>JAOXXN010000347.1:4301060-4314259 GCA_026770055.1 Myrmophylax atrothorax
ACTGAGGTAGCGGCACCAGCACCTCCACGTAGTTGAGGGGGAAGAAGCCCGACTGGCCGTGGATCATCCCCTCGTACCAGTTCTCGTCGATCTGGTTCGTCAGCGTGATGATGTCGCCCTCCTTGAAGCCCAACTCGCCGTCGTTCTCGGGCTCGAAGTCATACAGGGCTTTGCAGCAGGGCTGGTCCAGGGGGGCTGTGGGAGGGCAGGGGGGGCACAGGGTGAGCAGGACCCCCCAGACGGCCCCTCCTCAAGCCCTGGCTCTGCTGGAGCGAGGGGTTCCTGCCACGGGCACGGGAT
This sequence comes from Myrmophylax atrothorax, assembly GCA_026770055.1. NCBI lineage: Eukaryota > Metazoa > Chordata > Aves > Passeriformes > Thamnophilidae > Myrmophylax > Myrmophylax atrothorax. The sequence continues at coordinate 4,301,361 of JAOXXN010000347.1, forward strand.
CTGCAGGGCTGGTCTCACCTCAGCCCTGGACCTTCCTTTGCCCCACAGTGAAGGGGAACTCCAATTCCTCTGTTATCCCACTCCAACCACATCCCAGGGCAGATCCCACCCTGCCCTGCCTGTCTGGGGAATCTCAGCACAGACCCCACCCTGCCTGCCTGGCTTTCCCCTGCTCTGAGCTGAACTCCAACCTGAACGTGACCACCAGGCTGTGGTGAAAAGCCACGTTATCCCTCTGGAGATGGGAGAACCTGCCCTGCAGCTCATCAGGGAGTCAACAGTGGGGCTGGACATTTGGGAGGCCTTGTGAGTCCCTCAGGCACCCCAAGCCTGAGGGTGACAGGAGGAAGAAGACCTGACCCCTGGGCACAGGCCTTCAAATCCATGAGCAGCTCAGTGTTGTATGTGAGACTCTCCAAAAAATGTGAAGAAACCCAAAGTCTCATTCCCCCAGCTCAGCTCCAGGATTTAAGCATCACCTTTTGGCTACAAAGAGTTTCCTTGTGGGAGGGAAAGCTGCTGCACACTGTGAAGTAAGATTTTGGGACAGCTTTGTGGCTGGAAGGATCCCAGTGAAAAGGGACTGAGCTAATGGAGACCACCAGGACCCCCCCCAGCCCTCCCTGCTGCCCTGTGGCAGAGCAATCCCAGCCAGGGCCAGGGAATGGCACCAACAGCAGCCAGAATATCCCTGGAAGTGTCCAAGGCCAGGTTGGACAGGGCTTGGAGCCACCTGGCCTTGTGAAAAGTGTCCCTGCCCATGGCAGAGGGTGGAACTGGATGATCCCTTCAACCCAAATCGTTCCATGATTCCATGATGCACAACAAGGAAGGCCCCAGTTTGAGAGGAGCACTCAGAGCACCAAAAGCATCAGCAAAGCAGACTGATAGTTTTGAGACAACCTTCCAAACACCAGGCTGGTCCCACCACCACGTCCCTGCTAAAGGCTCCTCCTGCCCCCCTTGCTCCACCACCACGAGCCCTTCCCACCACGACAGCTCCGAGCCACAGCCCCAGCCTGGCCCTGGCATCCCAAAGGCTCCCTGCAGCAGGAACCACAGACCCAGGAGGCTCCTCACTGCCCAGCTGGGCCCACACACCACAAACTCCACGTGCTGAGGCTCTGTCACCTCCCTCCAGCCTTCCACAGGGAGCAGGGAGGGGCAGGAGCGGGAGAAATCCAGGCTGGGTGCTTGTAAGGACAGGGAAAATCTGGAGAGCTCTGACAGCTCATGGAAAAGCATCTGCTCCACAAGGTTCAGGACATGCCTGTGTCATGAGAGCTGCTGCAGCCCCTCTGGGTGAGCCAGTTTTGGGGTGGGAAATCCCACAGGAGCGTGGCTGGGTTAGTGTGGGGCTCGGCTCGGGCTCGGCTCAGGCTCGGCTCAGGCTCAGCTCAGGCTCAGCACAGGCTCAGCACAGAGGCCTGAGCAGCTCCAGGCAGCAGCCCCAGGGCAGGAGGAGTGAGGAGGGGTGGGCAGAGGGTCACACCATGCAGGGACAGGCAGGAAACTCACGGATACTCCTGACGGAGGCCCGGGACGGCTTGTCGGATCGGAAAGAGGAGGAAGCTGCTTCCAAACAAAAGAGAGACATGCTTAAACCGCTGGGAACTGGAGCCAGGGCAAGGCAGGGCCCCAGGAGGGATCTGTTAGCACAAACAGGCTGGCCCACATGCTGTTAGAAACATGCCTGCCTCGCCAGGCCTGGAGGGAGGGACAGAGGGAGGGAGGGATGCAGAGGGATGGAAGAGAGGAGGGAGATCCTTCATTTCTCCTGTCTGGCACTGACTGGGCACTGACTGAGAAGCCCAGGCTGGAGAGCCCACTGGGACATCCCCAAAGCTGCTGAGCTCCAAGAGAAAACAGCCCAATCTAGAGGCATTCCTGACGTTTTCCAGAGCCACATCCAGCACACCAGAACCACCCTTTCCAGGCAGAGTGGATCCCCTCCATCCCCAGGAGGCTGCTCCAGAGGCACAGGTGAGTGCACACACCTGGGAGGACGTTACCTGAGACTTTGGGGGTGGGATTGCAGGAGAAGCCCCCGTTGGATTGGTCGCTCTCCCCGAAGTCGTAGGTCTCCCTGGGTTTGGGTTTGTATTCCCGTTTGGGACGTGAGGAGGCCTCCCTCATTCTGGAACATGGAAAAGAAGGGTGGAAAAATTGAAAGAAGAAATGGAATTTGATGAGATCAACATATTTTCCCTCCTCTGTGGCTCCAGTTTGTAGAGAGGGATCTGCACCAGCCCCTGTGCTGGAGCGTCTGGGAGGTGGGTCTTGCCCAGGGTTTGGGACTTGGAGAGGGCCACACATCCCAGGAATTCCCATGGAATGCTCAGGAATTCAGGCCAGCAGAGGACACTCGTGCTGTAGTTTGAGAGCTCAGACTTGGCAGGATCCTCCCAGCTCCTCCTAATTCAAAGCAGACACGGGATCCACTCAGCAGTTTCCTCCAGGAGAGAAGAGCAGCAGATCCTCCTGAGTGGAGAGGCTGCCCCAGCTCTGCCCAAGCCACCCTGCACCAGGCTGAGGATGGCACGTCCCCAGCCCTGCAGGGGAGGCACCTCTCCCTCCCCAGCCAGGGTCTGGGGAAATGCTGGCTCAGGTGACACACAGCAAGTCACAGGAGTTGTGCAAACCAGCTCACTCCGTGTTCCAACAGCTCCTCTGTGGATTTTGGCACCTGCTGGAGGGCAGGGACTGAGGAGGGCAGGCAGAGCAGCAAGCCCAGGCAGCTCCAGGGCTGCCCCCACGTGCCAGACACACACCTGCCTTCCAGCACCAGCTCTGGGGCTCAGAACCCCAGAGCCCGTGTGGCAGTGCCACGTCTGCGTGTGGACACGAGGGAAGGGATCCCAGGATTGGGGGTGGCAGTGGGGGTGGCAGTGGGGGTGGCAGTGGCCCCTGGGCACTCACCTGCGCTTGAGTTTCTCGGCCAGCTCGTCCAGGATCTGCACTGCCTGCCTGTGGTAGTCCAGCTGGGCATCCACCAGGGCTGAGAGCTGGCTCACCTGCTCGATCTGTGGGGGCACAGAGGGCATGAACAGCTGCCCCAGGCCAGGACACCCCTGCACTGCCCTGGGGGCAGCACCAAACTGGGCAATGGGAGCAGTGGGGACACGAGGAGAAGGTCTGGGATTTCAGACACGGGAGCTGAGGAACTGCCTGAGACTCAGAGGGACTTGGGACAACACCTGCCACTCTGGGCTTTGCTTGCTGTGAAATCCTTTCAAGGTCTGCTGTGTTACCTGCCCAAACTCAGCCCACCACTGAGAGGGACCACTGTGGTTCTTCCTTGGGAATTAGCACTGACTGCCCCTACTGAGGTTCCTCCTTGGAATTCGAGCTGACTCCCTCCACTGAGAGGAGACCTGTCTGGTACAAGCCACAGCCTCTCCTCTGGCCAAGAGCTGGAGCAGGAGCAGGGGCTACACAAAGCCCTGCCAAGCCACATGCTGGGCACTCCCACCTGGGTGTTCACAGCCCAAACCACACTCGCAAGAACAAGAGTGGAAATCAGTGTCTGATTTGGGTAACTCTGGAGAGATCCCCCCCCCAGGAACACAGAGGCCCCCCAGCTCAGCCCACACTCACATCAGTCTCCAGGAGGTTGTGCATACTGGTCTCTGCCACTTCCTTGGACTCCTCAAACTTCTCCATGGCCTGCCGGAGCTCCTCGTCAGGGATTTTGCCCTGTCGCTTCTTCTTGTAGTCGAAGTCCAAGCGCCGTCCTTCCAACTTCTTGAGGTGGTGCTGGGAGAGGATGGAGGGGAGCAGGGCAGGAGGAGAAGCCAGAGGTGGGGAGCAGCCAGGCTCTCCTGCTGGGAGGGCAGCTCCACTCACAGGCTGGGTTCCTGCCTTTCAGAACCCTGACCCCGGAGCACACGCTCCAGTGGCTCCCACCTTTGCTCCAGGGGGTTCTCAGTCCCTTCCCATGAGGAAAACACTGCAGGAGCAGCCCCAGTTCCCCACCTAAACCTTTTGGGAAGGGGAAGAGTTGTCCTGCTATTTTCAGCTCCCTGGGAGCTCCAGGGATCTCTGCAGATCGGGAATGTGGGATTTGGGCATTGCATTCCTGGAATCTCAGGGCAGGATTTTTAATGAGCTCTATGGAATTGGGGTACAGAGGAGCACGGAGGCAGCAGTTGGTGGTTTTGACCTGGGACACCACTGCAAATGAAAACTCCCTCAGCAGAGCTGCCTTGGGAATGAGAGGCTGGGATAGATCCTATTCCAAAGCCTGGCTGTGCTTTGTATGGACTTGCACTGCTGAATTCCGTGTCCCTCAGGGAGACACTGAAGGGCCTTCTTGGGATGCTGAGTAAGAGACCTGAAGGGGAGGATTGCTGAGTTTGGAGCCCCCAGCACAAGGAACCAAATTCAGCCACCCCAGAAGGTGTTTTGGGATGTGCTCCCATGGCATCCTCCATCAAACATGGTGAATGGAGGAACCATTCCAACCTGCATCCAGGCTGCTCAGGAGCAGCAGGAGACCCGTGAGTGTGGAGGGAGAAAACACCCAGTGCAGGGAATTCCTGCCAGTCCTGGGATCCCACCGTGCCAGAGCAGGGGGTGACATGCACCAAGAGCCAGGAGGGAGCAGAAACCAGAGAGCCATGAGCAGAGAAGGCACCATGGAGGTGTTTACCTGGATCTCTTTCAGGTCTTTGTCACACAGGTTCTGGAGGGGATCAATAAAGTTCTGTTTGACTTCAATGTCCAGCGAGTCCTTCACCTCAGCCAAGCGCTTCATGGACTCGCCGGCGTCGAGCAGAGCGTCACCTGCCCGGGAAAAGAGGAGGAGGAGGGAGGGGAGGAGGGAGTTACACAGAGCCTGAGCCCAGGGGGCTGCACCATGAGCCACGGTGGTGCATGAAGCATGGAATCCCACACTGGTCTGGGTTGGAAAGCACCTTAAAGCTCATCCAGCCCCTGCCCCTGCCGAGAGCAGGGACACTTTCCTCTAGACCAGGGTGCTCCAACCAAGCTCTGTGCCCCATCCAACCTCCCATTTCCCCCTGGGGCAAATCTCCCAGCCTGGCCCAGAGCACTGTTGGTCCTGACTCCACACAAGACACTTCACTAACAGGCTTCATTTTTTCCCTCTGAAAAGCTGGAACAACCTCCCCCAGCTATGCAGAAGAAGGGAATATTTTCCAAAGCAGGATTTGGAAGCTCCCTGGTAGCTCACGGAGTTGCTGAGCTGCTAATTGGCCATGCAGAGCTTGAACCTGGCTCTGCTCCTGGGCCAGGAGCTGCCTGGGGCAGCAGAGCCTTGGGCTGCTCCAGCCTGGCTGGGCTTTTGTTCAGGCAATTTGAAGCCCAGAGTGCTCTGACCAACTTTTCAAGTTTGCCCTGATGCTGGCACCAAACCTGCCAGCCCTGGATTCTTTTGAGACACCAACATTATCCCTTCTCCTCCCCTCTGAATTACACTCACACAATGGGGGAGGGACCTTAAAGCCCATCCCCTGCCTTGCATTGGCCCAGGTTGCTCCAAGCCCTGTCCAGCTGGCCTGGAACACTTCCAGAACTCAAAGTCACTTACTGAAACCTATTTAGTTCCCTCCTTTTCTAGGGCTCCTGCCATTAAAACACTTAAGCCAGACAGACTTGCAGCAAAGCTTATTCAGTCCTGGCTTTCTATTGCAGAGGAAACCATTTGTAGATTAAATTATTCCTGTGCAGCTTTGGCAAACCAACCATCTCAGCAGTACAGGAGTGAAAGGGAAGGTAAAGTGAAAACACCTCTCTACTGTCCAGCTGGAAAGATAAATATAGCAGGAGAGTTATTTCAGTTGTGATAACTCCAGATAACCTGAAAGGGAAGGATGGAGGGAGGGATGGAGGCCAAAGTGCCCCTTGGAAGGGGCTGGTAAGGAAATCAGGGTTGGTGTGTGCTCCTAAACCCTTCCTCCCCTTTGCTCTCTGTCACAACCCCAGTCCCTGCGAGCCAGGATCGATGCAGGGCTCTGAGCTGGCCAGAGACACTCTCCAGAATCCAAAAGGAGCCAGAGGTTTCCAGTTTTCCCCAGGCAAGGCAGCTCCTCCCTGTGCTGGCAGGCAGGAGCAGCTGTGCTGCACCAGGCCCATCACGTGCACTGGCTGATGTTCCCGGGGACTCAGCCTGATGTCACCAAAGGGCTCCAGGCCCCTCCTCTCTCCAAGGCACACGTGGCTGTGGAAAACAGCCCCGCAGAAAGGTTCCTTGGCTCCAGCTGCCCTGTGCAATCACAGCATGGTTTGGGTCGGCAGAGACCCTGAAGAGCTGCAGAAAGCTCCGAATCTCGCTGGGTTTTGTTCCTTCATCCTTGTTCAGTTTAGAAGGGTTTTTTCACATGCAAATTCCTCTCAGTGGTTAATGAGAAAGTACCAAGAGGTGTTTTTGCTGTGGATTGGGATCCAGGGTACCAGAATAGTATGGTTTGGGTTGGAAGGACCTTCAAGGGAAGGGACCACCCCCTGCCATGGGCAGGGACACCTTCCTCTATCCCAGGGTGCTCCAGCCTGGCCTGGGACACTCCCAGGGCTTCTTTGGGCACCTGTGCCAGGGCCTGCCCACCCTCACAGGGAGGGATTCTTCCCAAATACCCAACCTCAACCTCATCCCTTCTAGTCTGACCCTCTCACCCCTTCCCTGCCCCGCTGGAAACCCATGAACCCTTTTCAGAGCCCCCAGTCCTCTGGTGCCACAAACCCCTCCAGGGCTGACCCCCCTGCCCCAGGGCCGTGCCAGGAGCCTCCAGCAGCTCTGCCCACGCCCTGGGGTGGCACTCACCGAAGTTGGAGTCGTCCCCCAGCTCTTTGCCGTAGCGGATCATGCTCTCCCCCAGCAGCCCCTCGGACTGGGGGTACCCCGGGTTCTTCACCTGCCCGCGGATCTTGCACACCGTGTTCAGCATGGACAGCTTGGCTCTGGAAGCTGGCACACAAACAGCCCCGTTGGCACTCACTCAGACCTGCCAGGAGCTGCTGCCAGCGGGGGTTTGGTTCGTGCTACACCCAAAGCCAAGGAGCTCCATTGTCTCCATCTACCAGGAATATCACTCGCTACGAAAAGAGAAGTTTCTTTTCCAGGACACAAAGCAAAAATAGCTCCCCATGGCTTGCCAGGGAAGGCCAAAGGAGTTTCCCCAGCCCTGCCAGAGTCCCTGGAGTGCTCTCTGGAGCAGCTGGCTGGAAGCAGGCAGGGCTGCAGGCTCCAGAGGCAAGGCTGACAGAGCCAGCCACCCCTTCCCTGCCCAGAAACACCATTCCTTCTGCTCATGCCAAGAATCACAGAATCACAGAATTACAGAATCAGTTGGGTTGGAAGAGACCTCCGAGGTCAAGTCCAACCCTTAATCCAATCCCACTTTGATTACCAGGTCATGGCACTCAGTGCCACATCCAATCTCACCTTAAAACCCTCCAGGGATGGAGAATCCACCCCCTCTCTGGGCATCCCATTCCAAGGCCTGAGCACTCTCTCTGCAAAGAATTTCTTTCTCATCTCCAATTTGCCCTGGCAGAGCTTGAGCCCATGCCCCCTTGTCCTATTGCTGACTGCAGATTCTGTTTGTTTAATGCTCCTGCGAGGCTGTGATAGGGTATGTCCAGGAAAATTTCATTTCTTTCCTTTCTATCTTGAAGCCAATAATTATTTTCAGTTGTTTTTCTTTTTAAACTGAAAAATGTAGGAAGAACAGACCTGGGAATTAAAACTGCCAGATTCTCTGCTTTTTCCAGACTTCTCTCCTGAGAAGAGCCTGATCCTACCACTCGCTGGAATGTGTTTGTCCAGAGCTGGATGCATATGGATCAGTTGTGGGGACACATGCAGAGGACTGGGATGCCTGAGGGAGGGACAGTGAGGCCCTTTGACAGCTCAAGGGCGCGTTTGTGATTTGGATTATTTAGCCCTACCTCATTATGGGGACATTACAGCCCAGTGGCTTGGCAGCAGCTGTGACATTAAAATGTGTAAGATGTTACCAAAGGAAGCACTTGGCAAAACTTTATTGGCTTCCCCTGACATAAACACAAATTTTCTCAACCATTGTAGGTTCTGGCTGGGGGTGAGTCACTAATGTCTTTAGAAGGATGTCCTCTCCCTGCACGGGGGAGACCACAACTGGCTAAATTAGGCCAAGACAGGGTAACCTTTGTGGTTGAGGGGCACAGTGGGGAATTCCCAGGTGGCTCTGTGGAATCTGGATATTATTCACCACTGCTGTTCTCTGTGAGAGCTCTGCAGGAGCTCTCTGAACCTGCACAGGGCAGATCCTCCAGGGCTAGAAACTGCTGTGGCCGTTTGGTATCTGTGCAGATAATCTGATTTACACCATCTGAAAAGTCCTCTTTAGGAGCAGATCCTGGTTTCAGATGTTAGTGAGAAGGGAATTTGGATGGAGTCCTGAGCCACCTGATCTAGTGAGTGGCATCCCTGCCCATGGCAGGAGTTGGATCCTTCCCAACCCATTCTGTGATTAATTATTTGGTAACTTCTATTAATTCTGGCAGTTTAAGTGAGGTACCTGCCATGGAATTCAAAGGGGACTTTGAGCATGCTGTGGTTTTCTAAGGATAAGATTTGTTTTTGTATCTCATAAGCCATTTATGAAACCTTGATCTCTGCTTTTGAGCTAACCTAGTGCTCAGGAGCTTTTACATCTGCCTCAAGATGCATAATAAATTATTTATGTTACCCTTACTGTAGAGAAAGTGTGGTGAGGATGTAGTTTTGTGATGGGCTCAGAACAACCCACAGAAAAGATGTGCCACTTGGAGAAGTGAACCTTCATTCCTGGGTGATGCAGTAACAGTTTAGCTTGTACAGCCGATTTTACTAAAATATTTATTTCAGTGAAATTAATTCCAGCTCACTCTTAGTTTCTTCTTTTAGTATTTTTCCTTGTTTCTTCCTCTGGCTCGTGATGAGGTGAGAGCTGCAGCAATGGCGTGTGGGAACTCTTGTTTGCAATACCATCACCCTACCAGTGCAGTGTAATAAGGATGCACCAGCGCTGTGGTGTTGAAATCCAAGTGGGAACAGCTTCACATCTGCCTGGTAATGCAACAAAGCAATATTAACATTTTCATAAAATGTTCTGAAGTCAGTTTGGCTTGGCTGGCTGTGCACACACTCGAGCCAAGGAGACTGTCCTGAGCCTGGTGTCACCAGAGGAGCAACCCAGAGTAGTAAGGGAGGCTGCAGGATCTGAAGAGACATTTTAATAAGGCAATTAAAGTGGCAGAGCTTTGAAAAATCTCTTGTCTTCCTGCCTGTGCCTACATGCTTGAAAAAGATGTGAGAAAACCCTGCACACACAGCACTGTAAAGTGTACGGACATCCTGATGTTCTCATCCTTTTGCTCCCTAAGAAATTCATAGGAAGTTCAACCTTTATTTGACATTTTTCCTGAAGTTCACCTCAGCCCTCCAATGTTGAGAGAAAGGTGCTGGCTGAGTACTGTGAGACAGTCACTTGAGTGTTGAAAGAGGAGGTGAAGAGTGTCCTTGACTGCAGTGTGTCCATCACAAAAAGGTATCAGCAGTGATTTTTCATCCAGCAGGGAAAGAAATAACATGAACTGAATCGTGGGAACCTGAGGATGATAATTTCTGGACAGGAAAATGTGATCAAATAGCAACACTAAGTAATTAAGCAGTGCTGCATTTTACTGAGGGTGGCCTTGAATGCTTCATCACTGAGAGCCTTAATATGTGTGCAGGGAGGACCCTAATGCAGCCTCAGTGTAATGGAGCCAGTGTAGGAATTAGAGGTTGAAATGTCACTGGTTTGGGGACAGAAGTTTAATTAGAGTGGTTATAACAATCGCTTCTACATTGATACTTTTTAGTCCAGCTGTGGTTGCCAGACCGAATGTGTTGGTGTCCTTGATATAACTCTGTGCATGACTGGAAAGATTTTTATTTGCATGCTGGTTTGGGAATTGGTTGTCCTTTGTATGTGTACTCGCATTTACATGTGAACAAGAATATTTGTTCTTCCTCAGCCTTTGTTCTCCTATTTTTAAAAGGCTTACTCATCCCCTCAAAGATTAGAATCAGCTCCATCTGATTTAGGTGACAGTTCTCACCCCATGAGCAGCAAGAAATTGAAATGAACTGTTTCTGGAATGAGCCATTGTTGATCCAAGCTGTCCAGCAAGCACTTGAATAACAAATATCTCTTACCAAATCAATGTTGGTTCATGAACAGAGAAAAAGAATGAAGTTCACTGCATTGCTTGTTTGCAAAACACAGTTCAGCCCTTTTTTTTGCCAAAGCGGAGCTGTCAGGAACAAGATCCTTAACTGCTATAAACCAACTCGACTCAATGACTTCGGTGCAGGTGACAATTTACATTAAGTGATCATCCAGCCTCAAAGTGCAGCAGGACAGCAGTGTGATAACAACAGAGGGTGGGGAATGGCAGCAAAACACAGGACAGCTGGAGAGATTCTGGGAGAAATTGCAGATATGATCTGGGGTTTTTTGCAAAGGTAAGTTTGGGGTTTTTTGTCTCTTAGCTCCTGTTTTGCTTAGTGTTTGCAAAGATCAAATTTGAAGCTCAATTTGTAAGGGGAGATGAGGTTAGCACAGGTGATGCTGGTGGGGGGATTGAAAACTTTAGGAACAAAAGCTCTTCCTCTTCACAAGATCCTTCCCCCAGAGGGTGGTGGGCACTGACCAGGCTCCCCAGGGCAGTGGGCACGGCCCCGAGGCTGCCAGAGCTCCAGGAGTGTTTGGACAAGGCACATGTTGGGCTTCTTGGAGGTGTCTGTGCAGGGCCGGGAGTTGGACTGGATGATCCATGTGGATCCCTTCCATCTCATGATATTCTATGATTATTTTTTGCCCTTCTTTGTACCATTTGGTTCAGTAAAGGGTCTCACTTGCAGCCTGAAAAAATTGCTGTGCTCATGTTTCTCCCCACTGCAGGAACCCTGTCTGCCCAGGCACATCACACGTGCCACTGAAGTTGTGTTTATGGGCTCAGACGGGCAACTGGCTCGAGTATAAAAGTCCCAAATGCTGGAAATTAAATAATTTGCTTGATCTTCTCTTCTGTAGTTGGGTCATGAGACAGTTTTATAAGGAGGTGTCATGCCTGGGATGCAGGAACGCTGTGAAACAGTAAATCCTTCAGAGCAGGGAGCACTGCAGAGTATTCTGCACATGTAGTGTTTGTCATGTTTCTTTGGATCAGCTTTAAGGGGAAATTTTGCCTCCTTGAGCTCAAAACAAGCTGAGGGGTTGGGGTTTTGTGTACTGAGGGGTGTAGAGTCAGTGCAAAGTCAAGCAACTGTCTAAGGAATATTCAGTCTTCCAAAATATATAATCACAGATTCATTTAGGTTGGAAAAGACCTTTAAGATCATCGAGTCCAACCAAAAACGAAACACACCTGAGGAGTAAAGCGACTAAAACGTTCTTGCCTCACTTTGAAACCGGGTCTCTGGGTGTGTGGAGGTGTGAGGGTCTAAAAAGTGAATGGGTGACCTGTGGATTCAATTGGGCTGGAGAGGCATCTTAATGGAGAAGTTCCCCTCCTGCCAGAAGGGCTAAAAACAGCCTTCAGCACTAACAACTTTCCATTAACATTTTTAAAGCTAATTTGCTATCATTTAGTCCCTTATATTCATGGCACTTGGAAACAGGAATTAAATAAGACCCATAATTAAGGGTTATTAGCATTATTTACTACCAGTGTTGTAGTGTTTGGAGGCACTTCTCGGGTTGCTTTTTGCTGTAGCTTTTCAAACACATCAGAAGCAGCAGTTCTTGTCCAAAATATTTCCAATTAAGAGCACTGTTAGCATTGACAGAAATACCCCCAAAAGTAAAGCAAGATCTCCTTTTCATTGCACAGATAATGTCAGCTGTGCCAGCGACTTCCCTTGTTGCTCCCTTGCCACTCATGTTTCATGGATGAAAAAAATGCTGGTCTGAGATTCCTAAATTAATTCTGCAGCAAGTGATGCCAGTGGAAATGTTTTGAAAGAATTAACCAGTAAAACTGTGTAAATGCCAGGGCAGATATTACATACTTTGGTAGTTAGTGGGTTGGTGAATCCTGCAGCTCCCAACTTGGCCCAACTACAGGAGGTATTTCCAACAAAATTCTGTGGAGGATAGGAAAAAAATCTGGAAATTAGCCATAAACCATCCTAAACCAAGAATATTAGTGAATAACCTCTCTGGCACTCTGTTAAATTTCAGGAGTCTGTAATTGGGAATAACCTGCCTCGCTCCAGCCGAGCCACAGAGGCCGAAGATTTGGCCCACGAGATGTATCCAAAATACTGCAAATTCCTACAAAAAGGAATTCTTTGTCTCCATTAGCATTTCAACACACACTCACTACAGAGATCTCACTGGGGGTAAAGCATTAAAACCCTTTCAAAAGTGGTTTAGTTGGCTAATTAGACAATGAGCACAAACCTGATGCATCCAGCTGTACAAATAAAACGTGACTTTAAAGTTTAATGTCCTGAGCTCAGAGCAGTCGTGAACTTGGAGCCAAGAGGGGCTGGGAGGAAGGTGGCTGGTTTACAGCTCGGTAGTGGCCTGTCTGAAGGCTGAAACCTTCGGAGAACTCAAACAGAGTTTATTTTAAGTGTAACTAAAAGGAACTAAGTACCAGTTACCACAAATAGGGTGATCTTTATCTTCCTTTGTTGGCTTGTGCGGAGGGAAAAGAATCTTAAAAGACTTCGCTCAGCCTCAGGCTTCTCAGAGAGATCTCCCGCACATTGCTGACATGTCTCTCATTTTTTGGGTGCTCCTTTACCTCTGAAGGAAATTAACAGGTCATTTTAATGCCCCCTGACGCCCTCGGCTGCTGGGGATGTGTGATCAAGTAGCTAACCACTTACAGGACTGACATTTCTGCCCTCCGTGCCGATG
>JAOXXN010000347.1:4355582-4366038 GCA_026770055.1 Myrmophylax atrothorax
CCCCGCCGGTGCCCCCCGCGCCCCGCCGCGATGCCGCACAGCTTCAAACCCGGAGACCTCGTCTTCGCCAAGATGAAGGGCTACCCGCACTGGCCGGCCCGGGTGAGACCGAACGGCCGCGCCGCCCCGGGGGGAACGCACCGGCGGGGACGGGGGTGCGAGACCGGGATGGGAGCGGGATGGGAGCGGGAGCGGGACGGGCGGTGGGCCCGGGCCAGCACCGGCTGCTGTCCCCGGACGGGAGGCCCCTGCCGGGATGGAGATGCCATAACGGTACCTGGACTGGGATGGGGATCCCGGGCTGGGATGGAGATGCCATAACGGGACCCGTCCCGGGATGGGGATCCCGGAACGGGGTGGGGATGCGGACCGGGATGTAGATGCCATAACGGGATCCTTCCCGGGATGCGGTGCCCTGTCCCGGGATAGGAATCCCGGGCTAGGATGGAGATGCCATAACGGGACCCGTACCGGGATCCGGTGCTCTGTCCCAGGATGCGCTGTCCTGGACCGGGATGGGGGCCCGGACCGGGATGGAGATGCCATAACGGGATCCTTCCCGGGATGCGGTGCCCTGACCCGGGATGGCGTGCTCTGTCCCGGGATGGGGGCCCGGACCGGGATGGAGATGCCGTAACGGTGCCTGTGACTGGAATAGGAGGGTCTGTACCCGGAGGGGTCCCGGTACGGGCGTGAGGAACATGTCCCAGCAGCCACACTGGGATAGGAGCCCTGCACTGGGATGGGGGTCCCACACCAGCACCTGGACTGGAGCTGGAGTTGGATCCTGGGAGGGGACTGGAGAGGTGCTGGTTTGGCACCTGTTCTGTGATGGAGAATCCCAGCCTGGACGGGGGTGTGGGGCTGGAATTGGGGTCCCAAGCTGGTACCTGTACGGGGAGGGGACTCAGGACTGGCTCAGGGTCCCATCCTGCCAACTGCTACGAGGGACATCGGGGGATGCCACACTGGTGTCTGTCACTGGCAAGGGATGAGGGACCCTGTGGGGCCCCTCAGCAGGAGCCCTGGCCTGGGGACCCTCCCTCCAGCCGGGGTGACCCCGACCCTGGGGTTGCCCCTCACAGCCACCCCCAGCCCAGCATCCCAGCAGAGTCCTGCCCTTCACCCTCCATCCTCATCCTCCTTCTGCCCCTCCAGAGCCCCCATTCCCCTCCCCAGCTCCTGCCCTGTACACCATTGACTCTGTCCCCACCGTGGGGGGACCGAGCTGGAGTCTGGGGTCTGTCACTTGTTGGGGACACTCTGGGTGTGACATAGGTGGGGTGTGCCGTGAGTGCTGGTGTGGTGCAGGATTGGCGGGTGCTGGTGCAGCACTGGGGGTGCTGGTGCCGTTCAGGGGGTTCTCTGGGGTGGGACAGCTGGTGCCACTGCGGGGCGATGGTGTCGTGCCACGGCGGTGCCCGGAGGAGCGGGAGCTGCTTCGGGGTGTGCTCGGTGGGGCAGTGCTGGGGGCAAGGCGTGTTCATCCTCTGCCCGTGGTGTCCCTTGGGAAGAGACGGGCTGGTGGAACCCCCGTGGGATCGGGGAGGCTCCGGGGCCGGAGCCGCTACTGCTCGGCCGCACCTCGCCGGGAGATGCCAGGACGCCGACACCGCTGCCAGGACAGCCCTCGCGCCGCCGCAGCCCCTCCGCCTTAGCTCGCTTGCTTTTTGGGGAAGGGTCCCCCCACACTGAAGACTGCCAGGATGGACCCTCGGGCCGCCCAGTGCCCCCTGCCCCACCCGCTGGGGGCTCCCCGGGGCGAGGCATCTCTGGGGAGCAGCACATGGAGAGACGACCCACGCCCAGCTCTGCCCAGACCCCGCCGGGACCCTGGTAGAGACCCTGGTAGAGACCCCGCCGGGCTCCAGCGCCGCAGGGACTCTGATCCACGGCCAGGGAGCAGCTACGGCCAGGGATTGGCCCTGTCCATCCAGGGATCGGCCCTGTCCATCCAGGGATCGGCCCTGTCCAGGGATCGGCCCCGTCCATCCAGGGATCAGCCCCATCGGCCTGGCCAGGGCTGCCTTGCCGCGCTCACCTCCAGCCGGGCGCGGGTGCCGGAGCCCGACGCCGCTTTGCCGGGGCTGAGGATGCGCCACCCACCGCTCTGTCTGACCACCCCCTGCTTTGGGTTTCCTTTCAGATCGATGACATCGCGGACGGCGCCGTGAAACCCCCCCCGAACAAGTACCCCATCTTCTTCTTCGGCACCCACGAGACGTAAGCGCCGCCCCACCGCCCGCGCCCGCCGCGCCGCCGCGCCCGCCTCACCTCTGCTTTGTCTCTCTCCAGCGCCTTCCTGGGCCCCAAAGACCTGTTCCCTTACGAAAAGTACAAAGACAAATATGGGAAACCAAACAAGAGGAAAGGCTTCAACGAGGGACTGTGGGAAATCCAGAACAACCCTCACGCCAGTTACAGTGCCCCTGCGGTGAGTGCGGGCCGGGCGGGGGGCGAGGCCGGGGCTGCAGCCCCTCCATCCCTCCACGGCTCTGCTCCTCTCTCTGCTGCTCCTTGCTGCTGTGCCGATGTGCTTCCAGCTTCCAGCTTGGCTTTCTTGGGCTGCAGTTAGCTCCCCCTTCCTTCCCTGCCCTCTCCCTTCCTGGTGGAGTCCGCTCTCCTCCTCTTCCTCCTCTGGAAGATGCTTTTGCAGCCGGGGTTTTGCTTTGCGGCGCTCACCCAAAATCGTGGAGGTTTTGTTGTCAGAGCAAGAACTTGAGGCTTGCTCATCCAGGATCTGCGTGTGGACTGTTGGGCAGTGCCCTTCTCCATCCATTTCCAAGGTCCTGAACCCTCCAGTGGGATTCAGAGCAGGCTGGGAGGTAGTTCTTTGTCACCTGCTCTTGGGGACATCTCATGACCGTAATTGTGGTGCAGTTTATTGTATAACGGTCGTTGCAGGAGGTGCCTGGCATTGTAGAGAGTTGGGCTGAAGAGGCACAGGAAGGTTTTTGAGGTGAGCAACAAGGTCAGAGTGGTCTGGAGGTCAGCAGGAGCGAGGGTGTGGTTTGAGGGTGTGGTTTGAGAGGATGGGGGAGATGGTTGCACCCAGAACTCTGGGTGTGGGGTGAGGTGAGGCCATGGAAGTGCTTGGAAACCCAGAGGAGGTTTGTGGTGATGGAGGAAGCGGCACCTGCCATGGCCAGGAATCCGCCAGGAACTCCCATCAGGGATGAGGGTTCACCAACATCAACTGCCTCCTGAGGGCAAAGGAGCAGGAGAAGACTGAAATGGAGCTTTTCCTTGGTTGTGAAGCATAATGAAGTGAGGTGCAGGAACAGTCAAGGGCAAGGAGAGGCTTTCCAGCAGCTGGAAGAACCCAGGCTCTGGGAACACCAGTTCCCCAGAAGATGGAAGTTGAGGTTTGATGTCCTTGTGTGAGGAACCTCCTGACGGGCTGGAGAAGCAAGGAGACCTTCAGGGAGCAAGGAAGCAGGACACAGGAGATATCCCAGCTGGGAAGAGCATGGTGGACTCCTCATGCAGCCCTTTCCCATGGGGAAGAGGCCTGATCCAGGTGGAGGAAAGGGAACAACCACTTCCTGACGCCGGAGGAGAGACTGAATGCAGCCACTGGCTTGTCTGGCGCCGTTAGGGCAGGGCAGGGCTGGGGGCTGCTCCTGGCAGGGCTCCCAGCTCCAGCTGCTCCAGGGATTTTGACACAGTGTGAGAATGGGGGGAAAAGGGCAGTGAGGGGCAGCCGAGCTGGGCAACCCTGGGGGGTGTTGCTCGTGGTCTCAGGTGGTGTGTGAGGGGCTGTAGGTGTGGGGGGATCAGAAGGAGGTGGGTTCAGTGTTCCCATGGAAAGGGTGCTTGTGTTTTCTGGAGGGATCTGTGCTGGGAGGGAAGGCTGCCCTGCTCTGCTCTGCACGCACAGCTCTGCCATCCTTTGCTCCTCACCCTTTGTGCCCGCCCTTTTCTCCTCTCCTGCCCCGCCAAATGCCCCCCAGACCCCCTAACCCGCTCTCCTCCTGTCTGTAGCCCGCGAGCTCCTCCGACAGCGACGTGCCCGAGAACGATCCCATGGCAGGAAGCGACGCCGGGGACGACGAGGAAGACTCTGCCATGGCCACGGTGCCCATGGAGAAGGTGGAGAGCGACGAGGACTCAGATCGAGGCAGCGACCACAGCGGGCCCAAGAGGAAATCGTTGGCCATGAAAGTGAGTGTGGGCTGGGGACAGGAGGGTGGCCCAGCCAGGGACATCTTGGATCCACCACGGGACTTTCCTCGGACCCACCGTGGCAGATAGTGCTGAAGAAACCATTTCCCTCCAGATTCTCTGGTAGAAAATGGGGTTCAGTGTGTTCTTCACCACTGTCTCACCATGCCTGTGGGATGGTGGGATGGCCAGTCCTGGTGGAGACTGCAGCCTGGAGGAGATGCCAGAGGTGCAGATGTGGCTGCATGTGGCTGCTCTTGCAGAAACACCTGGGAAGAGTTGGAAGAAACCCCTTCCTGGGAAGCACTTGGCTTTCCATGATGGGTGGAGAGGGAGTGGCTTCTCCTGTCTTGTCCCCTCTGCCATGGCAGATGCCGGTGACTAAACGGCCTCGGAAATCCTCCAGTGACCTGGATCAGGGCAGCCCCTCCGTGACAGAAGAGGAGAACTCGGAAACGTCTTCCGAGTCGGAAAAAAACAGCGACCAGGTGAGGGGGTTTTGGGATATGTTGAAAGGCTGGTAGGGAGAGAGCTGGATGGAGAGCATCTCCTCTGGAGAGGCAAGAGCTTGAGGGAGCCTGACCGGCTTCTGACACCATTGTGAGACTGTTCCACATTCCCACATATTTCTGTTTTCCTCCAGGATTTTACTCCCGAGAAGAAGCCGGTGGCCAGGGCCCCACGGAGGATGCCGGTGGGGGGGAGGAAGAAGAAGGTAAAGGACTCCCAGTCTGAGGAAGGTTGGAGAGGAGTGAGGGGTCTGCCTTGTGGAGAGGGGGGCGCGGGGGGTGGTGGGGCCAGGCTGTGGGTTGGAGCATCAGGAGGGACCTCACTGACCCCTCAGTGACCTGCTGGGGTTTGGGGCACTGCTGGGTGTGGGGCACTACTGGGTTTGGGGTGCTGTCACCCCACTGCCACCCTCCAATCCCAGCCCCTCTCTCTGCCTGCAGAAAGTGGAGTCCGGCTCCGACTCCGACTCCAAGGTGGACTCGGACTTAGAGGTGGGAAACACAACTGTGGACATGACCAAGTCAGACTCCAACTCCGACTCGGACTCGGATGTGTCGGTGAAAAAGGCGCCGCGGGGCCGCAAGCCTGGTAAGCCCAGGGGGCTGCTCTGCCTCCTGCAGTGGGGGCTCTCGGGGGCTCTGGGGTCTCCTCCCTCGTGGAGTCTCCTCCCTGAACCCGCGGGTTGGGGCTGTTCTAACAGAGGAGTCCCCAGGGCTCCTGCTGAACATCTCCCCATTGTCTTGCAGCCGAGAAACCCCCTCCCAAGCCCCGGGGCAGGAAACCGAAACCCGAGCGTGTCCCCACCAGCTCCAGCAGCGACAGGTGAGGTCCTGTCAGCCAGGACACCCCCGGGGCCAGGCAGGAGGGTCAGCCCCTCTGTGCCAGGACACCCTCGGGGCCAGGTGAGAGGGTCAGCCCCTCCGTGCCAGGACACCCTCGGGGCCAGGTGGGAGGGTCAGCCCCCCTGTGCCAGGACACCACTGGGGCCAGGCAGGAGGGTCAGTGCCTCCGTGCCAGTGCCACGCTGGGTCCGAGCTCGCCTGTCCCGGCAGCGACAGCGACAGCGACGTGGATCGCATCAGCGAGTGGAAGAGGCGGGACGAGGAGCGGCGGCGGGAGCTGGAGGAGAAGAGGAAGAGGGAGCAGGAGGAGGAGATCCGTCGGCTCCGGGAGCAGGAGAAGGAGGAGAAGGAGAAGAGGAAGGAGAAGGCGGAGAAGGGCGAGGACGGGCACTCGGACTCGGACAGCAGCGCCGAGGATGAGGTGGCCAAGAAGGGCCGGAGAGGCCGAGCCAAGGCCCCGTCCTCCTCGGACTCGGAGCTGGAGCTGGAGAAGGAGGTGAGTGTGGAGCTGTGGGGACCTGGGCATGGGTGGACAACCCGTCACCTCCCTGTCAGGCTGGCAGTGATGTCTGGAAGTGACAGGGACTGCTCTCTTGGTCTTGGCTTACCCTGGGGTTGCTCCCACAGTGTTGAGACAGGTTATGTGTCCATAGGCACATTCATGCCTTGGAATGGCAGCTCCTCCCCTTAACCCAGGATGCCCCATCCAGGTGCACAGGTTGGATGGGGCTTGGAGCAACCTGGGCTAGTGGAAGGTGGCATTGTGCCATGTCCATGGGGTGACTGTGTGCCGTGGGATGACATTGTGCCATGGCTATGGTGTTACCATGGGTTGTAGCTGTGGAGTGACCTGGCCCTGTGGGGTGACCATGTTCCATGGGGTGACTCTGTGCCATGGGGTGACTCTGTGCCGTGGGGTGACCCTGTTCTGTGCCCGTGGGGTGATGCTGTGCCCGTGGGGTGACACTGTGCCGTGCCCGTGGCCCCGTCCCTGCCGCAGCAGGGAGGGCTCTGCCGCTTTCCCTGCATTGTTCTCTCCTCCAAGGTAAAGAAGCCGATGAAGAAACAGCCCTCGGAGTTGTCAAGGAAACCAAATCAGAAGGAGAAGAGGGGCCGAGCAGAGGAGAAGCCACGGAACAAGTCAGCATCTGCAGGCCTCCCCTCCCCTGGGAACGGGCTGTGCCTCCCCTGCTCCCAGCCCGGGGTGGGGAAGGGGCTCCCTGGGCTGCAGCACCCATGGGTGAGCTGGGCTGGGCTCGTCCCCCCCTCCTTCCCCTGAGCTGAAGGGGCTGCAGGAGGTGTTGGGGGTTACCAGGATGAGATTCCGAGGTGGTTTCTGTCAGATGGGGCTTTTCCTGGCTGCATTCCTGGGAAACTGGGGCACAGGGGAGCTGTTACCTGGGGTGACCATGGGTGGGGGACAGCAGGGCATTTGGGATGCTCCAGCCAGTGCCATGACCCTTGTTAGCCCAGTGGGAAGCAGGAGGTTCACCACAACCATCTTCCCTCTTTTCTTTCCCTCCCACAGACCCTCGAAAGTGGAACGAGGCCGGAAGAAATCCGACCCAATCCCGGAAAGGAGGATGGAGAAGAAAAAGGGTGAGAGAGCCACTGCTTCCTACCACAGAGGGGAGGAGAGGGAAGGGAGGGATCCAACACTGGAACAGGGAGGGATCTGTCCTGCAGGGAACAGTGAGGTTGTACCAGGGCCTTTCCCAGCATTACTTTGATCCTGGGATCACATCAGGGAGGATTTACAGGATGTCCAGAGACACTGAGCTTCCCTGGGACCCCCTCTCAGCCCACCCCAACCCATCCTCTTTGAAGAGGCCCCTGGGGCTGTGTTGACCTTGGAGATACAGAGGACACCAAACCCTGGCTGGGGGAGATCCTGGGCAGATCCCAGGCTCTGGGCAGTGCCATGGGCTCCACTGGTGTCCTGATGCCTTGGCCTGTCTCTGTCTCTGCTCCAGAGCCCACAGTTGAAGAGAAACTTCAGAAGCTCCACAGTGAGATCAAGTTTGCACTGAAGGTGGATAATCCGGTGAGTGCTGCTGGTGTGGGCCTGGCCTGGGACACCCCTGCTCATCCTTGCCGGGCTGCAGCACCCTGGGGTGCTCCTCCTCCTCCCTCTGGGGGTGCTGGGAGGCCCCAGGTGCCCACAGGGACAGTGCCAGGCAGCTCCTGACCATGGTGCCATCCCTGCAGGACATCAAGCGGTGTCTGAATGCACTGGAGGAGCTGGGCACACTCCAGGTCACCTCCCACATCCTCCAGAAGCACACAGATGTGGTGGCCACGCTGAAGAAGGTAGAGCAGAGGGCCAAGCACCTCCCTGGAGCGAGGGGGGAGCCTGAGTGGCCCCCCAGCTCTAAGGGGGTCCCTCCTCCCCCTCCCCGGGGCAGATCCGTCGCTATAAAGCCAACAAGGACGTGATGGAAAAAGCTGCCGAGGTCTACACCCGGTTGAAGTCGCGTGTGCTGGGACCAAAGCTGGAGGCCCTCCAGAAAGCCAACAAAGCTGGGCCAGAGAAGGACAAGGGGGAGGTGGAGAAAGGCCAGGAGAAGCTGTCGGGAGCAGACACACGGAATGAGAAGGAGGAAGAGGAGGCAAATGCTGGTAACAACCCCTGAACATCCCAGGGTCATTCCCTGGGGGTGACCCCAAGGCCCTTCTTGGGGCATGTCCCATCCCACTGGGGGGGACCAGGGACATGGGAGGTGGCTCTTGGATCAGCCCCTCCAGGCCCTGTTTTGCTGGGAAAGGGCTGGGTGTGGGATGCTGGCACACAGTAAGGGCAGAGGGCAAACCTCAGGCCCCACGCCCTGGCTCTGGGGGCCTCCAGGCTGGTTTTTGGCCCAGGATGGCTCCTCCCAGCCAGCCTGAGCTCTGGTCCAGGCACTTGGGCAAAGGAGGAATATGGAGATGTCCTTGGACACTGGCTCAGGCTCTTGCACAGGCAGCTGGTGACTGGGATCTTCCAGCCTCGGAGCCAGGTCCCTGCCTGGGAACATCCCAGTGGTGCTGCAAGAGCCCTCCTGGAGGAGCTGACAGGGAGAGTCCACCCTGGCCTCCCTGGGCTGGGGCTGGAGGTTCTGAGGCCCTTTTTGCAGCTCTTGGAGTCAGGACAGGCCTGGGGTCCCCTTGGGCTCAGTTGGGTGTCCAGGGACAATCTGGCTGTGGATCTTTGGCCCACGTGGGTCAGGATGGATGAGAGAGTCCAAGTGCCTGAGCCTCTCCCTCTTTTCCCTGTAGACCTGTCGGGTCCTGTGAATGGTGAATCCCTGTCCCAAAAATCAGAGGGCACAGAGGACAAGGACAAAAGCCAAGGGCCGGGAGCAGGAGAGCCGGAGGCGGCCGAGGAGCCCCACAACAAGTGAGTGTGGGGGCTGGAGCTGCCCGGGACCCACTGCACAGCTGGGGCCCTCTGTGGGTGACCTGGGGGCACCCATGGGCTGTGCCAGCCTGGGAAGGAACTGGAATGTGGGATTCTCCCCCCCAGCAGCGTGCAGGACTATCCCAAGGCCGAGCGAGCGGGGGAGGCTGCGGATGACGCGGAGGAGAGCTGAGGAAGCAGCTCCCACCTGGAGCAGGAGCAGGAGGGGGAAGAGGAGGAGGAGGAGAGGCTGCAAAGGAAGACCAGCCTCTGCCTCGTCCCCTGCTTGAGTCACTTCACTAAGTCACACGTAGCCATGTCCTTGGTCTTGTCCCATGTCCCTGCGGAGGCACCGCCCGTGGGGGCTGTGCTGGTGTCTGTATTTGTCCCCCTTGTTTTTTATTTTGGTTTTAATTTTTTTTTTTGGTTGTTTTTGTTCTGTTTTGTTCTTTTGCCCTCCTACCTAATTTCTTGTGATTTCAACCGACATGAAATGAATATAAAGGGTTTTCTAATGAAAAACACGAGGAGCCCCAGAGTCTTTGTTGAGGCTTTGCTGGCTGGGATGAGGGTGGGCAGCAGCATCCCCCCTGCCCAGGGCTGGCACTGAAAACACCCCCGTGGCTCCCCAAATGCCCACTGGACCAGAACCTGGCACCCATGGATGGCACCTTTGCTGAGCTCTGCCTCAGCTCCAGGAGCTGCCCCTTTGCCCACCATCATCGTCCTCTCTCCATCCAGAGGGAGCTGCTGGAGCTGGATCCTTCTGCCCCAGGGGCAGCAGGAGGTCTGGGCACCAACTTTTGAGGTAAAACTGGTGTGTTCTGTTCTAACTGCCCCAGGAAGGGACTCAGGGCATTCTGCCCTGTGCTGGGCACCAGCTCAGGCTCTTGGGCTCTGCTCTTTTGCAACACTCCGAAGCTTTTCTCCATAAAGACATTCCTGGCTGGACCTGCTGGTGGCTCCTCCTTGTGCCCAGACCCCGAGGGAGGATGTCCCAACCCCCCTCAGAGGCCACTGATGCTGTCACTGCCCTGGGCACAATTTGGGTTTGCTTTTTCCAGGGCTGATTTCACACTCCATAAACAGAACCCAAATAAAGCCCAAAAAATCCCCGTGTGCCTCTTGCCCAAGTGCTGGGAAGGGGGGGCCAGAGGGAAGAGGGGGTGAGGTGCCCCAGAGGCTCAGTCCCATCCTCAGGGTGGGAAAGAAGTGGGGGCAACCCAGACCCCAACCCTGGGACATCACCCTGGATCAGGGGCATTCCAAGGTGGATGTTCCTCCAGAGCCCAATGCCAACCCAACACATCCCACCCCCCCAGGGAGGCCACAGTCCAGTGCAAAACTAACCAGTTTATTGCTTCTTGTGCTGTTCTGACCCTACGAGACCAGGGGCTTGAAGGCACTGGGGACACAGGGGACCCTCCAGGGGCTGGAGGGGACCCCCAGGAGGCACTTGGGGGAACCAAGGCACGTTACTGCAGGGGCCAAGGGGCAGAGCTGTGTGGGGGGCAGGCAGAGGGGTCCCCACACAGGCAGGCACAAGATTAGGGGCAAGGTGGGG
>JAOXXN010000347.1:4584557-4599188 GCA_026770055.1 Myrmophylax atrothorax
AATCCCCTGTGTGGGCCATTGACTGAAGAGTTGGACTCGATGATCCTTGTGGGTCCCTTCCAGCTCAGAATAGTCTGGGATTCTGAGTCTGGGATTCTGTTGATACCTGTCCCTAACCCAGTAATTTCCAGGACTCTCAGGTCTCCACAGGACATGGCATCCTCATGCTTCCAAAACTTTGCAACACATTGAACTCTGGCAAGTATCACTGAAACTGTAGTTTTTCCATAACACACTCCTGGCAATATCCAAGTACAAAATGCCTTATCAAGTACCATCTGTAGCTGTATTTATAAACTCAGATCTTCTTCAGTATCTGTATTTGCCCTAAAATATCTCTCAGTACAATTACTATGTTCATTTGTAGGTCAGAATAGAAAACACCACGCACAGTAACTGTTTATGATGTTATCACAGATGTGATCACAGTGTCCATTTAGAAAGCACCTTTCATGCCCTGGAAAAACTGCCTTTATTCAGCCTTCTCGAGCAGGGCAGGCAAACAAATCCTTTGGTCAAATCACCCCAAAAGAAATAAACCCCAGAGTGCAGCAGATGCACAGGGGACAGGACTGAGCTGTCTGTGTGTGCTCCTCCACTCTGCCCTTAATGACTTGCTCCTGGCCACTGTCACACACCACATGCTGAGCCCAACACGCTTTTTTGCAGTCCTTATTATCCCATCATTCCTGTGCTCTGATAAACCTGTTCATGTGAAATAATTATTCCCCCAGCCCTGAACTGGAACGCATTAAAAACACTCTATCCACAAATAAGGCCCAGTTTAAGTCACTTCCTTCAACTTGATTAAATGGAATGTAAGAATGAAATTAAAAGCTGAGCGTTTACAGTTCCTGCCATCCCATTTTATCGGGTTTGCAGCTCGTTCCCTGCCACCACCATTTCATTGAGGCACCTTGCACAGAGCAGCCCCAGACATTTGTTTTCATCCAGTGAAACCATTAGAAGAATCAATTTGATCTGCAAGGCAAGTTAAGAGTAATGGACTCCAATGTTTACTCAGCAATAAGCACACAACTATTTAATTAGATCTGGATGCTGGAAACTGCATCGTGGAGGCAACAGCCACAGAGTGAGGAGCTTCAGTTTGGTACAGGAATCACTGGGTTTTTCCTGCTTATAACTGCTGTTTGCACATGGAAACGCTGCCACGGGTAGAGGCAGCTCTGCCCCTGGCCTGGCTCCTGCAATCCCACACCCCAAGGAGCAGAAATGAAGTGCTGCCCCTTCCCAGCCCCGGATCGATGCCGGAGTGGGAGCGCCAGACTGTGAACACGCTCGGCAACCCTGGCACTTCACTGAGGAGGCAGCACTTGACACATTGAAGTATTTGGAATTCCTGAAGTCTGGCTGTCTGCACGGTTGCATAATTTGAGGAGGGATAACCTACTTATAACTGGGAGAGGGAGAAGAATGTCAACAGACAACCCCTTCTACGTCAGGGGACATCTCCTTCCTTGTCACGTGCCAGCAGAGGCATCACTGCCTTGCCACAGTTCGACTTTCTTGTTGTTTAGAGCAGTGGATTACAATGCTGGAAGGAGTGAGGCTGTGCATGTCACCAGGTGCTCTCCCAGGGATACACTCAGATGTTCTCTAAGCCCACTGGAACAGGTTTACCAGTGAAATGAGATGTGAAATAACCCACACAAGTGTGAAGGACCCAAGACTTGGTCCTGGTCACACAAACACCTCACACAGCCATCCACAAGAAGGACTTAAAAATACTTTCAGCAAGTCAGGGGATACACCCACAACCAATGTTTGGGTGCTTGTTCAACCTCATACAGGGGGAAGCTGTATTTGGTTTTGATCCTCTTGGCAAACAGCTGACCAGACCCTCCCAACAGCACAATTCCCTCCAGACACCAGGGAACGAAACCACCCCTTTGAAAAGTGCCAGAGTTTATGATTAACCTCCTGTTGCAACAAACATGGCAAGGATTCAGTTTCACTCGCTGACTACTCCTCTTACACATGGCTAGAGGAATACATAAGGACACTCTCCCCTCCAAACCTCACAGCCACAGAAACAGGAATTCTCTCACCCTGTAAACAAGTGCAGTGTGTCCTCCCTCCTGACAAGTCAGCATCCCTGCAACATCCACCTGGGGAGCCTAAAGTAGGGCTGGAAATTCCCTTCCCCTGGAAAGGGACTGCTCGGAGTGTTCGCACCAATTAAAGCTTCGGATTAAAACCAGCTGTTTAAATAGAAGGAGTCTCGAGGGAGAGACACTTAGAGCATTGTAACCGGGTTCTGGAATAAACAGTTTGGTATCAATGGAGCCATTTACCCTGGGAGAGCTCCCAGGTTCAGCTCCATCTCCTGAAATAGCTTCACTTCAGCCCAGGCAGGGTCTGCAGGTGCATCACAACCTGGATCTGTGACACGTGTAGACATCAAGCTGCAGGAAGAGACCTCGGCGGCAGAAGAAAAACAGCTGCACTCAAAATCCCCAAAAGACTCCTGGCTGCTGCTCTGTGACCTGCCTGCACAGGAGCCATCCCCACTCACCATCACCTTGCAGGGCCCACAGAGCAGTGCCATAGGTGTGACATGTGACAAACAACACGTCACCTCCTCTGTGGGAACACCCAGGGATCAGCTCAGGAGGGGAACCGAGAGACCTGCACTGCAGGAAGAGCTGCCAGGTGGACACCTGGTGGATACACCCCAAGCATAAATAAAATACACATCTAAAATGGGAAAGGAAAAGCCTCATGCCAGGCAAAAGCACAGGAGAAAAGCAGGGCCAAAGATGTGACTGGGAAACCTGAGAAACTCCCCAAGTGGGTACAGCAAACCAAGGGCCTCGGTGAGGAAAACTGTGAAAGCAGGAGGCTTCTAGAAACATCCCAGAATGGTTTGGGTTGCAGGGAACTTAAAGATTATCTAGTCCAACTCTCCTTCCATGGGCAGGGACACCTCTCACTGGACCAGGTGCCAGGACTCCACCACCCTCAGGGAAGGATCCCTTCCCAGTATCCCATCTAACCCTGCCCTCTGACAGTGGGAAGTCATTCCCCCTTGTCCTGGCCCTTGTCTAAAATCCCTCTCCAGCTCTCTCGGAGCCTCTTAAGGCACTGGAAGAGGCTCTGAGGTCTCAGAAAGATCATGGACTGGACAAATTATGTATATGACCAGCAAAAGAGAATGGGGTGGTATTTCAGACCTGTGGGATCTACAGATACCTGGGAAGTGCACATGGTACTTGATTTTACTCTGTTCAGCAAGGAAAACCCCAAAGCCAAAGGAAAAACCAAGGTGCCCCACACTCACGATGAGCAGGGCACAGGAAGGGGTGGGAATCTCAGCCAGGAAAGATGGAACAGGCAGCCAAGAGGAGAGCAGAGATGTGTCCAGGGCTGACCTCTGTGGCACGAGCAGCAGCGAAGCGCCGTGGGCTGGGGGCAGGCACCGCAACAGCTGCCACGGGGCATCTCTGGGAACATCCGAGACATGAAAGGACAAAGCGGGAACCTGCTCCCTGGAAGCACGCAGGAGAGATGCCTGCCTGTCCCAAAGGCTACTGGTGAAACACTGCCAGCCCCTTCCCTGCGCTGTGCAAACACACACACACACCGCGGGATGCTCCGGCTCCAGGCAGGAAATCACCGGGAGAAGCCTGGAGGGTGTGGAGGAGGAGGAGGAGGAGGAGACACACAGCCCTCCTCACTGGGCAGCACAGGCTGCACGGCACAGGAGAGGGGCTGGAGGAGTCACCCCGTGGGCTCTGGGGGAGGACAGGGCTGCCTGGGTGGGGAAAACTCAGAGAATCCTAGAACGGATTGGGTTGGAAAAGACCTCCGAGATCATCAAGTACAAACCCTTGATCCAACCTCACTGTGATCACCAGCCCAGGGCACTCCGTGCCCTGGGCTGGTGATCACAGTGGAGTTGGATCAAGACGTGGTGGATTCTCACTCAGTGCCACACCCAGTGCCATCTTAAACACTTCCAGGGATGGAAGCAGCCCATTCCAAAGCCTGAGCACTCTCTCTGGAAAGAATTTCTTCCTGATATCCAACCTAACCCTCTCGGTGCTGCTGGAGGCCTGGAAGGATCCCTGAGTCTCTTAAACCCTCTTACTGCAGCTGAGGGTCATGTTTGTTTGCTATGATCGTTTTAATGTGCTTATTCTTAAAGTCTTGTGGCAAGAAGCAAATCTCCTCAGCCAGGGCTTACAGGGATTTGTATCTGGGCAGGATCAGTCAAACTCTGCTGCTGCTGCTGCTGCTGCTGCTGCAGACATGGAGCCTGCTCTGCCTTGGGATGTGGCAGTGCCAAAGAATTCCTGCTCCAGGCTGCTCTCACAGAATCCCAGACTGGGTTGGGTTGGAAGGACCTTAAAGCCCCTCCAGTGTCACCCCTGCCATGGACAGGGACACCTCCCACTGGCCCAGGGTGCCCCAACCTGACCTTGAATGGGGCAGCCACAGCTTCTCTGGGCATCTGTGCCAGGGTCTGCAATTGGCTTCCTATTTTTTACCAGTGTACACAGAGGACAATATTAATGGCAACACCAAACTTTCTGTTTTAAAGCAAGTTACTTAATATAATTATTATAGCATGTTACTTAAATATATTTCCTAATCCTGATATTCAGTGTGTTTTTCTGGCAGCTCCTCCCTGGAAAGCTGTTTTTAGATGTGAAAAGGAGATCTCTTCTATCTGAGCAGCCTCTGTGTCTGAAAGGCTCCTGTCCTGAAACAGGAGCTTTTGAAGGAGGGTCACTGTTACCACAAACAGGGAACAAGTGCCAT
This sequence comes from Myrmophylax atrothorax, assembly GCA_026770055.1. Taxonomy (NCBI): domain Eukaryota; kingdom Metazoa; phylum Chordata; class Aves; order Passeriformes; family Thamnophilidae; genus Myrmophylax; species Myrmophylax atrothorax. Next base: position 4,589,343 of record JAOXXN010000347.1, read on the forward strand.
TTTTCTCTAGAAAGAGAGATAGGATCCCTCTGTCTGAAATGCTGGCAGATCTCAATGAAGTGAACAGGCAGCATTTATAAATCTCTATAATGGTGTTCTGGAAAAAAAGAGAAACAGATCAATATAAGGGTTTTTTAATAATTAAAAATGTGTATTTCTGTAATGTCCCATTGATTTCTCCATTTATTCCTCAAGAGCTTGCAGGAGGCAGTAAATTGGGGCCTTTCTCCAGGAGTGGCAGTTGGTGCTGCCTTTCCCTCCCTGGTTATTGCTTTTCTGCATGGCCCTTCCATCATCCTGAGTGCTCTCTAATTTATTGTGGGCGATGCTGGCAGCAGTGCCAGGGCTGGCACACTCGGGGGGCTGCAAGTGGAGACACCAGGATGGAGATGCACTGACAGACACACAGTCCCTGTGTCTCCTGGAGCTGGAGTTGGGCACTGCTGGCATTTCTGGGTGGGGGTGCTGGGTGAGGGCTGGGCTGGAGCTTCTGGGTTAGCCCAGCACATTGCATGATCTATATTTTAATTATTCTCTGGATGTTAATGACATCAGCACGTTGAGCTGTTGGCCCAGTGAAGTGAGAAGTGTTTGAACCTCTGTCTGTTTACACTTTCCATTTGGGCCCATTCCTGTTTGTAAGTGCAAGTCCTTTGGAATGTGTGTGAGCTCTGAGTTGCTGCTGCTGGGAAGGGATCCAAGTGGAATTGCTTGGCCTGTGGCTGCTGGGAAGGGTCTGTCAGCACAGGCAGGGCAGGGCAGGCTGTGCCTCTGCTCAGGCCCTGCAGGGAGGAGCTGTCACATTGCTGGGCTGGGGCCTCTCCCACCCCACAGCTGCTCTCAGGAGTCCTTCCAAACTCAGCAATTAAACCCCTTGTTTCCCCAGTGGTTTCTCTGCAGAAGATGGAAAAAGAGGATTGTTTAGAAGCATCACAAACTGATTGGCTCCTGGTCCCAGCTGTAATCTGTAGAGTTTCACCCTAATTAATAATGGCCATAATGCTTGCTGTTGTTATAATTTTAATAAAATAGAGTCACAGAATGGTTTGAATTGGAAGGAACCTTAAAGACCTTCTCATTCCACCCCTGCCATGGGCAGAGACACCTCCCACTGTCCCAGGTTGCCCAGCCTGGCCTTGGGCACTTCCAGGGCCGGGGCAGCCACAGCTTCTCTGGGCACCTGTGCCAAAGCAGACAAATGGTGAGCAGTGATTTGTAGGGTGTTTGACTTTTGGGTGAACAATTGGGAGTGAGGCTGATAAATGTGAGTGGGGAATAAACCCAGGGAAGGGCAGGAGGTGCTTCAGTAGGACCCTGCCCTGTAAGGGCATGCTGGGGGGAAATGCAGAGTTCCTGGCCCCTCTCCTGGTGGTGGAAATGGGGGTTTGGATTTGGGGGATTGTCACAGTGGTGACAATCAGAGGATTTATTGATCTTTTGGAATGCTGGAGGCTGAGACCCTTTTGAAACTAGAACCTGTGGGTGTGAATAGTTCAGAGCTTGTGTCCTTTGCATCCATAGTTTTGGGGTTTTCCTCAGGAGCAACACTCCAGTGTTCTTGCAGCTGGCCAGGAATTATCCCAGGTTCTGCTGACCCCTCAGTTGGAAGAGAGAGAGATTGAATTGGTGGATTTTGAACAGCTCTCTGATCTGTGAGATCTCCTTTTCCTCTGTCTCCAGATCACCCAGGAGGCTGGAGAGTTCATGATCACCTTCCCCTATGGGTACCACGCCGGCTTCAACCACGGCTTCAACTGCGCCGAGTCCACCAACTTTGCCACCCTCAGGTGGATTGACTATGGGAAAATGGCAACCCAGGTAGGTGCCAGCTGGGAGGAAGGGTCATTGCAGACCACCAGCTGGTGCAAAAGTGCCACTGTGTTGTGCTCTGCTTTGTCCCACGTGGCTGTTTTAGCCCTGTTGGCAGTTCCTGCCATTCTGGGGGTGCAGCAAGGACTTTCTCCAGTGCTGGGTGTTACACACACCTTGTGAACAGCTTGGTTGGAGCTTGGTCATTTGGAATTAGTTTTCTGCTGCAGCCAAACTGCATTTCACAGTGCCCAAGGTGACTGATGGAACCCAATCCAGCTCATTAGGTGCACACTGGAGGGGAAGGAATAAGCTGGAAATACTTTCAAGCTTTAATAAGACTATGGTAGTAACATTCTGAAAATACCTGAATGCCTCCAGTCTGTGCAATCAGTTCCTTTTGGAGAGGAGGGCCAGGCTGAAATGAGTGTGTGTGGTTGTTTCTCATCAGGGCAAATTTCTGGTATGTTCTGTTACTTTGGTTTTGCAGCAACACTTCCAAAGATTCTCCTCCTGGGAAGTCTGGAGGATAATGGGGCAGCAAAGCTCATTCAAGGAATCTTGGAATTGGTGGCTCAGTTCCACACAGTCTGTGGTTTGAGGTTGTCTGGCACAGAATTTTCCATGGAAAATTGAAGCTGTCATCTTACTCTTCAGATCTTTGCAGGTTTCCCCTTCATACATCTGTATTTCCACAGAAAATGAAATCTGTGAGGCTTTTGCCAGAAACTGTTTGGTAATACTCTAAAATTGCTCCCCAAAATAAGGGAAATCAGAATTGTATTTTTGCATTACTTTATGTCAGTGCCTTAACTGACTCTAATTAGACCTTTTAAGCTTAGAGCACATAAAAAATCTATTATGAAATAGCATTTCCATAGTTTACTTTTGTCAGACATTCAGAATTGCTCTTTTACTCTAATTAGGCCTTTTAAGCTTAGAATACATTAAAAAGAAATCTATTATGGAGTAACATTTCCATGGTTTATTTTCATCAGGCAGATTCAAAGTTGCTCTTGTACAAAATCTTCCACCTTTTTTTGTATTTATTTCCTGTATGATTTGTAAACACCCCTCATACCTTCCTCTTGGCAAGGCAATGGATCTGTGCAATGAAAAGGAATTTTTGCAGGGCTTTTCCTGCTCAGGTGGAAAGGAGATGGTTGTTTTTCAGGAACTGTCTTGAAGCTTTGTTTTATCAGCTCTTTTCCAGAGCATTTATATTGTATCTTAAACCAGAATAACCTTTTGGGGAGGGCTGAGTCTGACTCCCCACTTGCCCCCAGGAATCCGTGGCAGCAGGGGAAGGGGCAGGCAGGGAGAGGGTGTGCCCTGCAGCCAGAGCTTGGCCTAATGGTGTTGTTTATGAAGCTCTGAAGGGTTTCCAGTGGGTTCCTAATGAACTGTTGTTGTTGAGGCTCTTGGCAATGCCTGTAATTAGCTGGAAACAGGGGGCAAGGCTCATCTTCCTGCCCACAAGCTTCCCACCACCAACATTAAACACACCAACTGTGCAGTTCAGGTTTTCCTCCCTCTCCTCCAAGTTTAACTCTTTATTTCCTGGCACAATCCCTGCCATTCCCTTTCAGGCTGAGCAGAAGGGAAGGGAATCCAGAGCCCAACTGGGTTGTTCTGTCCTATTGCCTGAGGCTTCACTGCATCTCAGTGGCACACCTGGAATATGGGACCAAACTGCATTCCTGCTCAAGGGGATTGTTCTGTGGGGACTTGGTGTTCCTCTCCAAAGCTGAAACTCTGTATTTTGCCCTGGAAACTCACGGGGAGAAGCTTTGGAGTGTTGGCTGTGTTAGCAGAGTGTGTTCTGTGACACACTGAGAGCTCCTCAGCTGCCTCTGGGCAGAACCAGCTCTTTCCCAGGAACTGCTTTTAGGCTCCATTGTTAGGAAAAGCAGATAGAAAAGCTCCAAGCAAAGACTTTAGTCTGGCATTTAATAGCTGAAAGAACTTCAACTCTGAGCCTGTTGGGGTTCTTTATATTTAAATTTTCATTAAGGTAAAAAAGACTCAGCTGAGTCTTGTCAGCTGATTCCATCTGAGTATGGAGGGGTTTTCTCCACAAGAACCAGAGGTGCCACTTGAAATATATAATTTTGAAGACTATTTCTACAAAGGAAAAGGCTTATTTTACATTAATGTTTTATATGTAATGGAAGTGCTGAGGTTCAGTTTAGTGTTAATAGCTGGGAATTGAGGGAAATATCCTTACAAAACTAATGCTGAAGATTGAGATTGAATTAGTACATTTTTCTATATATCATTTGATTTTATTACTTCAAGAGCCAGTAGTTTTATGTGACTGCTATTTTATGTAATGTTTTATGTTTTATTTGTATCTTTATGTTAAAAAATACTGCAAATAAGGTAATGGTTGTGCATTCAACAGCCACAAATTTCCCACTATCAGTCTTGGAGTTAGAATTGATGGGACAGGTCTCCTGGTGTGGTCACATATTTTACCACAGGCTCCAAATTCGAGTAGCAGATAATAAAATAATAAGGAGAGAAAGAACGTTGGATTTCTGGGTTGGAAAAGAGCTTAATTGTGCATTTCCTCCCATACTGTTGCCATGTGCTTGGATTGCAAGTTGCCTTTGCATGGGCTGCTGGTTCACAAAGACAAAGCCTTCAGAGGTGGAACAAGTGCAGTTCCTGCAGAGGTGGTGTGATGGTGCCTGTCATGGTGTGACTGTGCCCTGTGGTGTCACTGTGCCCCGCAGTGTCACCAAGCCCTGTGGTGTGATGGTGCCTGTCGCGGTGTGACCGTGCCCCGTGGTGTGACCGTGCCCCATGGTGTGACTGTGCCCCGTGGTGTCACCATGCCCTGTGGTGTCACCGTGCCCCGCGGTGTCACCGCCCCTCTCTGCCGTCCCCACAGTGCACGTGCCGCAAGGACATGGTGAAGATCTCCATGGACGTGTTCGTGCGGGTGCTGCAGCCCGAGCGCTACGAGCTGTGGAAGCAGGGCAAGGACACGGCCGTGCTGGACCACATGAAGCCCACGGCCCTGAGCAGCCCCGAGCTCGACGCCTGGAACGAGACCAAGGCCGAGCTGAAGGCGAAGCTGCTCCGCAGGTAAAGGGGCAAAGTCGCCGTGGCCAAACACTTTGTTTGGTGCTAATTGCTGAGCTTTGAACTGCTGTAATCCTCAGGCTGAGATAGTTCAAACCCTTTTTCCCCCTTTGTTCTTTTTATGCCATTCCTCTTGTAATTTGTCTTGGTAAATGTGTCCCTCATTGTTCTCTTTCCTTTGAGTGTTATAAAAGCACATGTTTTCCAAAGTAGGACACTGGGTGTCCCTCACTCCTCCTCATCTCATCCTGGAAGACAAAAAATCTATAATAAACATTTAGAGCTTCACTTACCAGAAAGCAAGAGGGGGGCAAAAAGCCCCCTCGGTTGCAAAAGGGATTTTATGCATGCCTTTCTGTGCTGCCTTTGATCTCTGTATTAATGTGCTCCAAGTCTGTGGTTCTGTGTGTTAACAGCATGCTTGAGTTGGGAATTTGGCATGCTAACCTTTTCCTGTTGGAATCTTGCTTTGTAGGATAGGAGATGAGGAAGAGGACAACAAACAGCGGTACGTGACTCCCCCCTCTGCTCAATCATTGCATTCTCCCTGCTGTCAAGTTTCTTAAAATAGTAACTCTGCAAGTGCTTTCCCTTTCCAGAAAGACTTTTCATGTCACCTTCTCTGAAAGCCCACAGGAAATCTTTGGGCATCAAGTTTTCTCATGGCTTCTTCTTGGTTTGGTGTATTTTTCTGTGATCTCTTGGACTTCATGTGGGCTTCATTTGGGATCCTCAGTTGTCTCCTGCCTGCTCTGGTTTTCATTCTTGAGTTAATCTACTGAACTAGCAGGGATGTGTGGTGGGAACTGGTTGTGGATACAGGTAGCTGGTCCCCAAAGCAGATAAAAATGCTGCTGCTGACTGAGAGTGGCATTGGACTGGAGTGGTTCGGGCATGGGCTGTTGGTGGAGAACTTCCCTTCCTGCTCAGCCTTGCCTGGACAACGAGATCCTGTATTTTAGGACTTTAATGTACTCAGAGTAAAGTTTATGCCCTCCTATGTGCCCCCATATCCTGCTTTTATCCTCATTCCTGCTCCCCAGGGCACTGGCACTGCAGCACCCAGTTCCCTTCTGGCTGCTCTCATTGGGAATTTATGCCACTCTGGTTGGGGGCATTGGCAGGCTCTGGAAATGGTGTTGTTTCATCCCCCTCTGATATTCTGCTGCTGATTTCAGTCCCAGGATCACTGCTTGGAAGTCCAGGATAAAGCTGTTAAGCAGACTCTGAGTTCCTGGGGCCATCTTTGATAGGGACTGTGAGGAACAGTTTAAAAACCCAGTAATTGGATGGCAGCTGCTGTGCTCAGGCATTTTATCAAAGAGAGAGACACTTTCAGTAGGGTGTTCTCCTCCTCTGTCACTGCTGCTTGTCTCCCAGGAGTTTCAGTCACCCAGTGGGCTCTGGGCTGGGGTCCTGTGTCTTGTTTCCTGCATGAAATGCTTTGTCCATTATTATTTTACAAATGCTCAAGTGGGAAAATGTGTTTCCCACTAAATCCATGCTCCAAAAGACACAATAAATGTGGCATTTGGCAGATGACTGACCTCTGCAACGTTGCTCTGCTCCAGAGGTTGTATTCCTGAGATGATTCCAGCTATTCCTCCTTCAGGAAAAGCAGAGTAATCTCGGAGTCAGAAGGTGCCATTTGTGCTCTCTGGGCTGTGACTGAGCCCAGCAGGTCCCTGGAGCTTTATCTTCCTCCCCAGGGATCTGACAATCTCTTTGTGCCTGGGACTGTAAAGGGTTATTTCTGCACTGAAATGTTTGCCCAGTGTAAGGTGCTGGATGAACACCAAGGATTATTTTCCCTCAGCAGAGAAGCCTCTCTCAACCTGAGCCTATTGCAAAGGATCCAGGGGCATTTTTTCCTTATCTCTTCAGTGTTTCCTGGATTATTTGGGTATTATCCTGAAGCAGTTTTGAAGCTGTTCAATACTCCTCAGCAGTACTTTCTCTCCTGTGTTTATGTCTTTCCAAACCATGCTTTTACTTGAAGCCTGAGTTTGCTCAGCAGGATGGAGGGTTGGGATTCACCTCTGCCCAAACCTCTTCACAGTTGTAGCTACTTAATTTAAGTCACTTTGTGGTCTGTTCTTCAAAGAGTACAAACACTGCTTTTTTGTCAGCTCTGCTGGCAAACAGAGCTTTTAAACTCTGCAGAGATGTGTCATTTCTTCTTTCAGGTCAGTCAGACTTGGTTACCTTGAAAAACTCAACTTTGATTACTTTCTGGCTTCGGCAAGAGGCTGTTTTAGTGCAGAGCACAAGAGCCATTTCTGGTGGGAATTGTGGCAGCCCCAGACCAGCCCCACTCGTGGGAGTGCTCAGCCTTCAGCCTGGAGCTCTGCCACCAGTTCTTTAAATGCTGAGCTTTCTGCCTCTTCCCCACACTCCAGGGGGAGAAGACAACTGCAAAAGGGGTTTTTTATCTCCTGTGAGAATGAAGCTTTGTGCTGTAATTTCTGTGTGGCACTTCCACACCACAGGAATAAAACACTTCCCTAAAAGCAGCTTGTGACACCACTCTGGTGCTTTCCTCAGCTACAAACAGTTCCAGCTGCAGTGACAGTCTCACAGCTTCATCCTCTCCTCCCACCTGAGTTGTCCCCCCAGGGAAGGTGCTGTGTGCTTGGAATGTGGGTGAGGAGCAGAGCTGATGCTTTGGGGTTCAGCTCTGTGTTCCTGCTAATGACTGTCCTGCAGGTGTGAGGGCAACATCTCTGCTTGGAGAGCCACCATCTGCTCCCAGTCTGGCAATTAGAAATCTCTGGGCATATGGAGCAACTTGCTTTTCTATTCATCTTCCATCTCAGGTGGAGTTTTTCTCTCCCTTCTTTGTCATTTACCTGATTAAGGGCCCTTAACTCTGTTGTGCTCCAAATCTAATTAGTGACTGAATTTCTGGGCTCTGAGGATGGGAAGCTGCAGTTCAGCCTTTCTCCATTCTGAGGCTGATGAATGCAGTGCTTGTGTTTTCCTGTTTGTCACACAGTGCTGGAGGTGGAAAATGCTGCTTGCAACCAAAAGGAAACTGTCTACATGCTCAAAATGGGGTCAAAATTGCAAGTTTCTGGATCAGTCTCTTGGGAAAAGAGAACATGTTCAACCCAAACCTCAAGGAGCTCTGTGGTGGCTTCTGTAAAACTGGGAGTGGCTGAGGTGCAGCCCCTGGGGTTGGTGCCCCCAGTGCTGGTGGGCTCTGGGTTTGGCTGCTGTGGCACAGGGACAAGGCTGGATTGTTCCCCCTGTGGGGTGGGTGAAGGTGGGGAGGGGACACAGCTGGCACAGCTGGCACAGAGTGGCCAAGGGGAGGTTCTGCCCCATCAAATGTGATGGTGAGCAATAAAGCTGGGGCTGGGAGGAGGGAGGGGTTTGGCTTCCCAGGGCACTGCTCTGCCTGTGGCTTTCCTGGGCTTATTTCTCTCTCTTTTTATTCTTTCCTTGTTCTAAACAGCATTTTGTGCCCTTGTTCTTGCTGCCCTCTGCAGCAGAGGGCAGGGGGTGCCTGGGGGTTGCTTGGCTTCCTCCTGTCCCAGCCACACAACGTTGTCCTGCCTTCTGGGCTGGCATTTTTCTTTGCGTTGTGACTACTGGAATTTCTTTGCCTTAGTGGCATTGACTTGAAAAAGAGTGAACAGCATTGCTGTTGGCTCATTAGTATTAGTCTGATCACATTAATACACGTATTTTTCAGTTGGATTTCTCCAAGGCCTTGGACTTGGGAGTGATACCACTGAAAAATCATGGTCTGCCTGTTGATTCTGCCCTGGGCAGTCATTGCAGTGTGTTTTTAGGAACTGGCAGTGCTGGGGGATGTCTCAGAGCTGGAAGATGATGCTTTGCAGACTTGCAGCAGTTTGGACAGAATGAAAAGAATAATGGAAGGGAGGCAGAGATGACAAAGAGATCTAAACAAGTTTTCATCTCTATCTTGAAATACAAGCAAAGTAGATTTAAGCCATAATTAAAATCACTTTAACTGCAGCTTGTGAGCTTACATTATTAATGGTGGGGAAAAGCTGTTCAGGAAACCCAGACCATCAATGGCTGCTGTGAATGGATCTTAAATGTTGTGTTGTCCAAGGTTTATCAGTCCCCTTGCAGATACCTCCTTTGCCCTGGGGCTATCTCAGCTACCTTGTGTTTTCCTGCAAAGAAGATCCCTTTGTTTTGTATTCAGCTTTTCAAGTCAGTGATGGTTTTCTATATTGAAGGCTGTGCTTTTATGTCAAATCACACTTTTGTACTTGCAGGCCTCACAGAAAAAGGAGCCAACCCAGAAGACACAAAACAGAGGATCAGAAGTCTCTTGGAGATGTCATGGCTATTGAAACTGCCTTGGAAGAGGTGAAAGTAAAGGAGGAGCTGAAAAGAGGGCCAGAGCTGGAGGAAGAGGAGAGAAGCAAAGGGATGGAGGGAGAAGGTGAGGGCCCTGCTCACTGCTGAGGGTGGAGAGCTGGGCAAGTTCTCTCTCTAAAACACCTTTGTGAATAACTTGTGCTGCTGTTTTATTTCTGTTGAAATCTCAGCAGAGCTTTCTCCAATCTTAGTCCATGCTCACTGTAATACACCATCATTCACAGCAGCAATTGATTTTCCCCTCTCCTTAAGGATTCAGTCCCAATGGCTTTCTTGGCAGGGCTTGAAAATTCTGCCCAAACTATTACAGGATTGTGAAAATATATATTATGGGAGGAATATTTTCAATTATTTCATGGGGAAACAAAGAAAATACATTTTTGTGTCCTTCTTATGGAAGGGATTGATTTGTGCCCTGCCTTGTGCAGTTCCCCTTTCCCTGCCTTTGTCCCCATTTCTCACAGCCTGGATCCAGGGAGCTCAGCTTGGGTGGGACCCACAGCAGCTGCACGAGTCCCACTGGGTTTCTCCCAGTCCAGGTGGGGCAGGGGAGCTTTCCCTCTGCATGGCTGCACCCATCCCTCC
>JAOXXN010000347.1:4599288-4615196 GCA_026770055.1 Myrmophylax atrothorax
TCCCTCCCTCCCTCCATCCGTCCATCCCTCCATCCGTCCATCCATCCATCCCTCCCTCCAGTCATCCAGCCAGCCAGCCAGCCCCCAGTGCTTTGGGATTTCCTCTGCCATGGATATTCCCTGGGCCTGAACTCCCCATTGTGCAGGAGGCTCTTTTTGTGACCCCTTTTTCCTGGCTGGGTAGGAAAGGTTGCAGTTTTGGCTGGGAAGGAGCTGGTTTTCCCCCCCAATGTGTTTGGTTGAGTGGTTTCTGTGTCTGATCCAATCCCTCTTTGAGGCTTCTTCAGCACTGCATAGAGTGAATTAATTTTCATCTCTTGTATATCCCCATTATTTGTTTAGCATTTGGAGAAAGTGATGCTGCAAACTGCTCAGAGAACTTTGATAATGATCTTAAAGGAAATCTATGGAAGCTCTGGGAAGAGAATTGAGGGCTTTGTTCAGTTGCAGAGTCTCTTAACTAGGCAGTGTATTTTCTCTTCTCAGGGCAGTCAGGAGCTGGAGTCACTGTTGCCCAGAGCAGCAGCACAGTGAGACAGTTAATTCCTGTGCCCTCAGCAGTGTGTTAAATTGGCTGCTCTCAGCTCTTGGACAAGTTTAACACTTGATGCTTGGAATAAATGGCCCGAAAACACTGATTTTTCTTTGGAGACAAGAGATAAGTGACAGGGACAGATCTGAGATCATTAGAATGGCCAAGGAACAATAAAAACTCTGTTCTGGCTGAACAGGTTCCAAATCATACAGTTCCTCTGCATCTTAAGAGCTCTTTAACTCGTAGCTCAGGAGGGAAAGGCTGATTTTCAGCCCCAGTGCAGCAAGTGCCACTGAACAGGCTGTTTCTTGGTGTGGCTGTTACCCAATGCACAGCTTTCTTACTGCAATAGAGCAATTAAATCCCAGGGATTTCTCATCCTGCTGTCTGCATTGCCTCTCACAAGTGTCCCAGGGTTTCATCTTGAAAGAGAAAAGAGCATCTGCTTGGATGGCCCTGCTCTGACAATTCAGCTCCCCCACCTCCTTCACTGCCTTCCTTTAGTCCTCTTTATTTTGGCTTGATTTTCTATTTACCCCAGTAGGGATGACCTTGAGAAGGAGGAAGGATGAGATTTCAAAGTAATCCTAATTTCAAAGTACATCTTGTGCTTCGTGCTGGTTGTTTGGACAAGCTGAGTATTTATAACTTGAGGTTTTCAGGATTTCTGACCCAGATCCCTTCGTGGTGTTTTCTTTCGGTTTTTATGACTCAGCTTTATATTCATAATTTATTATGTTGCTATTAATAGAGTCAGAAGTCTTAGCAGGTTGTCTTGGGACATTCAGAAGGAGAGTGTTTAGTCTTTGCTCCTCTCTGGGGGTGCTGAGCAGCAGGAATGTCTCCTGTGAGCCCGCAGGTGTTGCCTGTGGTGCTCTGCAGGTGAGAGTTCTGCACATCAGGCTGCAAACCTTCTCCCTGGTGCTGAAACCCACTTTTAATTGTCTTTGCCCCATCCCAGGAGGTGTTGCTGTAATGGAGGAACTCCAGACTCTTGTAGCATCTTTTTATAATCTCGTTGCACAAAGTGCAGTGTAAGGTCCCTGAAGTGGTTTGATTTCCCCACTAAAACCCCTTCCCTCAAAGATATCACAGAATCCCAGGATCCCTGAGGCTGGAAAAGCCCTCCCAGCCCATGGAGCCCACCCTGTGTCTGATGCCCACCTTGGCAAAGCCCTCCCAGCCCATGGAGCCCACCCTGTGTCTGATGCCCACCTTGTCCCCCAGCCCAGAGCACCGAGTGCCACGGCCAGTCCTGCCTTGGGCACCTTCCTTTTTCCTGCCTTCTATTCTATAGATTCACTTGCAAACTCCTTTGTTCACCTTAATGCAAAGCCTTCCAAGCCCAGTTGTATGTGCCAGCTGCTGCCAAATTACCCTTTAGAAGTCAATAAAGCTGGTGAATGGCATTTGTGGTGTTGTTGGGGAGAGAATTCTAAGAGTGTGTAGAGAGTAAATATGATCTGGTTTTGTGCAACTGGGGAGAAATCCAATTTGCCTTTCATTCAGTGTGTTTGTTTCTCTAAGGAAATTCAATATTCCTTTCTCTGTGATAGAACAAACCAGTTTATCTGAGGGGCTGCCTACACAAGTACAACCATAATTATTTGGCCTGGACCTGTTCCCATGTTTAGAAGTTAGTGTAAATAAAGTCATCAGCCCAGACTTCTGGGAAGTGCTGAGGTTGAGGTGTTCCCTGGAAGATTTCAGCAGGGATTTTGACACTTTATCTTACTGTGGGATTGTTCTCCCTTCCTCCTGCAGACACCTCGTTCTTGTGTGATGATTTCTCTGATTTTAGATATATGTGTATTTCTGTGCTAATGTGTCTGTTATAGACACACAGAAAACCAGACATTTAAAAAAGGAAGACCTAAAGATAAAATGAACATTACTTTAAATATATATTTTATTTTGTCAATGGTACAAAAATATTCTTGCACCCCAGTGGATGGTTTTGTGTCCCCAACTTGAGAGGTTGCTGATACAAAGAGCTTGAAATACAGAGTCAGGGCTGATGTAATAAATGCCGTGGGGTTTGGCACACTGTCCAGTTTCTTAGGCATTTACATCCTTTCCCTCCAGGAAACATTCCTTTTGGCAGCCTTTCTGCTCCAGTCAAGAGTTTAATAGTCCATAGAAATGACACAAGTCTTTTCTTTGTAATGCTGGGCATCTCGAGGTCAGTGCTGAGGCACAGCTGAAGGTCTGCAGCTTTCAGGGGCCTGTTTGGAAGGGACGATGCCAGGAAGGGGCATGTGGGAGCAGGAATGCCAGGATGGGGCATGTTACAGGAATAATCCATGCTGGGACATGTTTAGAGCAATAGTGCCATGGTAGGACAGGTTTGAGCAACAGTGTAGTGCCATGGTGGGACAATAGGGCCATGGTGGGACAATAGTGCCATGGTGGGATGGTTACAGCAGCAGTGCCATGGTGGGAGGGTTAGCCCAGCACTGGAGCTCTTGGCTGAAGGCAGGGCAGTATCAAAGCCCAGCTCTCAGGGTCTCACTGTTGCTGTCTCTCAACAGGGGAGTGCAGAGCCAAGGCCCGCCCTGCGAAGGTGAAAGGCGAGAGGAAGAAGAAGCACCTTTTCCACCAGCACCAGCCCCACCTGGCAGCCCCCCAGCGCCCTGTGCCCCCCACAGCCCCCCAGCAGCAGCTGGCAGAGGGGCAGGCAGCGGCAGCAGCGCGGCCCCCGGTGCCCTCGGTGCCCCCAGTGCCCCCCGTGCCCGGGAAGCAGCTGCCCCCGGCGCCCCTCAACGTGGTGCCGCCCGCGGAGGCGCCGCAGGAGGACTTCAGGCCGCGGCCCATCATCCCCATGCTGTACGTGGTGCCCCGCAGCAAGAAGGTGGTGTTTGACAAGGAGCACATGTCCTGCCAGCAGGCCTTCGAGCAGTTTGCCACCCAGCAGGGGCTGGGCTGGCGGGAGCAGGCGCTGCCCGTGGGCACCCCGGGCAAGGAGGAGGAGAACGCGGAGCCGGCGCCGGGCACCGCAGAGGTCAGTGGGTACAGCTGTCCATGCAAGCACTGTAAGGGTTGCTGGTGTAAGCAGATCAAAGTGGTGATGAGAGGAGTCCTCAGCTACCCCATCCCTGGAAGTGTCCAAGGCCAGGTTGGAGTAACCTGGAACAGTGGGAGGTGTCTCTGCCCATGGCAGGGGTGGCACTGGATCGGCTTTAAGGTCCCTTCCAATCCAAACCACTCTGGGATTTGATGATTCATAATTTTCATGGAGTTCCCAGCTGCCTGTGTGATTGACAGACTCTTAAGAAGGAAATGGAATTGGCAGCTTGCAGATGTTCTGAACCTGTTCGGATTGGAAGAAAACTCTGTAGTTTGCTCAGGTTCTTAAGAGTTAGTGTTGGCTTTGTCTGCTCAGGAATTGGCTCTGAAGGCTTCAGTGTCTCAGCCAAAAGGCAGAGAAAAGTTTGCTGTGTTAACTTAAGGACTCTTTATGCTGAGGGTTCTGCCTCTCTTGTGCTGTTCCCTCCTTTGGGGTGCCCGTCAGCTTGTCCTGCTTCCTTCCAGACTGCCTCTGCCTTCTCCAAGCTGAAGATGGAGATCAAGAAGAGTCGCCGCCACCCCCTGGGCAAACCCCCGACGCGCTCCCCGCTGGCCGTGGTCAAGCAGGAGGCCTCGAGCGACGAGGGTGAGTGAGCAGCACAGAGGGGGGGCCCTGGAGCCACCACAGCCCAGGGCTGGGGCCCTGGCTGAGCCACCAGGACCCTGGCTGAGCCACCATGGCCCTGGCTGAGCCACCAGGGCCCCAGAGCCACCACCAGAACTGGGGGCCCTGGAGCTCCCTGTGCTGCACTTCACTGGTGGAGAATCAGCGTGTTCCCATTTTGCTAACCCAGCTGGAAACAAACCTCCTCCGTGGGAGGTGTTCCCTTCTCACCTCCCACCCTTTTCTTCCCTCAAGAAAAACATTTTGCTGGCTGCAGAGTGAGGCAGCATTTTGGGCAAAGGGAAAGGAGAGTTCACAGCAAATGGCATGTTAAAGGAAAGCTTGGTGTTGAGTATTGCAGTGGAATGAGAGCTGTTCCCCTTGGAGGGCAGTGCAGGTCAGGTCTGCTCTTATGTGAGTGGAAAAAATTAATTCTAACCTTTAATGGCTTTTAATTCATGTCAGTGTTGGGGCCCAACTTCTCTTGGCAGATGCAGAAAGGAGAATTAAAGTCTGTCAGTGCTTCACTGCACATCACTGATTCTTCTTTTCCCACATTCCATTCTTTGTGGATGGAAGTCTGGACCAAGGGGAAAAAGGGACTCTCACCTCTCACTCTGTTTTGGGGTGTAATTTCCCATTTTTGGGTGTTTCCCATGTTGTAAATCACTCAGAATATAGACAAGCCCCCAGTGAATTCTGTGTGCTGGGCAGGGATGTGGCTGTAGCTGCCAATCTCTGCTCACAACTCCCTGGGGCCATAAATCCTGGCCTGGCACCTGAGGTACCTCAACTGAAATTTGGAGACACATGAGGGTTTTGGCTCATGCCTTAAAAATAAGAATGTGACAAGAAAAGTCACCTTTTAGGAAGTAACCCTCATTTGAAATATGGCAGAGCCACACGGCATTCATCACCTCAAAAAAAGGAGTGATTAATTAAACACAATCAAATTTCCACATTGTCTGGCAATTACATATTAGATTAGTTGAGGGGAACATTTAAAATCGGAGATGTGAACTCGGCCATTAATGTTTTACTCCAAGTTCCTTTTATCCTTTCAGGTAACTTGAGAGTCAGAAAATCTTCAAAGGGAGGTAGAACTGGGGAGGAGACATAAGACTTGCACAGCAGAACATTAACTGCTTATTTCCAGTAATTAACAGTGAAGGAGTGAACAATTTGGTTTAATGTGCTGAGCTCTGGGGATAATGTTCTTCCAGGATGTTTCTGAGCATCCTGTTCTCCTGGAAACTTTGCGGAGTGGTGATGCAGGGAGGGGGATGTGGATTTTCTTCTTCCTCCTTCTCATGGCCAGTTCCATCAGGTCATCTGTGTCCCTGTCTGGTCCATCCTACCCCTGAATAGGGATTTGATCCATTTAGGAAGTGTTTAAGGCATGTGAGGAACCATGGATGAGCTGAACATTTTTATTTGTTGTTGAGCCAGGAGCTGTTTGGCTCAGCCTTGCTGCCATTTCGCTTCTTCTTTTGCCTCTACTGACTGTCCACTGTCTTGGGATTTTGTTTTTCATTCCAGAAACGTTTCCATTTTCTGGAGAGGAAGATATGAGTGATCCAGAGGCTCTGAAGTCTTTGCTTTCCTTCCAGTGGAAGAATAAAGCCTTTAATTTCCCAGCTGAAAGGAAGTTCAATGCAGCTGCTGCCCTGAGTGAGCCATACTGTGCTGTCTGCACCCTCTTCTACCCCTACAACCAGGTAGGTCCTCCCATGGAATCGTTCAAGCTGGAAAACACCTGTCAGGTGAAGTCTGGATGGTCAGTGTAGACCACCCCCACATTCCCCACCAAATCAAGGGCCATATTCCCATGGGTTTGAGCACTGCCAGGGGTGGTGACTCCCCCACTGCCCTGGGGGTGCCTGACCACCCTTCCCAGGAAGAAATTTTTCCTAAAATCTGATCTAAACCTCTGATACTGCTCAGGTGGATAAATTAGAATGCAGACATTTACAATAAAGACTGGCCCATCCCAGTTTGCACCCCAAAGGAATGTGTTTGGCTTTGGCACAGGATGGAGCCTTTTTTGTTATCTTTTCTGCCTTCTCTGGCTCCCTCAGTGTTCATTTTTTAAATCACACTTTAGGAGTTTTGCAAACACTGTTTCCTGCAGAAAACTCTGCCCCATCAGGCACATGATTGCTCGAGTTTCAGTGAGGCCCAGACTGCTGAATATATGCAAACAAGCAACAAAATAAAAATTTACTGAGTTAGCACATCCATCATCTCTTTTGGAAACTACCAATATGCTCAGGGAGATGTTATGAGCAGAAAGGCAAAATTCATCAGATGAATTAGTCATTTGCTCAGTTGTGTATTGATTTGTTCTCACATAAAGCCAGATTTGGCTTTGTGTGTCCACCAGGAATATGTGCCTTGGATTCCTTGTGTGTGTTGGAAGCTTTTTCTGAGGAAAGCAGAACCCACCTTCCCCTTCCATAAAATCTCTTTGATTTATTTTAGAGACTGAAAATAAAATCTCTGTTCTGATTGCTGGATGTTGTTTGATGGTTGTGGGGAGGACTGGGTGCAGCTGGGCTGGTTTAATCCATTGCTTTTAACTGTGTCTGCTCCCAGGAACCTTGAAATGTCCTTCAGGAGAAATTCTTGCAGGAAGAGCAGGGAAGGATGCCAGAGGGGGAGGGAAGGTCTTGCTTTTAGTAAGATTTTTCCTTTTTATTTTTCCTTGGTGTTTTCAGCTGCAATATAGGAATTGAGATTTTTACAGAAGAAAACCAGGAAAAGCTGTTCACTATTCTAATACTTTTTGAGCTTTCCCAACAAACTACAGATCCCAGTGGAGGACTAAGGGAGAGGAGCAAGGCAGGGCTGGCTGTGCCTGGAATCAGGATTTAGGGCTCAGCCTGGGCCAGGGCAGGGCCATTCCATGTGCTGTTTCTCTCCAGTCCCTGCAGGTGGACAGGGAACCTGTGCCAGTGTCTGCAGGGGAACCCTCCTCCTTCCTGCACCTCTCCAAGTGTGGACAGAAGACCAAGCCCCTGATCCCAGAGATGTGCTTTACCTCAAGTGGGGAAAACACGGAGCCCCTTCCCTCCAACTCCTACATTGGAGAAGATGGAACCAGCCCCTTGATATCCTGTGCCAAATGCTGCCTGCAGGTTCATGCCAGTGAGTGTCTCCTCCTTCCCAGAGCCTTCTGGGCACTGAGGAACCCCCAAAGTTGTTTGTGTGTTGCCTGTATTTGAATGCCAGGGTTGCTTCACCTCTCACTCCCAATTTTTTCCTTTTCTGGTACAAGTATATCATGGAGTCACAGAATGGTTTGGGTTGGAAGGGACCTTAAAGATCATCCACTTCCAACCCCCTTCCACTAGAAGGTTTATCTGTGTATTCAAGTCTATCTTGGCAGTCACAGGTCTCCAAAATACACACCAATATTCTTTTCAGGGGTTGTTTTGTTGGCTTTTATTCTGCCTCACTGAGAAGATCCTTTCTTTTGCTATCTTTCATTTGCTGCAGTAAAGCAGAGCTCCCCAGGCTCATTGCACTCCTTTCTCTGCAGTGTTGCCCCATGTTGGGGTTCTGGGGGAGGCTGTGCCACTCCTGGGGGCAGCAGAGATCAGGGAGGAGCTGAGATACATTTTATCAGTGTCTCTGATGCTGTTTGGAGTAATGGCACTTGATTACAAAAGGGAACACACAGTTCTGTCTGCAGGAAGATGTGATTAATGCTGGTGATGCACCTTCAGTGTGGATTGTAGAACACCCAGTTAACTCTGGGCTTGGCCGAGATGGGACGAGTTCCTGCTCAGCTGTTTGAGCCTGACAGATGGGCACTCTTATCTCACTTGCATCAGCTGGAATTACTTTAGTTGTTCCAATTTTAGAGCCTGCAGGTCCTCCTGCAGCTCAGCAGGGCTGGCCCTTGTGGAGAACTGGAAGGCAACTTTTATTTCTGTGCTGAATTGCTCATTGTGGTCATTTGTGGCTCATAAGGGCGTGGGATGCAGAGTGAGGATGGTCCTTACTTCACAATTTGTGGTCTCTGTGGCAATCAGAGATGCTGCATCTTGCCCATCCATGAGGCTGCAACAGTCCAGTCTATCCAGATGGATTCAATGGCCAGATTCTGTGTAGGGACAGAGGGATGTGGGTGAGATGATGTTGATCTGCAGACTCAGGGTGCAGAGAAATGCAGCTTTTTGTTTGGTCTGTGCTCCCCCACTGAGGGCAGGACAGCCCTGAAACCTGGCGGAGTCTCCAGTGCCTTGTTTGTCGTTGCTGTCGGTGCTCTGGGTCTGTGAGGTCCCTTTGCCTTTGCTGAGAGGATCCATGTGCTGTGTTGCAGGGGAGGTGTGTCCTGCTGCTCTGCCTGTGGTTGGAACACCTCCAGGGATGGGGCTCCCCCACTGCCCTGGGCAGCCTGTTCCGATGCTCTACAACCTTTTCCATGAGGAAATTTTTCCTCATTTTCAGTCTAAACCTCCCCTGGCACAACTTGAGGCCGTTTCCTCTCATCCTGTCCCTGGTTCTGTGGAAGAGGAGCCCAACCCTCCACCTGGATCCAACCTCCTGTCAGGGAGCTGGGGACAGCAATAAGGTCTCCCCTCAGTCTCCTTTTCTCAGATCCCATGTTCCAGCTGCCTGTGGTCCTGGAGCAAGAAATCCTTGCTGAAATTCCAGGCTGTCCCAGCTCTGTGAGCTCCTGCAGTGTTCCAGCTCAGTGTCTGCCTCTCCCTCAGCTCAGGGTTTGGACTGCACACCCTCCCATGCTGCAGGATGGGTGGAATCTGCTTTGCTGATTTTCCATGTGATGAAAAGAGATCTCAGCTGTGGAGAACAGCTGCAGATCCATAGTATTGACTTGTTTTGACATGCTGTTTATCTGGCTAAGTGGATGATATTTATAAATCAGGTTATGGTGGCAATCCCGGTGCTTTCTGAACGACTTCTTTTAAGTTTAACTCAGTAATGTGAGATTGTTCCCAGATGAAATGAGCTGTTCAGCTTTTTAGGATAGGTGAAGGCTGGGTGGGATTTTGTTAGGCTGGGTAAAGGCTGGATGGGATGGGATGGGTGTTAGTTGGGATGCCTGTATTTAATTTTCCACTTGCTTTACAAGCTTGCAGGAATCACATAGATCCACTTTTCCAAGATTATTTCTGTGTTTTTTCCCCATTGTTTTCAGTGACAAACCTCAATGCCTATTTTAGAATTTTAGGGGCTTCTTTGTTCTTATTTTCCTGTCTTTATAATGGCCATAATACCACTGTACTATTTTGGGGTTGCTGTAGGAGGATTTGGTGCTTGTGTGTCACAGTAGTTGATGCTCTGTAAAATCAGATGTTTCTAACACTTCATACAGCCATAAATTAAATACTGTTAAATATGTGAAATGCAGGTATTTAATTTCCTTGCAGTATTATTGGGTTTGTCCTTTCTCATAACACCACACAGCAAAGAGAACTGCTTTGATCT
This sequence comes from Myrmophylax atrothorax, assembly GCA_026770055.1. Taxonomy (NCBI): domain Eukaryota; kingdom Metazoa; phylum Chordata; class Aves; order Passeriformes; family Thamnophilidae; genus Myrmophylax; species Myrmophylax atrothorax. Next base: position 4,608,951 of record JAOXXN010000347.1, read on the forward strand.
AGCCTGAATTCAGTGGCCTTACCTGCTTTGGTGTGTGAGTGCTTTTCATCACTTTGGAGCCCAGTTCCTGCCTGAAGGAGCAAAGTCCTGTAGGAAAAAATCTGTTGAGAGTTTCCTGTAGGTGGGAATTTTGTTTATTTTTAGCCCTGTTGGTTCCAAACTGTGTCCCCCTGATGACTCTTGTCTGAGCCTGTAGAACAGAGTGACTCAAACGCTGCACCTGCTCTCAGAGATGCTCCTGAACTGGAAAGTCAGCAAGGCAGTGCTGGAGATGTTGGGAGAACTGGGTGGGATGGAGTTGCAGATGTGCTGGGTTAACTGGGATGTGATGTTGCCCTGTCTCCCTGCAGTGCTGGCATTCCCTGTCTCCCTGCACTGCTGGAATTCCATGTTCCCCGCAGTGAATTCCCTGTTTCCCCACAGGCTGCTACGGGATCCGCCCGGAGCTGGTGACGGAGGGCTGGACGTGCTCGCGGTGCTCTGCCGGCGCCTGGGCAGCGGTGAGGACCTGTCCCTGTCCTGGGGTCCCCCGGGGCTGGGGAGGGGGCACCACCCCTGGCACACCCCTGGGGTGGGCTGGCAGTCCTGGGGGAAGGTTCTGAGGGATCTGTGTTCCTGCAGGAGTGCTGCCTGTGCAATCTCAGGGGAGGAGCTCTGCAGATGACCACGGATGGGCGGTAAGTGTTGTGTCTCAGCAGGTTTCCTTCCATATGGCACCTCATCTGCAGTGGTGGGAGTTGGGTCTTGGTGCTCAGCAAGTTTGGTGCTCTGGAGGTAACAGCTCCTCTCTGACTTGGCAGGATGAGTGTGAGGGACTCTGCTGTCTCACACTGCACCAGGTGCTCCATAGCAGAGGTCCTGAACACTTGTTGAATGTGGTTGTTTCTCAGAGAAAAGTCTTCTCAGGGAGTGTTCAGTGTCGTGCAAAATGAGATGCACGAGGAGGTGGATCCCTGTTGTTGCAGAGACATTTACCTCGTGCGACCGCAGTTAACAGTCGGTGTTGCTGCCAAGGTGCCAACCAAATAAATGTGCCTCGGTGCTGAGAGAGCAGGGAAATGTTAACTGCCCTCCTGGGCACTCAGTGCAGCTGAGGCAGCCTGTGATTTGTCTCTGCCCTGTCCCCAGGTGGGTCCATGTGATCTGTGCCATTGCTGTCCCCGAGGCGCGTTTCCTCAACGTGATGGAGCGTCACCCCGTGGACATCAGCGCCATTCCCGAGCAGAGGTGGAAACTGGTGGGTGTCTCCTGCCTGGGCAGTGTTTGGGAACAGGAGCCAAAGGAAAAAAGCTGTAACTAGACAGAAAAACATTGTGTGGGTTCCTAAATTAGCTGAGATTGGAGGTGATCTCACTCCTCTTTCCAAACCAAAGCTCTGCGAAGCTGCAGCGTTCGATGCCTGCTGGGCACTGTCCCAGTGCTTTGACACACAAACAGCTGGTGGTTTCCAGGTGTCCTTTGCTCTCTGGGAATGTGCCCCTACCCTGGGCAGAGCCCAGGACCCTCCCCACCTGCCAGCAGGTCTAAACTTCAATTTTCATTTGCTCCAAGTACTGCACAGTGGGACTGAGGAGGGAGGCAGTGGCTAGAGAGAAGCTGACTTGTTCATCTCTAATTTGCCTCATCTTTCTTTACAATATTTCTCTTTTCCTATCAAGAAATCTCCTGTAGAAATGAATAAACATTTTGTGACCCTGACTGCAAGGCAAGACTACAAAGATTTTAATACCAGTCCAGCTACAAGTTGTTATTCAGCTGCGTGGCCTCATCTGAGGGATTAGTAATGGATGATTCATTAGCTCAGAGCAATTAATCTTAATGTTAGTTAATGCTCCATCACTATAGTGTGTTACTGCAAAATAAATTGTGCTTTTGCTGCTTTGTTTGGTGCAGGAGTCAGCTGGGTGCCACAGTGTGGGCCGGGGAAGGTGCTGGAGCAGTGATACATGGGATGGCACTGATGGATGCCCTCCCCGAGCTGCTGTTTGGGGCAGGGAGCCTGGCTGAGGGATTAGGAGGGATCCATCCCTGCCTCCAGAGTTATTTCTCTGTTGTGCAAATGGCTTTGGTACACAAATGTGCCTGTGGAAGGCATCCATTCTGCAGAGCAGTGCAGGGGATGGTGGGGATAAATCTCTCCGCGGCGGCGCTTTATGGCTCAGTGACGTTTCCAGGCTGCATCCTCCTCATTACAGCTCTTGTAAAGCTGAACTTAAAATCCTTTTACACAACACTCACTTGTACTGCTTAATGGAGCCTCACAAGGAAACATGAGTTAATTCTTTCCCTGCTCTGTGGCTGCCCTGCTGTGCTGCAGGGCCATGGCATTATCCACCTGCAGCCACATCTGGTGCTTCGTTCTGCTCCAGGTGCTGCTGGGCCCTGCCTGGACCTGCCACACACCTTCTCTGGCATTGCTGAGTTAAAACTTCGTGTTCTCATACAATCTTAGAAGATCCTGAGCTGGAAGGGACCCACAAGGGTCACCAAAGTCCGACTCCTGGCCCTGCAGAATAAGCCCAAGAATCCCACCCTGTGCCTGGGAGTGTTGTCCAAATGCTCCCTGAGCTCTGGAAGGGAATTTGGTTTGATTTCTTCCCTGTTACATTCCATTTGCACCTTCTGTCATTCTTCCTGTCTCAGGGGAAGTACAGAATGTTTGTATGAAGTACCTTGACTTTCACAGTCCAGGGCTGGGATTTGCAGGCACTTATTCCTTGGGTTGATGTTGGCCAGAGCCTGGCTTTAAGCTCAAGTATCAAAGCCTGGCCTTCAGCCCCTCACTGGGAACGTTTTAAGGTTATAAACTAGATTATAAAGGTTAAAGAATTAATTTGGATGGCAGAATGTAGAGGCAGAGGCACCTCCTGCAGCAGCAGCAGTTGGTGTGGGGTGTGAAGTCCAAAGGAAATTTAAATTGGATGAGGTTGGGTGGAGAAACATCCTCATGAACCACCTTGGGGACCTTAGGATTCTTTATAGGAATTTGCAGGTAATTCATGGAGCACATGAGGAGTCAGTGGAGCAGCTGGGGGTGTCTGTGCTTTGGAGGTGAGCAGCTGCATTTGGGAAGATAAAATGAGGGTGACTGGAAGGTGCTGGTGTTGGATCTGCTGCCTTTGGAATGATGGAGTTGGTGCAGCTCTGGGTAAAATTGGAGAGGTGACCTTTGTGGCTGAAAAAGATGGAAAAGGAATGATGTGAAGGTTGAGGACAGTTGAACTGAATAGATGAAGGTAATGGAGGAAAGAGGGGATAGGCATTATCCGTGATTATTATTTGATTTTTTAATGTGTTTGTTTAGTTTTAAGTTGCTGTGAGAGGGCTGAGGCATCAAGGCATTGCAGTGCTCTGGTTAAAGGTGTATCTGTTCTTGAGGCTCGGGGCAGCTCTCCCTGTTCAAGCAGAGGCTGCTGAGCCCATGTGTGGGGCTGGCAGCATTTTCAGGCAGGCAGTGGCTGTGCCTCCTGATTGATGGCACATTACAGGCCCCTGCGTGTAAATTATTTATGACGTGGAAATTTGGAATAATTAGCTGTCATTCCTCAGTGGAGCAAATGAATTGCAGTGTTCATCATGCAGGAGACAGCCCATTTCTTACCCTCAGCTGTGACCTGACTCTCTGGTGTGCATTTATTCCAAAGATTTCTCTCCTGTGTTTTAGACCTTCTCTTTTCCCTCCCAAGAAAACAGCTTTAAATCTCCCTGTGCTGCTCTGGCACAGCCCTTGGCACTGCTGGTTCTGCCCATCCCATCTCCCACACATCCAGAGCTTCTGCATTTTCTTAGAATCCCAGAACACTTGAGATTGGAAGGCACCTCAGAGCCCACCCAGTGCCACCCCTGCCATGGGCAGGGACACCTCCCACTGTCCCAGGGTGCTCCAGCCTGGCCTTGGGCACTGTCGGGGATGGAGCAACCACAGCTTCTCTGGGCACCTGTGCCAGGGCCTGTCCACCCTCCCAGCCCAGAATTCTGACATTTTCATACCTCTGCACACTTCAGGCTCACTGTAGCTCACACTGGTCTTTATTTTTGGTTGTCTCTGCCCTGGACACCCCCAGCTCAGCCCTTGTGCCTGTGCCAGGGAGCTCCTGTTGGCACAGGTGGCATTAGGTGTGTGCTAATCCTTCTGCCAGGAAAAATCCTGTTTGCATCAGCAGGGGCAGATCCTGCATCCAGGAGGGCTGGGGCTCCCTTGGGCACCCGAGCTCAGCAGTTGTGCTGCAGGGACAGCTGGGTATTGCCAGGTTAATGCTGGCCCTGCACTGCCATGTCCTGCCGTGCCCTCCCTGCTGCTTCTCTGCCTGTGGGACTCTCTGCAGAGAGATAAGGGCTCAGCTTATTGGAGCCTAAACCCACGTTCTGGCAGCACTGAGGCTCTGCCTTTGAATTTCCTGCTTTTTGTTCCTTTGTGTAAAAAGGCCAAATTAATCTTCAGTGTAAACAAAGTTCATTCACAGGAGGGAACGTGACTGAATTCAGAGCCAGGCAGGGCAGGGATGTGGCACAGAACAGGGACCAGCACTGCTCCTGTCTTTGGCATCTTTGCTTTCAAGGAACAGAGAGAATCTTGGAGAAGGAATCATAGAATCCTGGAACAGTTTGGGTGGGAAGAGACCTTAAAGCCCCTCCAGTGCCACCCCCTGCCATGGGTGGCCCTGGCACAGGTGCCCAGAGAAGCTGTGGCTGCCCCATTCCTGGGAGTGTCCCAGGCCAGGCTGGGGCACCCTGGGCCAGTGGGAGGTGTCCCTGCTCATGGCAGGGGTGGCACTGGATGATCCTTAAGGTCCCTTCCGACCCAAACCATTCTGGAATTTGATGATCCGCTTCCTACAGACTCCCTGGACTGGAAATACTAAAAACTAAGAATGTGTTCCCAGTAGTTCCCTGGAAACATTATACAAACATCCAACTTACACTTCCTTAGTCTGGGATTCCCAAGATCTGTTTTTCTGTGTTTTGAGGGGCTGGAAACAAGACTTGGTGCTGTTACAGGGAGTGAGGAAATGTATCTTGTTCCCACCTCATGTTTGCTGCCAACTCTCAGTGCCATCAGGCTTAGGATTTTTAGCTTTGGAAAAATTTTAATTTCTTTTTTAAGTAGTCACACATCTTACATTGCTTTACCTAATAACTGGATCTGCTTTGCAGAAAATGAGTGTAAAAATTACTGAAAGATTTCATACCTTTTTCTGCCTGTAATTCTCATGTTTGGCACAATATTTTTATTTCTTTGTTTGCAAAACTGCCTGAATTATCTACAATGGCTCATCTGCCATGGATGCCAATAAAATATTTATGCTTGATAGGCTTATGCATCTAAAATAAACACATAATATTTTTGTTCCCATTCTATAAAATGATATTCTATTAGATCCAATCGATAGAATGTTCCATTAAATGTAATAGGGCAAATTGCTCCCAGTTATTGTGTTCTGTTCTTTCAAAAACAGAACCATTTTTTTCCAGTGAAGCATCTGTGAGGATCCAGCTGCTTTGGGAGTCAGTGCAGGGACATTCCTGTGTCTGGGCAGGGGGGGACAGCATTTCTCTGGTGACTCTGAGGGTCTTTGGTTTGCTCTGCCGCTCTCTCAGCCCTGCAGTGGGCACAGTGTCAGACTGGGCACAGGTCAGTGCCCAGGGTGGCTCTGCAGGGCTCAGTCAGTGCCAGGGGGGTTCTGTCTGAGGGAGTGATGAGTGGCAAGGATGAACCTTCCCCCGAGGTTTGGGCTTACAGGTGACCCTGGGCAGGTGTCTGTGCAATTGTGTCAGTGTGGGACCAGCCTCCTGCCACCAAACATCCCTGTTGGCCATGCCACGTGCCCTGCTGGCCCTGGTGCCACATGTCCCATTGGCCCTGGTGCCATGTGCCCTGCTGGACCTGGTGCCCCGTGCCCTGCTTGCTCTGGTGCCACCTGCCCCATTGGCTGTGGTGACACCTGCCCCTCTGTCCCTGGTGCCTGTCGGTGTGACCCCACCACCTGTCCCCGGTGCCACCCTGTAACCCCCTGTGCCCGGTGCCACCCTGTGCCCTGTCCCCACAGCGCTGCGTGTACTGCCGCCGGCGGCTGCGCCGCGTGGCCGGGGCGTGTGTTCAGTGCTCGTCCCAGCACTGCTCCACCTCGTTCCACGTCACCTGTGCCCACGCCGCGGGGGTGCCCGTGCGGCCCGACGACTGGCCCTACGTCGTGTCCATCACCTGCTTCAAGCACAGGGCAGCCACCCACAAGGTAGGGCTGGGGG
>JAOXXN010000347.1:4625791-4636969 GCA_026770055.1 Myrmophylax atrothorax
CACTTACCATTTCTGTCTTGTTACATTCAAGATTGCATCCAGATCGTTTCAACGTAAGGCCAACGTTTCGAGAATTTATTAATCTTGGACATTTTCTTTTATTCATGCGTTTGATTTAACATGGTGAGAGGTGAATATACCTTTTGATTCAGGGTTTAAAAATAAATCAGTGCCAGATCCCCTGCTCATCTGCTCCATTGAGCGGAGCCGTCTCTGGAACACTCAGCAAAGTGGCTGTGATGAGCAGAGAGGGGGCCCTTGGCCATGGCCCAGCCAAGGTGCTGCTGCCCTGGGGAGGGGCAGGGATTCACCTGCCTGGCTGGGGAGGTCAGATCTGGGTTCAGTGTGGGCACAGAAGGGTCTCTGGACATTGTTCTCCTTGGAGAAGCCCCGGGGTGGGGAAGGGCTGGGCTGCAAACTGATTTCCTTGTGGCTCTAGTTGGGTGTGAGGTGTCCTTCTTTTCCTTCCCTCAATAGTCTGGGGCCACCTGGAGCTGCAGCCACAGTGGGGGAGATTCATTTGGGCTTCACTGGAACATGGGATTAACTCTGCAATCCACGAGCTCTGGGCCTGGGTCAGGGATTAGGGCGAGATTTTTGTCAGCCTGTGGTGAAAAACCTGAGCACAACTGGGTGAGATTCCACTGCCCAGGGCTGGGTCTGGTCCCCAGGAAAAATGAATCATCACATTTTGCACTAATTCAGCTGCTACACCGTTGGCTGCTTGTTAAACTCTGTGATTTCTCTCACTTCTAGGATAATCCCCAATCAAGGACCTGGTCCATTGTGTCCTAATTAATTTTCTTGCAGTTTTTCTTGGTAGTAGGAGATGTTTTTTTCTAGCTGGGACTGAGATGTTTGTGCTCAGGCCTGAATGTGAAACCCCTGCAGGTGACCCAGTGCTGGGGGAGCTGCAGGGGCAGCAGCACTGACTGGTGGTGCCAGGCCCTGGCACAGGGTGGGCAGAGGGGCTGTGGCTGCCCTGGCAGTGCCCCAGGCCAGGCTGGAGCCCCCTGGGACAATGGGAGGTGTCCCTGCCCATGGCAGGGCTGGCACTGGGTGGGCTTTGAGGTCCTCCCAACCCAACCCATTCCATGATGTCCATGATCCAGCAGCAGATGCTGAAGCTCTTTTATTTTCCCAGCCGTGCTGACAAAGTGGGAAAGTTGAGCCTCTGCCCCTGCTGGGATTTCCCTTCCAGGTGTTTCCCTGCCCTCAGGATGGAATTGAATGTTTTTCAAAGATTTACTCTGCAAGCACCAAGCCCAACCAGCACTGCCACAACCTCTGCAATATTTCACTCTCGGCAGGTGACTGATGGACAGAGAGGGAACCAAACCCTGCCCTGTTCCCTCTGGGTTTCTGGCTCAGGTGCTCCTGCTGCTTTGAGCCTCTCTCTCCTCCCTCTGCCCTCACCAAAAGTCCTTTGGACTGTCCCCTACTTGACTTTCTGGCTCCAGGGCCTCCTGTCTGTTCTTTAGTCCCTGCACCCTCAGCTCAGGCTGTTACTGCAGAGTAGCCCTGAAGTGTCTCGTGATCTCAGGCAGCAGATGAATTTTAGGGATGAACTTTGGGAAACTCAATTTCTCCCTTGGTTTTCCTCTCCCAACTTCTGCCTGGAGCACAAAAAACCCTCAGCTGAGGAGTTTTTATAGTTGCACTGAGACATCTCCAGCAGTTTCTCCTCAAATATTGAGGCTTAGTGGGGTGAGGGAGGAGGGGTTTGCTCTGGGAGCTGCTGCCAACACAGATGTGCCCAACGCCCCCAGCACCCACCTGGGCAGTGCCAGGAGAGGTGAAATGGCATGAAATGAGCTCCTGGGAGGCTCTGGAGCCCCCCAGCCCCTCTGCCCCCCGAGCTGCCCTGCCCTGCTGTGCCCCCCTCCCCGGGGATCCTCTGCCATCTCCTTCCCTTCAGTGCTGCAGTTCCTGATCCTGCCACCCTTTTCCTTCTTATTTTTAAGAATACAGGTGGTTATTTAACAAACCACTGAACTCTCTGCTAATTGTGGAGTGTGGCAGAGCTGCTGCCCCCCCTGGTGCCCTCCCTGGTGCCCCTCAGGAGGGATGGGGGGAGGGCACAGCCCAGGGCTGTGTTGGGGCTCCCCAGGGACCCCCAGCCAGGCCTGGCACCCTCTGCTCCCCCTGAGCAAGGAACACACAAACCCCTCCAAGATCTGATAATAGAATCTGGTTGGAACAGCTGTCTGCTGACAAGTATAATAAACTGTATTAATGGTGTCATTATTATGCCCTAATTAAAAGCTAATAACTAAGAGTTAATTGCCTTTAAAAGATGAAGCAGCACCATGGCAGGGATTTATCTCTGTTTTCCTTTGCTTGCCTGGCTGTGCTGATATTTTCAGGCTAATTAATTGAATAAAATCTTACTGAAAACTAATAATCTCTCTGTGTCAATTCAACCAATTGAATGAAAAGGTGTTTGCTGTGCCCTGGCCTGGGGAGACACCTCTGTGTGAGCTCTCTGCAGTTGGCACCTCAGTGCCAGTGGGCAGAGGGCAGAGACTGGGGGGCAAGTGCTTTGGGGGGGAAAAGTTTCTCCTGATGTTCAGAGGAGGGAAATGGAAGCTCAGAGTGCCAAGGGCAGGGTGGGATGGGAGACTGGAGAGGAATTCTGGGCTGAGAGTGTCCCAGGCCAGGCTGGAGCACCCTGGGACAGTGGGAAGTGTCCCTGCCCATGGCAGGGCTGGCGCTGGGTGGGCTTTGAGGTCCTTCCAGCCCAACCCATTCCATGAGGATCCCGTGGGCTGAGGAGCTGAGGAATCCTCTGCCTCCTGCTCTGCTGGAGGGGGCCCCAGAGCCCCTGGAATTGGATTTTATCTACACATGGCACAGCCCCAGAAGGTGCAGCTTCCCCGAGATTTCCTCTCCTGCTGTTGGGTAAGATTCTGGGCTCAGGGCAGGATAAAATATTGTAATCTGATTTTTTTTTCCCACCTGAAGGACAAGAAGCCACTGCCAGGCCCGGGAGCATTTGCAGACCCAGGTGCTGATTTGCCCCTCCCTGCTGTCCCCTCTGGGGCTGTTTGGGGTCCCAGAACCGGGGGGGACCTTCCCATCCCTGCCCCAACCAGGAGCACCTCAGCAACCTCCAGCAGCTGCTGACACTGTGATGGTGATTGAAGGGAACCAAATGTTCTCTTTGGAAGTTCACTCTATCAGTGTTGATCTTCTCTGTGGAGGAAATTTTGTTAAAGTTCCCCAAAGAACAAATTGTAAATTCATTAGTGCCCGTTTTGGACTGCACCTTCCCTCATTTTGGGGAAAAAGGAGATTAGGAGTCAGCTGGGCTCTGGGATAATTAAAAAGAAGATGCTCAAACATAATTCTTAATTAAACAGTAATGAGATAAGAACTTGTGTAGTCTGCTTTTGGTCTGTTGGAAAGATGCAGAGGTTCCCATTGTAATTATGTGATTTATGATCTTCCACACAAAGATGTAATTAGTTTCCCCTCCCTTTTAAAAATTTAAACATTATTTAGATAAAAAAATTGTGCAGCAATTTGAATCTGCTTTTCCTGGGAATAGTAATTTGGTTTGATTTATCTTTAGGTTTCAGCCTACAAATATTTGTAGCTCAGAGGGGATACCCTAAAATACAACCCCCCCCCCCGCAAGTCCAGGAGCTCTGAGAGAGAGAGAGGTCAGTGTGGGGTGGGAGGGGATGGTGGGGAGAGGGACAGGAGACATTTGGGGTTGAGAAGTTGTGAAAGTGTTTCTTCTGCTTAAAGAGGTCCAGTTTGTCTTCCCAGATGACACCTGTGGAGAGATTCCCTCCCCTGGCACTGCCCTGGCACTGGCTCAGCCCCTCTTTGGTTCAGTTCTGCCTCTCCTGCCCCGTGCAGTCCCTGGAGCTGCTGCAGGAATGCTCAGAGGGGCCCTGTGCCAACCCCTCCCTCCTGGAGTCACAGGCAGGGCAGGGACAGGGAACCCACCCCAGGATTTGGGACCAAAACCAGACCCTGGTGCCCTCCTCAGGCCCAGGGGGGCACCAGGACCACCCCTGCTCGTCCTGAGCCTCACGGGCAGAGCCCTCACAGAATCCAGAGGGGTTTGGACTGGGGGGACCTTAAAGGTCACCTCCTTTTACCCCCTGAGCCTTAAGCAGGGTGTTGGTTGCCCCAAGAAGATACAAAAATCCATCTGCTGAGTGAGGGTGGGTTACCCTTTGCTCCCAGCAGTGCCAGTTTGCCACCCCCATCCTGCCAGGGGCTGCCAGCTGTTCCTCTGGGAAGGGCAGGGCTGGAGGCAGAACCTGAATTAGCAATGTGGGCAATTTCCTGAACAACACCTGACATGCAGCTCAGGCACAACATTCAGTATTTAAAGAAAGGAGGGGTTTTTCTAATCATTTGGACACAATTTTTTCCAGAGGGGTTTCTCATCCTCAGTAAGCCTGGGCTAAACCCCTTGTGTAACCTGTTAATCTGGCACTGCCATCTGCATGTGTGTGAGTGGGGATGGGCACAGATGGTGCAGCCCAAACTCCCCTCACCAGGAATTTCTCCCCTTAATGGCTGGAGGGAACTCTGTGAGTGGCTGAGGCAGGAGAGAAAGGCAACATTGGGCTCTGACCTCTGCAAAGCACAAAGGGATCTGCAGTTCCAGTTTGGGAAGGGATGGAGGGATGGAGAGAGGGATGGATGGAGGGAGGGAGGGATGGATGGATGGATGGATGGATGGATGGATGGATGGATAAGTAGACAATGGAAAAATAGGGAGATTAAAGATGGATTGGGGTAAATACATTAAATAGCTGGAGAGAGAGTTGTTATTGAACAGTTCCCATTTAGGCTTCAGCCACATTCCCAGGTCCTTCCACCCCTCCATGGGCAGGGACAACTTCCATAGCACAGGGTGCTCCAGCCTGGCCTGGGACACCCCCAGGGCTGGGGCAGCCACAACCTCTCTGGGCACCTGTGCCAGTGTGAGTGGGGCTCAGAGTGGCCAGGGCTCCTCTCTGGGCTGGCTGGGCCTTTGCCCTCCTGGGAAGAGCAGGAGCTGCCCTGTGGATCTGGGATGGCTCTGACTGTGCCAAGGGTTGGGGCTGGATGAGCTGAGGGTGGTGCCAAGAGCAGGAGCAGATGGTGGTGGCAAAGTGGGAGCCAAGGTGGGCTTTTCCTTCTGCCCCTGGTGAGGTGCCAGGAGCTGTGACAGCTCTGGGGCTGTGGCACCCACTGTGCCCCAGTGTGGGGTTTGCCCCTGAGGAGGGGAATGTGCAGTGTGGGGGCAGTGCAGGGGCTGCTGTGACACTTGTGGATTCCTCCTCAGGACACCTGGGAACAGGCTCCCTGTATCCCCTGCCCAATGGATGAACTTGTAGTAAGAGTAAGACAATTTTCTTCCTGCCTCTCAGGGTATTTACTTTTTCCATTTCAGTTCTACATCTGTTCACTTTCTGACTTGGAATTTGCAACCATCTTGTTTAGGAGAAGGAATTGATTTCTCAGTCTCTTATTGCTGCTCTTGGTATAATTAAAGCATTTGCAATGTGTGGAGTAACAACATTGTGCAGGTGATGGAATTCCTGGGGATCTCAGCTCACCTGATGGCTCATTATGGTTTAGTGTGAACTTGCTAATTAATTTTCTGTTCTTTAAGCTGGAGTCCAGCTGCTCTGGTGGTGTTGGTGCAGCAGGGACAGGGGTGAGGGAAGAATCCCTGGGGCAGAACCATTCCATCCATCACCCCCCAGAGCTCCCGGGGGGGACTGTTTCTCTGCAGCCACATTTGGCTGGTCCAGGGCACAGTTTTCAGCAGGAGCACAAGCAGAGCAGGGAGGGAGCACCTGGCCCTGGGAGCAGCAGGAGGGGCTGGGAGCTGCCCATTCCCAACACAAGGGGCACAGCCAGGAGGCTTCAGACAATCTTCCTTTAATACAAAGTCAATATATCTACATACACCGTGGTATGAAAACCACTTACTGTTTCAGTTTGAAATAACAGTGTGAAAGCAACAGCACTTTGCTCTCATACAAAGAAAAAAACCTCCCCCCTCCCCCCAACTTGTCCAGTAAGATTTTGCTGCAACATACTTAGAAATTTGGGCAACTTTCACACAAATGAGTAAAACCTCGAAGAAGCCTTTCAGTCGGGTCTTTTTTTTTTCTTTTCTTTTTTTTTCAGTTAAAGACAGGAAATGGTTTGTGTGGGGCTTTCTGGGCAGCACTTGATGGCCATGATTACCCCTTCTAGAAAAATAAAAAAAAAGGGAGAAGTCAGAGGCAAGCAGAGCTTGGGGCAGGATGTGTTTTCCAGAAATCCTGTCCTTGGGCAGGGAACTCCTTGGCATGGACACCTGGAAAAGCCACAGACAGAGCTGGCACTACACCTGGGCTGTGAAACACCTGGTGGGTGTCAAGGCTCCAAAGTCAGGGCTCTGTCTCCAGTCCTCCTCAGCCACTGGTGCTGTTGAGCCTCCCAGTTCAGCCCTGGCCCTGTGTGGGCACAGCTGAAGGGAAGGGAACTGGCACTGCCACCCTCTCTGCACCTGCTGCTCTCCCACCCTGCAAGGGACATGGGATATGTCTGTGATTGGAAACAAAAAGAACACAAAAAAACCCAGAAAATAAAATAAAATTAAAAAAAAATCCAGAAAGGACATTTTGTTCTTACATGAGCAAGTTAAACCTTTTAAATGGTAGAAAAGCAATATGTAGAAGTAGCAATTTGCACTGCATTTTATATATCACAGCCATTACACGTAACATTTCTACAGTGAAAAAATAGACTGTCTTTGAACATAATATGAACAAATAAGCAAATTTTTCTTTTAAATTCATTGACTGATATTCTTTGTCTTTTTTTTAAAAAAAAGGAAAAATACACTATTTAAAAAAAAAGGTAATGTCACTTGTTACAGTTACATCGATACTTTAAAGAAAGCCACTCACAGTATTTGCCATTGGATGCACCTTCCTGGATCTTTCCCAGTTCTTTTACAGCTGGGGCACGTTGGGAGCTGTGCCAGGGCACGGGGTGGCATTGGGAGCATGGTGGGAGCTGTGCCAAGGTGGGATGTGGTGCTGGGACAGTCCTGAGAGGAGCTGCAGTGGCTCCCAGAGGGATGGGGAGGGGCTGGCAGCAAGGACCACTGGATGTTGGGAATGAACCATTCCAGGGGTTTCTGGGGCTCCTGGCAGGGAGATGCTCCCAGCAGGGATGGGGGCACAGCTGCTCCCAGCAGGGATGGGGGTGTGAATGTGCAAAGAGCCTGGGGAAGGGGCTGCCTCTGCTCGGGGTGTCCCACCCTGCTCCAAGGAAAGCCACACGTGCTGGGAAAGAGTGACCCCAGCCCAGGTCCCACCACTGCACAAGGGGAGGGGCCACCCCACACAGCCAGCTCTGGGGTTTGATGTTTCTCTCTTTCTCTATCATTTTAAATATCCTAAAAAATAAATTTTGGAATTAGAAGAAATGAGGAATGTTCCAAGTATTCAAAATGTGAGCTACAAAACCTCTGGCGTGGCAGGGGCATTCTGTGGCTGCTGTTTGCAAGGTGCCTGCAAGCCCAGAACCCTCCCAGTGCTGATGCTGAGGTTTTTAAGACTCCAGCTAGAAGAACTCCTGACCCTAAGTTTGCCCAAGTGCTGAGATTTAGTTCCTTTTCTTTCACAGAACACCTTCAATTCTGCAAGTGACTTCCTTTAAAGACTGCCAACTATATTAGTAAATAAACTGAACTCTAATGATGTAACCAAAGTCGGTTTGTTCCTTCCCTTCTCCAGCAGAAACGTTTCCCAAGGTGTGGTTTAGCTCCTGGATCTGTCCCCGTGTCCATCTGTCCTCCACAGCCACCACCACTGAGGTACCAGAGCAGTCCCCTCCAGGAACCCCTGCCGAGCTCCGGGGGCAGAGCAGCGACTCCTGGAGCTGCCCCAGGGCTGTCCTTCCAACCTCCCCCTGCTCCCCCTGCATTGTCCACGTGAAAAGGTACTTCTTCTGAGTCAGTTTTGTAAGTTCAAGCGCTCCTCCTGGGTCAGAAGAGGCCTTCCAGGACTGAAGTGGTTGGTAGAGTCTGCACAACGATGGCTTTTTATGTTGCATAGTGATCAAAACTTCCCAGATACTCCAGAGCTGCCTGGTAACAGAACTGGTATTCATCCTGCCAAGAGCAAAGAGAACCAACTTCAGAGGTGGGAAATGGTTCTTCAGGATCCCTGTCCTGCTTTCCAGACAGCACAAAGCTGAGCAGGAATCTCCCTGACTCCCCTGGGAGAGGAAAGCCCAGCCCTTCCCTTCATGGCTGTGTCTCTCAGGTACTGAACATGTCCCCCCTCACCTGTTGGCTCCACAGCCAGCGTGGGCTGTGCTTAGAGCCAGGTGAGTCCCCCAGCTCAGGGGGGGGGAGATGAGAACTGAGGTTGCCAAGGTCCAACCCAAACCATTCCGTGATTCCAAAGGCAGGAAGGAAGCCCAGGGGCCCCTGCCCACATCACCTCTGTCTGCACCATTGCAGGTCGTTGTGTTCGCAGCATCTTCACTGTCTGGAAAATGTCCACGACGCCTTCGTAGCGCATGCGCTCCAGCACGATGCTGAGGGTGATGAACACGCCCGTCCTGCCCACGCCAGCGCTGCACAGGGCACAGAAACAGGCACTGTACAGGGGGCTACAACAGTCAAACCCCCTGAGAATGCTGAGGGTGATGAACACGCCCGTCCTGCCCACGCCAGCGCTGCACAGGGCACAGAAACAGCAGGGTACAGGGGGTTACAGCGTTCAAACCCCCTGAGAATGCTGAGTGTGGTGAACACGCCCATCCTGCCCACGCCAGCGCTGCACAAAACCAGGCACAGGGGTGTCACAAGGTTCAAATCTCCTGAAAATGCTGAGGGTGGGCAGGGCTGAGCTGTGTCTTGTCAACACGCTGCAAATGGAGAACTTGGGTGGGTCCTCCAGGAGGAATACCCAGACATGGTTACTGGGCCAGAGTGTGATCCAAAAAATGTTTGAGAAAGTGAAATAAAAAGAATGGAAAGCTTTGGGTAGTGGTAACCAGCACACAGTGTGAACATCATTACTAATGTGTAACATTAATAATTTGAAGAATGGATCATCCTCTCCTGCCCACAAGCAGGGAGGTCCAGTTCTTGCCATCACCAAACATTAGTGGTGCAGAATTGGGCTGAAAGTGGCAAAAAAAGTACTTCTAACTTTGCAGGTCAAATATCATGTATATCACATACATCATATATAAAAACACTATCAGAGTATCAGCATTGTATACCCCTCCTGTAACTATAAAGTGTCAGAAGCCTTGTGGGCAGTGCCCAGGGCTGGAGGGAGATGAATGTGGGTGCAGAAGCAAGTGCTGGGCACTGACACCTCCAAGCAATCTGCCTGCAAAGGTGGGGTGGGAAAGGGGGCAAATATCTGCATTTCAATTCCTTTTGCTTTTGCACCCCCAGAGGAATGAGGTGCCTCCATTTGCAGCTGCCTACCTGCAGTGGACAGAGATGGGGCCATCCTGGCCAAACTGCTCCTTGGTCTTGTGTACCTGTCCAATGAAGTCAATGAAACCTTCTCCTGATTTTGGCACACCTTGTTCTGGCCAATCAGTGAACTGGAACTGACGAACAGTTCGTGACTGACCGTCCTGGGGGAGAAAAGAGGAACAGTTAAAACATTCTGGAGTTGGGAGAACAAAGAGAAAAGACAAAAAAGAAATTAAAAAAATGTTGCTAGTTTGTTAAAGGGCACAAAAAGTTGAGCCAACTCTGTGTTCTAGGCAAGTGCACACGTGTTTCTCATCCAGATCCACCATGATGAAGCTGCTTATGTTGCAGTTGACACTCCCAGAGTGGGCCTGTCAGCACAGATCCATATCCTGGCAGGTGCTGAAAGCTCTGACCACTGCAGACAGCACAGATGGAGTCTTCAGCAGGGAACATTCAAGGTGAGGTGATGGCCTCTCTATCAATCTTCACAAAACGTTGCCACAGTGTCAGAATTACAGCTGACAGGAAGATAAATCTTGTTCTACGAGGACTGATGAGACATCCTCCTTCTCAACCTTGCAAATTGAATTATCAGGTTCTGGAATACTCTGACAACCTCAAAAGCAAAGACTTTGCTGTGAGAGGGAGGGTTACATTTGCTAAACAAATTTGAGAAGGTATTGAAATGTTCCTTTGGATGAGAAATCTGACATCCAACCGATGATTATTGGAGTGAACGATTCCCTTTGAACATGAGTGACAGTGGCTCTTCCTCCAGCCAGAGAAGTGCACGTTTTCTGTAGGGTGCAGAGAATCCTTTGCAAGGTTTTTATTAGCTTTTAGGGGAAATATTTTCTGCTTTCATCTCAAGTAAATCCTAAAGCTGGGCACGTTTCTACCAAAGTGACTCACGACTGTGAGAGAGCTTAGAAATGACTTCTGATTTGTAAGAACAAATATTCAAGTACAATCTCTGTGTGTGTGTTCTGTTCCTCAGCACCCTCGGGCACACACTGGGATTCTTGGGCTTGTCACAGTATCCCTGAGGCTGGAAAAGCCCTCTCAGCCCATGGAGCCCACCCTGTGCCTGATGCCCACCTTGTCCCCCAGCCCAGAGTGCCACAGCCAGTCCTGGCTTGGGCATCTCCAGGGCTGGGCACTCCAAACCTCCCTGGGCAGTACCTTCCAATGTTTAGCAACCCCTTCCATGAAGAAATTCTTTCTGATGTCCAACCTGAACCTCCCCTGGTGCAGACTGAGGCCGTTTCCTCTTGTCCTGTCCCTTGTTCCCTGGGAGCAGAGCCCAACCCCACCTTGCCTGGGGCAGGAGCTGGACTCAATGGCCCTTGTGGGTCCATTCTAACCAGAATATTCTCCAAGCTCTCCTCCACTAATAATCCCAGACTTTGCCAGAGAAATGTTTCCACCTCAGCCTTTCTTTAAGGAGTCAAACCCACCAAGCCTACCCACCCCTGTTTTGTGCCAGCCCCCTCCCCACTGCAGTGTTCAGGCTGCCCCAGCCCAGCACCTACCCTGGCATCCGTGACCTTGAACTCCCGCAGGATGTACTGGGGCATGTTGTACTCTGCCATGGGGTCCACCACGAAGTACTGGTACCGTGCCGAGCGCTCCGCGGGCCAGTACTGATGGCACTTCTCCTGTCCAGGGCCAACACAGGTCCCTGTTAGTCCTTGTCCTGGTCCTGCAGGATCCCCCCC
>JAOXXN010000347.1:4640544-4652444 GCA_026770055.1 Myrmophylax atrothorax
CTCCAAGCCCTGTCCAACCTGGCCTGGGACACTTGATCCAACTGGTTTGTTGCAAACTAAACCCCTCCCCATCTCAGGCAATGCTGTGCTCAGTGGAACCAGCAGGTATCCTGCTCAGAGGAACCCACCCCACAGGACAGCTCTCTGTGCAGATCCACCCCCTCCAGAACCTCTGCCTCCCTCACAGGGGCCCCATCCAGAGCCAGGGGAGGGAGCTGTACCTGCAGTGCACCACGATGGGCCCAGCATCGGGGGGGTTGCAGGTCTTCACACGCCGCAGGAAGGCCAGGAACGGGGTGGGGTACTCGGGGACGCCGTGGTCGGGCCACGCCGTGAACTGGAACTGCCGCACCTCGCGCTTCTCACTGGAGCCGTTCTGCAGGAACACCAGGGGTCAGGGGGTACCAACCAGCACCCCAAGGCTGCCCAGGCTGTGTGGGGGGAGCTGCCACAGCCCCCTCCAACTAAATGGGAGGAGCAGGACCCAGCTCACCTTGTGGAGGGAGAACGTTCGGACGCAGAATGTGGCCAACTCGATGGTGTCCAGTAATGTCACCTGAATCATCCCATAGGTGTCCGTGCCTCGGCCTGGCCAGTACTGGTCACACTTTATCTGCAAGGCAGGAGGGAGGGCTCAGTGCTGGACAAACCCTTTGCTGCTGGGGAAGCTTGTTCCCAAACTGCCCTGATGGTTACAGGTGGCAAAGGGAAGGAGAAGTGCAAGAAATGTCTTTCCAGAGCACCAGGACAGGGTCAGACCCAGCAGGAAAAGCTCCTACTGACTAAGCACAGGCTTTGATGCCACAACAATCCCATAGACAATAGACTGGAACGATCCTGAAGATTACAGGGTACATACTGGGGCTTGTTAAACAAGAGAGCTGAATGTGAAACTTGCCACACAATTAACTCCGAGACAGAACCACAGAGCAGGCAATGGGATCTTCTCCTGGAGCTGCAAAGGAGGCTGCAGCTTTCTGGGGTCAATGATTGGTTTTTTAAAAAGCAATGAATCACTGAATTTTCAGGGTGCTGGCAAAGCTGGCAGAAATCCCCCACTGGCTGCACATCAAAGGGATTTGCTGCTCCCCAACTCTCCCCTCCAATCCCCCAGGATTATGACTAACCAGTCATCCCTCTCATGCATCTTACCCGTGATTTCTCCTCCAGCTTAGTCATCATAACAATAGTAGCTGAACGCTGCTCCCACACCATCCTCCAGAAGTCTCCAAAGGTCTCTGGCAGAGGCCCCTGAGTGGCAATGTAGGCGTTCTGCTTCCTGTAGCCATCGATGTAGTTGGCATTGATGTAATCACTGCCCACAATTCCTGCGTGAAATCAAAAAATCAGGGAACGGCACCGGATTTCGTACAGCTCGAAGCATGAGATCTTTGCAGGGATGTTGCTAGAGACAATTCCCCTGCAGAAACACCTTCATGGCTTGTTGGGTCAGAATCACAGCAGGGAGAAACAGGCTCTTGGCTTGTTCTTCCCAGCTCAAGCTCCTGCATTGCAGGGAGCTAAGTAACTCTTTGCAAAAGATATTAGACTGAGTATCAAGCCTTGGCATCACTGTCTTTTCACTGCTGTGGCCAACAGGAGCAAGGTCCTGTCCCAAGGCTCCTGCTGCACTGGTCTCCAGCAGAACAAACCCACGGCCTTGTCCCAGTACACCCCTAACCCAGGCACCAAATGCACCTGGCCAGTGACTGCGGGTTCCATAACCTAATCCTGGCAACGAGCTACAGCTGGACAGAGCAAGGAATAAAGCCAGGCTTGACTCAGCCAGTGAAGGCTTTGAAATTACAGGCTTTGACTCACTGTAAATTGCCCACCGTCATTTTTAGGAGTGGGTTTTTTTCTGCTCTCATGAGTTCCAGGCTGCTGAGCTACAGCTGCTCGCCTGGGTCCTTGCTTGAGGGTTTGGGATGAGCAGGAGGCAGTGCCAGAGTGAAGAGAGTGACTGGGACATGGCAGGAGAAAGCTGCTCTGAAGTTAAAATGGACCCTGGCAAGCAGTGCAGGTTCAGCTCCAGAGAGCTGCACCTGGCACGGAGCTGGTGGGTGGTTTGGCCCATTCCCCTCTGCAGCTGAGAGGCTGGCAAGGCTGGCAGGAGCTGCTAACCCAGAATTAACTCGGTGCAGAGCCCCTGGCACCTGCCTCGAGGGGAGCCAAGGGTGGGAGCAGCACCAGCAGGAGGGGCTGCAGCAAAAGGCACCGATGCTCTGGCGAGGTGTGAGCCTGGGAGCCGCCTGCCAGTCCCCAAGGGCACTCAGGGTTTCAGCTGCTGGGAGAAAAGGCTTTGGATTAGATTTCTGGAGGGGTCCCTGCCCCCACTGCCCCCCACTCTGAGCTTGCAGGAGGGAAGGCAGGACAGTGCTCAAGGCTCAGCTCCCACAATGAACCTCCTCCCCAGCCCCCCCTGACTTAACAGGAGCTCTGCAAAGCTCTGCTGTGTGACAGGCCCAGGTCCAGAGAAGCCACAGAATTACAGCCACTCCTTCTTCCTGACTGAGCAGCCAGTGCCATTCTGTGGCCTTGGCAAATCCAGATTTAAAGCAAAGAGAAAGCAACGATTGATTCCTCCAGCTCCCTTCATCTTCCAGCCCTGAGCAGGACATACAGCCCTGCAGGAAGGAGCACACCAGCCAAGACATGTCAGAACCTTTCAGACACTTGCAAATTCAACCTTGGCCAATCATATTTGCACCACTGGTCCCTCAGAGAGCCCCTGGGCAGAGCTGGGACTGCTGCCTGCATCCAACCCTGTGATCCAAGACCAGCCCAAGTGTCCTTCACTCCTACATTTGTGTTCTTCTCCTTTCCCTTGAATGACAAGGCAACTTTTTAAAGCCTCTGCTTTCCTTGACTCATACAATATTAATCTCAGAATTAAACCAAGCCAGAACACAGTCAGCTTCACAAGGAGAAACACTTAATAGCAGACCAGACCCATCGAGATTGGTGCAGTTTTTTGGCAAGTCACTCCACTCTGCTGCTGCCTCAGGACCTGCTCTTCCCCTTTCCCACAACCCGTGGAGTTAACAAGGAAGAGGGAGTTTATTCTAACAATTCCCTGCTCACAAAGGCTGTGAATTAACCTCTCCATTCACGAGGGAGTCAGCAGGACATGCCACATCCTCTCTGCTCCAATGATCAGCTCTTGGTGATGCAAGACTGGCCTCGAACGCTTTATCCTGAGCCCAAGAAACTCCAGCACCACCTCGGCAGCAGCAGCCCAAGCAGATCCCCTGCTCAGCTCCACCTCAAGCCTCTCTTACCCTGGAGGGCAGGGGAGCAGCTCTGTCAGACCCACGAGTTGTGAAATCCAATGTAAATTTTCTGACTGCACCATCGCTCAGAGAAGCAGCTCAGGAAGCAGTTTATGACCCACCAGGCTCACGTAAACCCCTCCTTTTAGGGGCCAGGGCTGCAGCAGGAGCTGCATATCAAGTGATCTTCATGCCTGTGCTGGTGCTCACACTGAGATTAGCCCCGTGCTACCTCTCATTCATCCCTGAGCAGCCACACACCGTGTTCCCTGCACCCACCACCCCGCTCTGCTCTCTCCACGTGGTCTGAGTTCTTCCTGTTAGTCACAGACTATCAAACAGGGATCTCCAAGCAAAGGCAAGACAGTACCTTGATAAACCAGCCCTCGAAATGAGGGACTGGAGCTCCAGGGAATATGTCAGTCCCCGGAATTAAACCAACGCTTCTTTACAGAGGTATCTCCTGGTGCTAAACTCCCAGGGAGATGTTGAGAGAAGAATACAAATAGAGCCGAGAGAGGAGAGGGTGAGGGGTGTCTCCCCGGAGCAGGTGCAGCTCCAGCACTGGCAGAAGGAGCAGGGGTGCCCCTACCTTCGATGGGCAGCAGGATGACCCGCGAGTGGTCGTAGGCGATCACGTTTGCGTAACGGTTCTTGGGCTTGTTCACCTCCAGGTTGGAGTGCTCCCAGGTGAACTGCTGGCCAGGGTCAATGGACTGGAGGGATTGGGAAAGAAAATGGAAGAGTCAGCAAAGAGAACAGCAGCAAATCAGCCTCTGAATGCCTCGTTCCACGTGGGCCATCGCAGCCTGGAAGGTCTCACTGAGGAAGGAGCGATCCCCATTTGTTTCCCCAGCTCTGCTGTGGGAAAGCCCCCCTGGCACAGCCCATGCCCCACCTCCCCTGGCCACCCAGAGCAGTGTAGCTGAGGTAACTCCCCCTCTGCCATGATGCAGTCCCATGGCAAAAGCATCAGTGCAATTCCAGGCTGCACTGGATTAGTTACAGCCCCACGTTACTGACACTGATAAACTCGGGAACAGGGAGGTAACAGGAATGAGCACATCAGGTGTACTGAGGGAATGACCAAGAGGCCAAATCTGTGCATGGTTAAAATACACTATGATTAGGAGGGCAAAAATACACCAGTGTCTTGGGGAGTACTAATACCTGATGAAGAAGATATTACAGTCAGGACAGGATTTATGACCAGGTGTGCAAATGGGATGTGAAACATCAGAGCAAAAAGTGGCTTGTAAGAAGGCTGGAGACAGACTTTTTACAAGAGCTTGTAGAGATAGGACAAGGGGAAATGGCCTTTGGCTGAAGGAAGGTAGATTTAAATTAGGTATTGGGAAGAAATTCCTCCCTGGGAGGGTGGGCAGGCCCTGGCACAAGTGCCCAGAGCAGCTGTGGCTGCTCCAGCCCTGGAAGTGTCCAAGGCCAGGCTGGACAGGGTTTGGAGCAACCTGGGCTGGTGGAAGGTGTCCCTGCCCATGGCAGGGGTGGCACTGAATGGGCTTTGAGGTCCCTTCCAACCCAAACCAGCGTGTGCTTCCATGATTAAAGATCACTGGTGGGCAGCAGGAAGGGACTGGGCTGCTCTGTGTGGAGCAGGGACAGCAATACTTGGGACCACAAGGACTCAGCACCAAAGGTGTCCCAGTTGCAAGGGCAGAGAAAACCCCACAGGAGCCCAGCATGAGGCAGCTTCCTGCTCACAGGGCAAGGAGTGCAGCTCCCAGCACAGAGCACAGGTAAGAACCCCATCCCTGAGACACTCAATCAATATGCATTTTTCCTAGATGGGATGAAGGAATAAACAATTAAATGCACCGGAGAGAAAAATCCCCTCTGCCCGTCCTAGTGATTAATGCCAGGTTTGGTGGGTAGGGTTTTTTCCCCCTCTCTCTAAAGTCCAGCTGTCCCAGATATGGAAATTAGGTTAATTACATTTACCTCTAAATCCTCAGCCAGAGAATTAAATAAAACAAGGGCTTAATTCCTTCATCATTTTGCAGAGCCCTTGGGGTTTGCCTCAATTGGAGGCTTGGCAGGAGCGTGCTGAGCTGCCTCCTGCTGTGTGCTCTCCCTTTCCCTGCCACCATCAGGAACAGGGTCCCAGCTCCATCCCCCTGGGCTGGCAGGGGCTGGCACCCTGTGCCCTCCCTGCCTGTGCCCACCCTGGAGCTGCCCAGGCCCGTTGTGGCAGTGCTGGTACAAAGCCCTGCTCCAAACCTCCTGCACTGTGGCTGCAGAGCTCCTGACTAATGGGTATTTATACTATTGTAATGCGTCTGTTTGCTCTCCAGCGCTCTAATCACGCCTCGCCTTCACTTCATTAGCGATGTTTGTTCAGCTCTGGCTCTCCCGCTGGAGGAGGCTGGGCTGGCACAGAGCCAGGGCACTTGGGATGTGGCATCATGCAAAGCAGCCCTTGGAATCTGGATGGAGCACATTAAGGGGCTGCTGCTGCCCCCGTGGCCAACGTGGGGGAGAGACCCCAGCAGAGCCAAACACGCCCTCTCCACCAGGTCACCCCTGCCCGGGGCTGGCACGGGGCTGCCTCCCACGTGCTCCCACCTGGGACAGAAAGCATCCCTTTGTCTGGAAAACATTCCCTGCAAACAGACCCAGGCAGGCTAGACTAGTTATTAGGCTAAAAATATCGGGGCATTTTATGTCTCAACAACAAAAGCAATAGTGGAGAAAGGCTTTTTTACAAGGGCATGGAGTGGTAAAACAAAGGGAAACAGCTTTCAACTGAAAGAGAGTAGGTTTAGGAGAGATTTGGGAGAAATTGTCCCTTCTGAGGGTGGGCAGGCCCTGGCACAGGTTGCCCAGAGAAGCTGTGGTTGCCCCTGGATCCCCTGAAGTGTCCAAGGCACACCCAGGACAACTCTCCAATCCATCCAGCATCCCCCTCCAGAGCTGCATCCCCCTTCTCCAGGGGAGCTCAGCCCCTGCTCACTGGGCAGGAGCAGCTCATGGCCCAAACCTTGGATCTGGAATTGAATCCAGTAAAGCACTAAGTAATTAACTTCCAATCACAGAAAAATTTTAAACTTCAACTAACCAGACACTTATAACAAAGCTCTGTTTATCTGGATGAAGGCCTGCCTGAATTCCCTCATTCCTGGCTCTGCAAACCCATGCACAGCACTCACTCTTGCTCATACCTCATACTCTTGGGATAATTTCAGGTTATCATTAGCTTTGAGATGCTCTGTGTGTTCAGCCAGCTCGGAAACGGGGATGGGTGGGTGGCTGAGCATACCTAAAAGACAAGACAGCAGGAAAAGAATCTCATTTAATAACAACTAAAATTCACAACCGTTGCGCATTTCGTAAGAAAGAAGAAACAAGAAAAGAAAATAAATTACAATGTAAGATCTGCAATGAAAGTAGGGAGGTTAGAAGAGAAGAATTCAGGGCTCGAAATTGTGTCCTTGGAAGTAAAAAAAAATAAAAATCAAGGAAACAAAAAAAATAACAGTAAAATGAGAGTGTTCCCATGATGGCCCCATTTTCAATGTGCAAATCAGAGCAAATCAAAAAGGAAAATCCGAAGAGCAGATGCGTGTTAGCGATTCCAATAGTGGACTTGGAATGAGCAAACGCTGCCAGAGGATCCTACGCAGCAAATGGCACAGCACCCGCCGGGCCCAGGAACAGGGGGAAGGGGCAGGGTCCAGCCAACCATGGGCATGTGGGGAGGGCATGGGAGGATGCAGATGTGGGGAAGCAGGGGAGGCTTTTCAGGAACTGGACTTGATGATCTTTAAGGTCTTTTCCAACCTCAAGGACTCTCTGGGCTGTCCTTTGCACAACATCAGCTCTGTAAGTTCTCAGTCCGAGGTTTGCCCTCCACCACTCCCAGAGAGCAGCCTGGCATGGAAACCCCAAGCACTGGCTCCTCTTCCCACTCACGGCTAGTGGATGATGTTCCTTCTGCAGCACAGCCCTCCCTCCCACCACTCCAGGCTGTGCCAACCCATCCAGGCTCTACTGGGAATGTCGGCATGTTTTGGGATGGAGAGGCAAGAAATCCTCTGGCCCCTTCTCTGTCAGGGGCATTGGAACAATCTGCTGCAGAGCCTGATGCCTCCTGACCTGGCACAGCTGCTGCCCCTGCAATCCTCCCCAGCACTGTGGTATCGAGGCAGGCAGAGCTGCCAGGGAACTCTGGGGATCCTCTCCAAGCCCCACTGGGGTCCTGCTGGGCAGACTGGGCAGACTGGGGCACACCTCAGCCACCCACAGGGTGAGCAGCCACAGCTGACTCGGCTCTCAGCCTGGGATTGGCACATCCTGCTCTGGAAAGGGCAGCTGGAGCTCTGGGAAAAGCAGGGATCTTTCCCTTCCTGTCATCTCAAATGGCTACCCTACACCCCCAGGTGGAAAAGCGCTCCGTGCTCTGCTCATCTGCATTGGATTATGTTTTCCCAAGGGCTTCCCATGCTGTCTGCCAGCCAATCCCACTCTGGAGGGCATGGGAGAGCAGCATGCTGAGAAGCCCTGGGCAGTGCCCCCAATGAGAAGGACAGGAGTGGAGGAGAGATGGAAGCCAGGGAGAATTTCGAGCCCCGTGGGTGTTGGTGGGTGACAAAGCAGCGGCGGTGGCAGCAGCATGGTCAGATACTCTGAAAACTCAGCACAGAGATGGCAAAGCAAGCATGACATCCTCAGTTTTACAGTGGCTTGGGAGAGGTGCTGCCTCCCCAGGCCTGGGCACAGGGAGATCAGTCACACTGGGACAGGCTTTTCCTCAGCTAACGGGACATCTATTTTCAGCACAAGAAAATCTGGCTGAAAATAGATGGGGGAAAAACAGACCAAAAAAGCTCACAAAATTAATCCCAAAGTACTCTTGAGGCTGCACTGGCTCCATTCTAGTCTGCTAGAATTAGGGGATCAGGGCAGGAAGTCTCTCCTGGCTCTTGAAGGAAAAGCTCCCAGTTCATCTCTTGCTGTCCTGTCTCACTGCAGCTGGAGAAGGATTTCTCCCCTGGAGGGAGGGAGGGAGGTGCTCCTGCCCAGTCCAGGCCACCAGCACAGCACCAATGGGGACCAGGGTGTTTGGAGGAGCTGGTCCTCTTTATGTTGTGTGGGATGGGAAGGCCACCCCAGGCTGAGATGTTCCCAGTCAGAGACCAAACCAGCTTAACAGCATCAACACTTCCCTCAGGCTCTGTCCTGCCCTTGGACGTGAAAGCTGAGGAGGGCACTGAACACACCATGAGCTGGAGCATTAGAGAAGAGCCAAACCCTTACCCAAAGCAACTCCTGGCACCTCAGTCATGTTTCCAGATCCCTGGGGGTCACTGCCTCCTTCCCCCAGGCAGCTGCCACCTCCTGACTCCCCAAAGCCAGAGATCATGTGCTGAGAAACACAGCACTGTACATGAAATCCCAAGTGATGGACACACAGATCAAAAGGAAGAAATAAACACTCAGAAATTCCAGTAATAATGAGCAAGAAAAAACCTCAGACTCTCCTTGGCTCAGAAGTCCTGGAGCAACATGTGTCATTCCTCCTGAGCCAGTGGGCTGCATGGGAAAGGCCCATTGTGCCAATCTGGAACAAGGAGCCACATTCCTCTTGAAGAAATTTCACAAGTTTCCTTCACAAAAGCTCCAGAAAAAATCCTCAGTGTGAACAGCTCCTGAAAACCAGCTCTGCCTTTTGGTGGGGAACATCCTGCTGCCCCTCCAGCCTCCTGTGTCCCAGCACTGGTTGGGAGCATGAGGGAACTCACCTTGTTTTGCTGCTGTTAAGGACAGATTCTCCTCATGGGATTATTTCTTGGGCTTTTTAGAATAAAAGAAGACTGGAAACCTTTGCAGTGCTAAACACTTCCCTGGTGAAAATGCCAAGTGCATGGGGGTTCCATTAAGATCCAAGAGTTTGGTATTAAACAAGGCAGGAGCACTTGCAGTGGCACCAGCCCTGCTGCTGTGTCAGCAGAGCAGCTCTCTCTGCTTTAACTCAACAACTCATTGTAAGGGATGAAGGGAAATGGCTCACAGGTTCCTCTGCTCAGTGGCCTCTTTGCTCCTGCAGGGAACTCGGCCAGGGAGCCAGGAAAATACACACAACCCCTCTGTTACAATAAAGGTGTCGAGGAGAGGTGGCAGCAAACTGGAACAACAGTGACAGCAGCATTCCATACCAGAGAGACCAGTATTTGGACTGAATTATTCAGGAAAACATCCCAGCCTTTGCATCTCCAAGCACAAGCAGCATCTGTGACCCCTCAGCTGAAACCCCACATCGACTTCCCTGCTCAGTATTAAAAAAAAAAACTGAAAAAAATGCAGCCCAAAGCACCCAGCAAGGCTGGGATCTTGGCTCCTAATGGGATGAAGTCCTTCTGAGCCAGTCTCATCTAACATTTCAATCACTTGAATCTCTCTAATCTTATCACAAAAGACTTGATTCTCTGTGCATCAGCCAACTCGCCAGACACGTCACCCAACATCTGTTCCAGGGGCAGAGCCCATTTGTCCCACAGCACCCCCAGGGCTGATGGCACTGGGAGAACCCAGGGCTGGAGTGGCCTCTGCTCTCTGTGCCCCGGGACAAGCTGGTGCCAAGACACCTGGCACAGATGGGCAACAGCCCTTTTCCTCGAGTGACATGCAAAGGTGCCTGTGGGGCTCTTTGCAGGGGGAGGATCAGCAGCTGCAGCTCCAACTGCCCTGTCCCTGCACTGCAAACATGAACAGCAAAGCACACACAGCCCCAGGTCACACCAGGGACGAGAACAGGGACATGGAGCCACAAAACACCTTCCACAGGGGGGTACAGGCAGCCTGGGGAGCAGAGTTCTCCTCCTGGGACAGCAGAGACACAGCAGAGCTGGTGAGTGGCCCTGGTGGCACCACGGGTGGCACCTCCTGCTGCCCCTGCCCTGCTGCCCCTGCCCTGCCACAGCCTGCCCTGGGTACTGTAAAACTGGAAGCGCAGCTCAGACAAACAGATGGCACAGAACAGGGATGAGATGGGCAAACACTGCAGGAACACAGAGAATTCGGCAAGAACCCAAAAAATAGTAACAGGAACGGAACAAGAATTGGAAAGGAAAGTGACAGAAGAGAAAATAATAATAATGGGAGGGGGGAAAAATGAACCCAACAGGAACAAAAACACACAGGAACTAACTTTCCAAGTCAAACTCAGGGTCACTGAGAGGGCTGCTCAGACCAGAATCTGCAGAAAACAGTAAAAAATAAATAAATAAAAGATACACTTTTGTAAAAATTTCATGCTAATTAAAAAAACCAAAAACCAACATAAATCTAAAGAGGAAAAGAACAGTATTTTTGTGCTGATTAGCCTAGGACAGGATGTCTAAGACATGCTATGCTTTCCTCTCTCTGAGCTGCTCATTCCCTCATCCCCCTGTTTCACTACTGGGGACACAGTGGAGATTCTACCTGGGGTCACTCGGCTGGAGAAGAGCCTACAAGCCTCCTCTGAAGCACAGTAAATTGAATTTAAATGCCTTTAATTCAGACAGGACCTGTGCAGCCTTCCCCTGCAAACTGCACCACAACCTCTCCATCACCACCACCAAGGCACTCCAAGCTGATTTCTCCATCCACTTCCATCTTCACCCAACAGTTTGCAAAATTCTGTGAGAGGCAGGTGACAACTCTCCTGAATCCTTTAAAACCTTTTACTGCTTTATAAATTATAGGGCAGAATAAACCAGGCAGGTGAACTCTGTGGCCAGATAAACTTGGAAAGGAAATGGCAGCATCCTCCTGAAGCCAGACTGGACACAGGCAGTGCCTCTGGGATCTGCAGAACCTAATGCAGCTTTGCACATCTCAGCTGCCTTTACAAGCCTCTCAGAGCCAGAGTTGAGAGGCACAGCATGACCAACCAGTGGGGTCAACAGCAGACTGACTCACTCACCCATCAATCCCATCACCTGATGGGAGCACCCTTGGCCGACTCCTGTGGCACAGGGAGAAACTCCCAGTCATTCCTAAGCTTGGGCTGATCCCAACTGGTTGTTCCTAACTCATTTTGATGTGGATCCCTCAGCTCAGAGCTGCCCTGGTGCCTCCCCACTGCCCCCTGCCCTCTGGGTACCCACAGCCAACCTCACCCCAAGGAAACTCGGACAAGGCTAAGGACAGGACTGGGATGGGCAAACAGCAGCTACAGAAACATCATTAACGAGCACAAAACAGCAAAATAAAAATACAAACGAACTGAAAACAACAGCCAGCCCCCAAAAAGCACAATAAATTCCCTTCCAAATCCTCAAGCACCAGGAACTGGGGGGCAGAGGTGTGGGCAGGCACTGGTGGGCATCGCCAAGTGTTGGTGTGTGCGAGGCCGTGCCCAGGTCGTGCCAGTGGTGGCTCTGCAGAGGTGCCATGCAGGCAGCCCACACATGCATGGGCATGGGGACAGGTGTGTGTGGGCAGGAGGCTGCAGGGAGCCTCCCTGCCCAGGAACTCAGTGCCTCCATCCACTCCCAGGGCCAGGCTGCCCAGAGGAGCTGTGGCTGCCCCAGCCCTGGGAGTGTCCCAAGCCAGGTTGGACAGGGCTTGGAGCAACCTGGGCTGGTGGGAGGTGTCCCTGCCCACGGCAGGGGGTGGCACTGGATG
>JAOXXN010000347.1:4677997-4697825 GCA_026770055.1 Myrmophylax atrothorax
CACCAGCCGCATCCTTTCCCACCCCATCTCTCCCAGATCCCTCATGGGCAACACCAGCACTTGGAGCAGACATCACCTCACACAGAGCTCTACACTCACCCAACCTCAGGGGCTTCCTGCTTGGGTTTAATACTCCCCTGCTGAGGACAGAATAGATTGAAGATGGCACCCGTGCTCCTCTTGGGAATCACTAGCTGGAAGCTGGGGTTACTCCCCTTCTTGCTGAGGCAACAACAGCCACTAAGATGCTGGAACTAAGCTCTACTGCAAGGGTTCACATGCCAGAGATCCTCAGGGCCTTGGCTGAATCTCTAACCTTGGAACAGGATGGCATGCAGGCTCCAAGCCATCCAAGGCTCCTTGCAAAGTGCCCAGCCAGCCTCATGTGCCAGGACAGACACAAGCATGCAGGGATCTGAGCCACAGTTTTCTTTGGAACAAACAGCTCAAGCGTCCTAAAGTGAGGGAAGGTCTCAAGCCAGCAGCTTCCCCTTCACTGAGGGTTTCCTTCTGTGTGGGATCCCTGAGGACACATGCACAGATCCCAGCACATGGCACTGGTGGGGCACAGGTTTGCCTCCCTGCCCATGCTCACAGCCCTCCACATGCACACACAGGCTGGTACCAGAACACGGACTTACACACGTGCAAGTCAGGTGCCCACATGCCCAGGATGCAGCCAAGGTGCCCCTCTCCATCTCCCACTTGCTCACAAGCACCCTGGATGTGCACAGCTGTGTCCTTCGCCATGCACAGACACACCCACTCGTGCAGGAGCACTTGGCCATGCAGGACTGTGGCCCTCTCCATTTCCCACTCATGCAGGAGCACGTGGACATGCACAGCTGTGTCCTTCTCCATCTCCCACTCATGCATGAACACTTGGGCATGCACAGCTGTGTCCTTCTCCATGCACACACACCCCCACTTGTGCACAAGCACTTTGGCCATGCAGAACTGTGTCTCTCTCCATCTCCCATTTGTGCAGGAGCACCTGGCCATGCAGGATGTGTCCCTGTCCATGCACACACACCCCCCCACTCGTGCAGGAGCACCTGGCCATGCAGGATGTGTCCCCACACTCCTCACAGTCCCAGGCTCTGCCCGTGCAGACACACAATGAAACAGGCACGAGCAGGTGCCGACATTCCTACTCGTGGTGCCACATGCCACAAACGCTCCCAGGTGCAAACACGTGCCCAGGGGTGCTGGGCACACATGCTCAGACACTCTGCCATGTGCCACGTGCCCAGCCCTCAGCCCCCATGGCCACTCCCGCACGTGCAGCTGGCCCTGCACTCGCTCTGGCCGTGCTCACACTCCCTTACATTTCACCGTGATCTGGGCAACGGCTTCGATGACTCCCAGACTGGACATGGCCACACAAGTGTAGTTGGCAGAGTCCTTGACATCCGTGAGCTCCAGGACGTTCCTGCCCACGGGCATGTCATCCTCGGGCGTCAGGTCCTCTGCCCCCTGCATCCACTTGACGTAGGGCATGGGCGAGCCCACGGCCACGCAGGTGATGTTGACGTTGCCCCCGGGCATGATCTCGTGGCTCACGGGCAGGATGGAGAACCGCGGTGCCACGCGGCGAACTGCGGGCGAGACGCACAGAGGTAACAAAAAAAACAAAAGGAAAAGCAAAAGAAAACAAAAAAATAACCAAAAAAAGAAAAAAAAAAGAAAGAAAGGAAAACAAGGGAGAAAAAGAAAAAAGAGCAAAAGGTAATTTAAATATAGATGGGGTTTGTCATTGTTTATTTTCTTCCTTCATTAAAAACGAAACAAAAAAACGAAGAAATGAAAAAATCGAAAACTGAAAACCAAAAAAACCGAAACTTCAAATAAATTTGTACTTCACAAACAATATATAGAATATAGACATAAAAGCGGTATTTCATAGCAACAGGGTTCCATTGATCAAGATTAGACCCATCACAGCACAGATAAATACACAAAAATTTATTAGCAATTTCTCATCTTTACTTGGCAAGAGCTGGCACG
The DNA here is from genome assembly GCA_026770055.1 of Myrmophylax atrothorax. NCBI lineage: Eukaryota > Metazoa > Chordata > Aves > Passeriformes > Thamnophilidae > Myrmophylax > Myrmophylax atrothorax. Next base: position 4,680,005 of record JAOXXN010000347.1, read on the forward strand.
GCGAGCGCCAAACATCTCCTGTGCGGCCGCTGGGGCCCCCAGCTCCCCATGGCACCCCGGGAACCTGCTCCTCCCTTCCCAGTGCAGTCTGATCCCAGATCACCTTCCCCAGAGGAACAGCCCCTCCACCACCACGGCCCAGCGTGGTCCAGGTGCCCCCTCTGTCTCCAGAGAGGGGCCCTCTCCCACCAGGGGGGCTGCAGAGGTGGGTGGGGGCGAGGAGAAGGTTGGGATGGAGATGGAAACTTCTCAGCATTTTGCCTTGTTGGACCCAGAGAATTCAACAAAGAGAGAAGTGTCACATCCCCAAATTCCAGACACACACTTGAGAAGTAAAAGGCAAAATGACAAACATGGGAGGAGAGGGAGTCCCCGGAGTGGGACAGAATTTAGTTGGTGTCTGCGTGTGAGAAGCGTCCAGGGGAACACAATCCCCTGGAGCGAGAGACAGTGTGGAAAAGATGAGAAACTCTAATGAAATTTTTGTGGTTTTCGGGTATAGAAACCCTAACAAAGCCTCTTTAAGATCTGACACGGTTCCATCGATAGATGCAGCTCTCAGAGTCACAAACATCATGCAAAATAGGTAAAAAAGAGAGAGAGAGAGAGAGAGAAAGAGAAAGAGAGAAAGTGAGAGAAAAATGCAGAGAAATATAATTTCTGGGCAGCTAGCAAGTGCCCACATGGATACTGGAGAGAAAGTGAGCGACAGAGAAAGGAAGGAAGACCAGGAGAAGGAGAACAAGAGGGGAAGGGAAAAAGAAGAGAGAGAGGGAGGGGAGGGGGAAACCCACTTTAATGCTGCATACTTTTTCTAGCTGATGTGACCCAATGTGGTGGCTCACATTGTCACATCTCAGCCCTGGCGGAATAATAAATAGAATAGAATTAATAAGAAAAACAAGATAATGAAACTTTTAACGTTGAGAAAACAGTGACATGTTCTGTGCATCTCCTTAGCAGAGAGGTGGATGCAGCTTCCAGACCTTACACAGGAGAACATGGACGCAAAGGGGAGGCTGTGGTTTCCTTGGCTCCATTTGCTGAACTACCTGGGCTGGCTGGAGGAATGGTGGGTGCCCTTCCTTGGGGGGGAAAAGCAGCAGGATGGACACAGGAGAAGGTGTGTGGATCAGAGAGGCCCTAGGAAGGGAGCTAAGGGAAGGGTCTCATCCCACAAGCAAAACCAGAAGGATATGAACCTGGGAAAAGTGCAGGAACAGCAGCAGCCAGAGGGGAGTGGGAGCACAGGATTCCTCCAGCTTCAGGGACATCCATGCAGGAACCCCCTCAGGCGGGGGGGGTGAGGGGGCAGGAGTTTGGAGTGTGGGGGGCTGGAAAACTACCTGTCCCTGCTGTCCTGTTCCCAGGTGACTTCTGAGCAGCCCCTCTCTGACAGTGGCCATTGCCTCATGCAAAAGCAAAGGACAGCAGAGCTGAGCCTGCCCTCGCTCCTCCTGAGTTCCAGTGCCTTCAGATGTCACCTGGAACTGATGTCTTGGGGTTTTCTAATATTTATCTTATTTCCTTGGCTGTCACTTAGCTTCATGGATCTTTTCCAATGGGAAGGGCACAGCCAGGAGAGGTAATGGCAGTTTGCCATTTAGTGGGGCTTTGGTAAACAAAAGCCAACTACAGTCCTTGCACTGGCCTGCAAGGTGACAAGGGACATCTTCATAGCAAGGTCTGCTCCTCCCACTGGGCTGTCAGACCCTTTTCTGCAGGTACCAGTAGCCAGGAAGCAGTACAGGAAGGCAAGGAAGAGGAGACTTCCAGTTCTGTGGCATTAGGAGCTCAGGGATGGCAAAGGAGAATTCCTGCATGCACAGACTGGCAGGGAGAAAGGGTGGCATGCCCTCAGCTGGGGACAGGACTGGAATGCAGAGGGACACACTGCCAACTCACCTGGCTGCTGACACTACAAAGTGATTTTCTACCTGGAGAGGGGTACAGGGAAGGTGTTTGTGCCACCTCAGGGATCAGCAGTGGCTCAGAGTATCAGGGAACATGCTCCTTCCTCCCTCCTGTGACTGTGGGGGGCTTTCAGCCCTAAAAATGAGGCTACATCCCTGTTTCCCACTCCATCCTTCTTCCCACTGCTTCTGGAGGTACCACAATTCAGAAAATGGAGCCAGGGGAAAACCACACCTGTCACAGTCTGAGACAAGATGGAGAGAACTTGGAGAGAAACAAGTGGGGTCAACATGCAGACAGATCTGGGGTGGGGATGACTCTTTTGAGGAGGGGCTGGCATGTAACCTTCTGGAGAGGGGAGGCAAGGTGGGAAAGGTGAGGAGGAATGGGGAGACATTTCCGGACAGGATCCGGCCAGCAAACAGCATCGACAGCAACAACCAACGCAGGTGGGATGCAAACACTGAGTTGTCATGGGAACACAACAAGACAATTAACTCAAACCGAAGCTTAACCGCAAAGAAACAAAACCGAACTGAAAGAGAAAGGAAAAATACCACCAAAGCAAAGAAAAAAGGAGAACAAACCAGAATTTAATAACTGAAAAGCATTATCTGATGTAAGGTGGAGTGCTGAGAATCGGAGTCTGAAGGGAACAGACTGTTACTGGCTGTGGTTTTAGGCAGGAAGAAGAAATCCACTCACAAAACACAAGCTCCCAGAAAGCTGCAGAGCAAACCCTGTCCTCCTCACAGCTCCCAGGGGTGCAGGTCAGCTCCGTGGGGGCACAGGACACTTCTGGGCTGGTTTAATTTGGATTAGGGCTGATGGGAGCCCAAAACAGGCAGCAGCACTTCCCTGGTGCATCCTGGTTTAAAAAAAGCTACACACTCCTGTGCGTGCACAGATCTATCAACATCCACACTCTGGTCTACGAGGGGAAAATAACTGCAGTTAAATGCTGGAGACCTCAGAGAGTCCCTGGGTACATTCCTGCCACAGCTCAGGGCTGTGACAACCATGACAGTCTCTGGCTGCCACCACCATGCTCCTGTTTGAATGGCTCCACACTCGGACTGGGCAGGTGACATGGAATTTGTCACGCTGAGGATCTCTGGGTCAGCCTTTGGGTCAAGGCACAGAGGAAGAGAGCAGAGGTGGGAAGGAAGCTGGAAGTGCAGCTAGACATGGAATCAAGACCAGCTTCAGCTCTGGGCCCTGCTGGGTGTCACACACAGCAGCTGAAGAGGGAAATTTTACAGGTAAAAAATGTGGTGCAAAGATTCCTTCCATTTTGCTTTCCAACACTTTGAAAGGGCCAGGAAGAAAAGAACTGCCCTCTCTGGAAAGGAAACACTGGGAAGGGGCAGTGGCTTTATTTTACAGACTCTCCTCTAATCCTTCTCTCAGTTTCTGGCCCCAGGAGCAGCTCCCCTGAGCTCCAGGGCCGAGGCTTTCCAGGCCCCCCCGCATGCGGACACGGACGGTCATGCTCCATGTGCAGCAGCTCCCCACGGACACACAGGCAGGCACACACAGACACACATTTGCCAGGGCCAAAAAACACCCAGGAGCTTTTTTCAAACAAGGATACAGCTTTTTACTGAGAGAACCAGATTGCAGGACTGGAGCTGGACGTTTGGGATGCAAGTTGAATTATTTCAATGCAGAGAAGCCATTTGTGAGGCACGGGAACATTTCTAAAGTGCAGTTAGTTATGAGCCTGTTTAATTGTCTGGTGGATAAGCATTTCACACTGCAAATCTGCACCCCAAGTTGGGCTGTGTTTAGAAACAACAGGTCCAGAACTATTCACACCCTTGGAAAGCCAATTGGTTTTGTTGCTGCTCATGGAGACAGAGGTTCACCCAGTTTGTGTTGTGTGAGTGGCATTCTGGGCAGTTTTGGTCCCAGTCAGCATGGCTAAGGTTCCCCACACCACCACTCAGTGAAGAAGAGGTCCACAAGGTGAGAGGTGTTTTTGCAAGGGACAGATTTACAGACCTGGTCGGAGGAGACACTGGGAGATCAGGGTTGACTTTTGCAACACCAGAATCCATCCTTACAATGTCGCTGCCACTGAGAGAAGTCTGAGAGCAACCAACCAGTCTGTGCTGAGGAAACCCACCAGCTGCACTTTTTAAGTCCCTTCCAGATTCCCACAGGAAGGAGTTGGAGAGGAGTGAGGTGGGAAAGGAGAACGTCCTGGACAAGACCCGTCACTTCAAACCCCGATTCACATTAAACCAACTCAAAGTGAAACGTATCTTATACCTTAAAGAAGAAATCAATTGAAAAAGGAAACGAAAGAAAGTGAAGTGACTGGTTGAAAGCACCAAACAAAACCAAATGGTATTGAACATTTTGACACTCAGCAAGCTGCTGCTCCAAATGAGGTGAGAAGGCAGACATTATTGGCCATTTTGGCGAGACAGGAGTCATTCCGTCTTGCTCCAAAATGAGGAGGGGTAGGGAAAGGGTGCCAAAATAATGTGCAGCCTCTACATTATTAGTGAAGCTTAGATTACACCTGTCCTCCCCTCCCAAAAGGTGGAGTGTCCCTGCCCTGTGTGTCCGTGCAGCCGCCTCTGCCCCTCCCTCTCCACTCCAATTCCACGTCCATCCCTCGGGGCCAAACGCTCCTGGGCTTGGATTTCCGACCTCCGTCCCTCCACAGGACGAGACATTTCCCTCCTCATGCCCAGCTCCTTCCTCATTGCCTTCACAGTAAATAAAAATAAGTAAGTCAATAGGTAGATAAATAAAGAATGAGCCCAAGGCTTGGATTTGGTCTGGAGGAAATCCATTACCTTCCCAATAATTGTTACTTTTCACTTAAAAAAACCACATTAGCTGAGTGACAGGCTGGCTGAACATCTCTGGTCTTTTGTAATCCTTTTTTTTTCTTCTGTTGTTTTTTTCACTGGATTAAACCAAAAATCATGGCAATCCAATTGTTTTTCAAGCAGCTCTGCAATTTTAAACACAGACTCGACTATTTTAGTTTTTGTTGTTTTAATTTGACAAGGTGTAATCTAATTTTTTCCCCTAAAACAAAGAGAACAGCGATGCAAAAGGTGTAAGAGACACAGGCAGGCAGAGATTTCGAGATCAGTACAGCACAGTGTTCCTGCAAAGTGCCCTCTATAGAGAGATAGTCATGTATATACAGAGATATACACGGGTTTGATTTTTTTTTTTTGGTTTTTTTTGGGGGGTGGCTTTTTGTATCCATTTCCATTTCCTGATACCCTTGAGAAATCCTTCTGCAGAAACACAGTGAAGTTTTTGTTTGCTTTGTTTGGTTTGGAACTAGAATTTCAGAGCTGAGGACACCCCAAACACAGACAGGGCACTCCCCCACCCATGGAAATGCTAAAATAACCCTGAAAAACTATCCTAGAATCCTCCATCCCAAAATTCCAGCACCTGGAAACTGGGCACTGCAGAGGCAGCTGTGCAGCCCAGTGGTGAGTCTGCCTCCCTCCTTCTCCATTCAAGAATTTATCAATCTAGTCTAAAAAGGTATTAAAATTCCTACAGTTTAAGATACCAACGGCTGTTCTGGCCTCGTGGCTATTTGTTAAATCTCTAGTGCAAGTGGAATTATTTTCTTTAACCTCTAAATGGCATTGAAAGAGAAAAGCTCAGCAATGGTTCCACTTGGAACCAACAGCAGCTCTGGTTTGATGGTCAAATTACACATGAGCCAAACTTAACCCAGGCTAGAGAGTAAATTATTGCTTAAATTAGTTTCATTTTAGTCTATTTTGAGGCTTATTTCCTGAGGTGCTCAGCACACCATTCCTGCATTTTCTATGGGGTTTATTTGAATTGATTCCAAGTAGTTCTGCTCTTACATGCTTAGCCCTGGCCTGGTTTCCTCTTTGGCCTCTCAATGAGTTGAGGTTTTCCTGAGAGCCCTGAGAATTTCTGGGAATGTTCTCAGCAGGACCTGACTGGGGGTGACTGAGCATGAGCTGCCTCTGAGAGCAGGGCCTGGGCAGGCACAGCAGCTCTGGACTGAGCTCTGGGCTGCTTGAAATTCCTGCTGAGCCATTTACAGCTGGAAAAGAGCAGAGCCACAAGCGGCTCCAGCCCAGAGGAAAAAGGATTATCCCTGCAGCATCCCAACTGCTGCCTTCTGTACCTCCTGACAGGGCCCCACTGCGTGAAAGAGGGGAAAAAATATAATTTTGGTAAATTCAAGCCCGCCAATGTGTCCTGTAGCAGCAGCTCTGCAGAGTCAGAGGATGCCAAAGCACAGCCCACAGGGCTCATCCCTCCTTCCCTCTGGGACATGGAGGAGCACAGGGACACGTGGGCCTTACACACCGTGCTCCAGCCCCAGCCAAGCAGCTGCTGGTTGGGATCAAAACAGAACAACCGAAGGGGCAATCAAGCTTTCCAAATTAAGAGGAGACCTGCAGAGTGGTCTGTTTCCAGGGGGGCAAACCATCTGTGGCCACAGGTCCTGGATGAGCAGGCAGTGTCCCCACTGGGGTGACAGCTGAGCTCTGCAGGGGGGGGACTCCTGAGGCTCAGGCCAAACTCCATCAGGTACCATTGGAAGGGACCTTAAAGATCACCCAGTGCCACCCCCTGCCATGGGCAGGGAGACCTTCCACCAGCCCAGGTCACTCCAAGCCCCGTCCAGCCTTGGACACTCCTGGGGTGGGGCAGCCACGACCGCACAGAGAGAGGCAGGAGCCTCTCAAACCCCACCCTGGACAGACAGACACCCCTGAGTCACTGGACTTTGAACCCAGCCCTTCCTGCAGTCACTGTGGGCCACAGGTTTGATGGTGGGCTTGTCCCTAGGGACACAGAGAAGCATCCAAGGCAGCTTCTGAACGACAGGCAAGTTTTATGGTCCCATAAATCAGCGTTCCCACTGGGGGTGTGCTGACCTGCCCTGGAACTGGGCCCTTCTCTGCACTGACTACACATGAAACTGGGCAGCTGCTCAGCCCAGAAACTTCCACACACCCTGAGCTGGTGGCAGAGTTCACCTCACCTGCTTCTGCCCTGCTTTTGTGGGTCTCCAGAAAGACACTTCTGCCTTTGATCTTGGACATTCCCTGTTGGAAGACTCTCTGTTATTTTGGACCATGGCATGATCTGACCTGTAACACAACATGAGGCAAATCCTTGACTAATAATTTCAAGACCATGCCCATGGTCTGGGTTGGAAGAGACCTTAAAGATCATCTTGTTCCAACACCCTGCCACAGGCAGGGGCACATTCCACTGGACCAGGTTGCTCAGAGACTGTAATTTTAGCAAACCACACGAGCTCTGCTAGGCAGGTATCAAGTCTCTATTTCCTCACCCAGTGTCATTTCAGCCTCTCATGACTACATCCCATTTATCTTTACTTTATTGTTGGTTTTATTATTATTATTATTATGATTGGGTCTTAAGGAAGAATTTAATCTTCAAACCTTCTCAGATCACAAGAGATTGTACCAGCAGCAGTGCAGTTTGGCCATGTGAGAAATACTTTGGAAAAAACAAAATAAAGAAATAAAAAACAATGGTGTATAAATCCCTTTTTAATTGCACCTAAATCCTGAAACTCAAACTCCTAGTCATGAAGGAAAATCCTGTAATTAGGAGTGATTATCACCTTTTAGTCCTAGGCAGGAGGGAGGTGGGATGGGAAACCCTTGTTTCAACACTATTCCTTTTCTCTTGCTTTTTAAAATAGAACAAGCCTTTTTTTTCTTCTTTTTTTTTTTTTTTTCTCTTTTTTTTCCCCTTTAAATAGAGCTTTGGGGCTGGGGGATGTTTTTGGTTATTGTTGGCATCCAGGTCAGAAGAGCCACAGCTGGTCTCTTCCCACAGACATTTCCAGAGCGCAGCATTTCGGGTGGAACCCTTGGCCCTGCAGGGAGGGGGGAGAGACTTGGAAGGGGAGGGGAGAATACCAGCACTGAGGGTCCAAGCACTGAAATCTCAGCATTTTAAGAAAAAAGAGAAGGACAGACAGAGAGAAAGAGAGAGATAGAGCAAGAGAGAGACAGATACTGTGTCAATACTGCACTGGATTTCTCAAAAATCACACAGCTTTAATACCTGTGCCCTAGGAAAGCCACTCCTTTGGTAGCTGGTTGAGGTGAGGACTGATGGGCAGAGGGAAAGGCATATCCAGGGAAAGGGCTGGCATTCAGTTCTGCACAGGGGAAGCACCAAGCACCACGGGCACCACTGACACAAACCCCCTGTTCACACTCCCATGTGGCTCAGAATGCACACATGGGAGGCAACAGGGGCTTCACGGGGATAAACAGGGAGATGAGAAGAGGGAAAAGAGGCATTTTCAGCTCCAATGTCGCTGGTCAGATTTCTGGTTGCTGTTTGCAGTAGCTGCAGCTGCCAGATGTGCCCCAGAGCCCATTGCAGTGTGTGCCACAGCTGCAGTTCTCTTCCCACACTCCTTGGGGAAGGAGGGCTCTACCTTACAGCACCTGGCTGGCATTCAAGGGGCTTTTTCCAGGCAGTAATGGATAAATGACAGGGAAGAGAGTGGGGAAATAGGGAGAGGCAGAGCCAGGAGGCAGCTGCCTGGCCACCTTTCCCTGCCAGGATGAGGTGCCACCTCCTCCAAGGATTCTGCCAGGCTCTGAGAGGAGCTGGGCAGTGCCTTGCCACGGGGCTCTCCACACACACGTGGGTGCCCCAGGAGAGACAACACTGTGGGATTTGGGAACAGCAGGAATCTTTCTGCCTGTGCCCACGCTGGGCTGAGAGCAGGTGAGCTGCTGGTGTCACTGGGGGGACAGGGGCAGTTCCCAGTGGGCGAGCTCCGTGTCCGGGGGAGGCCCTTCGGAGCAGGGATCGGGCTCTGGCTTTGTGTGCACGAGGTGGAACAAGAACCACACCTCAAGAAACACATCAGTAATGACGTGCCCCAGGGTCTGCCCTGACTCTGGGAACGACCCCCTGGCTTCTCACCATCTTTTCCACGTCCCAGATCCCTCCCTCCCCCCAAAACAAAGGCTGGTCCCAAACAGCAGGGCTTCCATGGCCAGGCGTTAGAGCTGTGTGACTCCTTTGCTCCTGGAGGGATTGAGCGGGTCGGTGACCACCGGGGCAGGAACACTGGCTTCTCACAATGCGTTTGGAGGGAACTACAGCACAGCAGCACCAATCCAACCAGAAACAGGAAATCAAGAGAAAGCAAAAAACCCAACAGAACAAAACAATTTGGAAAGGAACAGTAAATCCACTTCAAAGAAACCAGAATCGTAGAACAGAAAAAAAATAAATATACATATTCATATATCGAAAAAATAATTCAGAATTAATTTAAAAAGTGGCATGCAAAGAAGATTTGTTACATTCTCCTATCATGCATCAGGCCCAATGTCCAAACGGCAAGGTAACCATGACGACAAAGAAGTGCAAGAACTCAGCAACATTACCAAAGGATGCATAGAGAGGCCCACAATGCAACTCAACTCATCTCGGCGAGCCCCGGCAAAGGGGTCTCGCTCATCTTAAGGATTTCTTGCTTTTTCTCTTTTCATGTTTAAATTTTTTTTCACTTTTTTTTTTTTTCTCTTACGAATGTAAAAATGTGGGTAAAGAAAGTAAAAAAGAAAAAAACCACACCAACCTTCTCGTAGCTCTGAGGGATGTTAAGGGGGTTTGATGCGGAACACAATGACATGAGGAGAAGAGAAAAATAGGGGAAACACAGAGAGAGTAAAAAAAGGCCTTCTCAAGGCTGTCAGCTGCAAATTGATTGATTTTTTTTCTCTTAACCAAAATAAAAAGAAAGGAAAAAAAATGAAGATAGTAACGACCCTCTTTGCTGCCTTCCTATTGCTCCCCCTCCCATCCCACTGGGTACCTTCGAGACCAACCCAGCTCCATATGGAGGGCAGGCTGGGAGCAATCCTGGCTCAGGATCAGCCCCACAGAGGTGCTGACCCAGCAAGGATTCTCCCTTCTTTATGTCCTTCTGCTCCTCAGAGGAGGGGAGTGGAGCCTGTGCTGGGCAGGACACCCAACATGAGGAGCCCCAGGCTGGAATTCCACTCCCCTGGCCCATGTTCCCACCAACCCCACCCCCAGCCCTGCTCACACTGACTCCACCATGGGACTGAACAAGGAAAAAAGAAATAATTAGAAGAAAAAAAAGAAAAGCAAAACCAAACCAAACCATTTCCTTGCAATGTTCAAACTTACAACTCCTATCCCAGGTGGTCTATAGAGACAAGCATGTTATGGGAGAAACAAGTCAATTGGAAACACAGGAGTGTTCGAGACTCTTTTAAAACAAAAAACGGGAAGAAAAATGTGCATGAACTCTCCCTCCCACCAAAGCAGATCCATTTCAGAAATTTGTTACCTTTTCACGATTTTAACACACAAGAAACAAGGATTAAACAGCATGAAAAACACCCAAACCACAGGCCGAGCTGGAACCCGCTGGTTTCTGCACTCTCTGGGCTGTTAGTGCTGGTTGCAGGCAGGCCCAGGCTCACTGGGCCAGACAGGCTACACCTGGAGCCCACTCATCCAGGTGTGGAGACAATACCTTGTTACCACCTTTGTCTCCTGGGTAGTGTCCAAGTGGCCAGAAAAGTCGAGGAAATTTATAAATAAAAGAATAGTGAAAAATCCCCACATTTTTGCTACTTCTTTTTTTCTCTTTTTTTTTTTTTAAAAAAGAACCCCAACCATTCCAGCTAAGCTGTCTGCAAAGGATTCAGCCCTGAATGAGTATCAGATCCAGATTAACATTCCCAAAATTTGGGGGGCCCAGGCGACAGGGCAAATTTCAAAGGCAATTTTCCAGCTGGCCACAAAAGGCTATTGAAAAATTTAGCTTGGAAACATTCAATTATTAAAAGCCTTCTCTCCATGTGCATGTGATTTAGTGAGCGTGAGACACGAGAGAGAGAGAAAGAGAGAGAGAGAGGAGTGCACACAGGAGATGGCTCTGCAGGGCTGACAGGAGCTGAGTGCAGGTGGGAGGCGCTGCCCTGCGATGGGATGGAGATGGGAACACTTTGCTGGGATGTAACTTTGCTTTTAACTCCCAATGTGTTGTTTTTTTAAGAAAAAAAAAGCGAGGAGGACCAGCCCTGCTCTCTCATTACCAAAAGGGATTTTGCTGTGGAAAGATGTTAAACCAAAGCTACGCACAAAATATTACAGGTCAGAGAGATTAAAATAAAGAAAGCAGAGAGGCTGTTGGCCCGTGGGGTGGGAGAACATCGAGGGGGCATCGAGCAGAAGCCAATCCCCCTGTCATCTGTTCCCCCTGCTGGAGGGTGAAGGGATGTGGCACTGAGGCAGACTGGCCCTCTCCAGCTCTCCATGCCCAGCACTGATCCCAAGGAACCAGTGACAATTCACTGCTGGCAAAGGGCAAACCAGCTGGGACTGGGAGGGGCAGTGACAGGACAGCCTTTTGTTGCAGGCTGGGGAGCTCTGGGGACACAGAGCTCCGGGGAGGGGCTGAGAGGGCCCTCCCTCCTCTCCTCTCCTCTCACACCAGCAGAACTGACACTGCCCCGTGCTTTGGGAGAAAGGGGCATTAGGGCCAAAGGGATTGACTCCCCTTTGGGCTCTGCAGGCTGACACTGGCACATGTTGGGGGGCACTATTGTGGGTCACACTCGACTCCTCTCTGGGTGGCACAACCTTGTTGCGGGTGATGGGGAGGAAATGGGGGGGGGCACTGGGATGCCCTCACAAGCTCCAGGGTCACCACCAGCGCTGGCCCTGCTTGGGGCCAGGATGGGCCAGACCAGTTGGGCCAGGGGCAGCAGGGCAGGAAGGTGCTGGGTGCCCTGGGCAGGGCAGGAAGGTGCTGGGTGTCCTGAGCAGGGCAGCCTGAGCTGGGCAGGAGGGCACTGGGACAGGGCAGGAGGGTGCTGGGTGCCCTGAGCTGGGCAGGAGGGCAGTGGGGCAAGGCAGGAAGGTGCTGGGTGCCCAGGGCAGGGCAGGAGGGTGCTGAGTGCCTTGGGCAGGGCAGAGCAGGAGGGCGCTGTGCTGGGTGCCCTGGGCAGGGCAGGGCAGGGCAGGGCAGGATGGTGCTGGGAGGCCTGGGCAGGGCAGGAGGGCGCTGGGTGCCCTGCAGGAGGGTGCTGGGTGCCCCGGGCAGGGCAGGGCAGGGCAGGGCAGGATGGTGCTGGTGCCCTGGGCAGAGCTGCTCCCTACCTCTCACGTAGAGGTTGGCGGGGGACGAGTAGCGCACGCCGGCGCTGTTGCTGGCCACGCACTCGTACTTGCCCTGGTCGGTCTCCTCGCTGCTCTCGATCTGCAGCCCACCTGGGGACAGAAGCACACCCAGCACAGACAGCACCGTCACCAGCGGCTCCGGACACGGCAACAGCCTCAGTGCTTTGTGTTCCCCCCCGGCTGCTCCTGGGAAGGCACTGGGGGGACAGAGCACGGCGGCTCCAGGCTGAGCTCGGTGTCACGGCTGGACACACACCCAGCATGAGGAGAAAATTTAATCCCCCACTCTGGATCCAGAGTTACTCTTTGTCCTGAACTGAGCAGCAAAAGCACCAAGTTTTGTGGCTTCTGCAATGCAGGCGTTCTGCACCAGAACTCCCGAAATCAGCCTCAATAATCCATATTACTGTGAGCCCCAGAAATCCATCAGCAGGCAGTTGACTTTCCCTTGCTCAATTTGAAGCAGTGACCATAAAAGCGAAAGGCTTTGTCACCCACTGCCTGGGGAATTTCTATCACCATTGCCTTTGTTTTGTGCTCAAATATCTGCTTCCCAGGAAGCCTACAGGAGATAAGAGTCCCTGTGAAAAGCACCTTATTGATGGTAAATATTCCCAAGGGAAAACCCTGTAAGTGCTGCACTGGAACTCCAAAATTGCCTGTGTGGTTTACATCATCTGGGCCAAAAGGATTAAGCTTTTTCTTAAATTTGTACATTATTGCAGGCTACAAGAATATACCCAGAGCCCAAACTAAAGATTCCTGTCAGCAAATACGCAGAGAGATGCAGCATGGAACTACACGGAAGAAAATTGCCTCATTTACCTCAGAAGGCTTCATCCCTGCAAAATTCCAGTTAAAATACATACTACATAAATTATTCAATGGGCTCTCAAATGTTTTATGTATTAGGAGTACATGATTATACTACAGATATGGACAGAGCTCACACGTGGTAAGACTCTTTAACTCTCATCTCTGGAAAAAAACCCATCTAAATATGAAAACCAAACAATTCCAGCCCAGTGTAATAGTATTGATAAAATCTTAAGTGAGAAGAGTGCAAATGAGATCATTGCTGGTTGCAGACACAGGCTCTTCAGGAAGGAAAGAGCAGGGTGTTCACACCAGGAGGACACGGAGCTCGAGTTCCTCTGTGTGTGTGTGGGTGGGAATGATCCTGCCTGGGGGCACGTGAGGCTGGGACAGGATCCAGGGCAGGGATGGGGCACGAGTGAGACTCCCACCAGCATCCACTGCTCCTGGGAGCTCCCAAAAGCAGAACAGAGAGAATTAAAAACAAAAAAATCCCCATCCAAGCCACTAAACAAAATCATTCCAAAAGAATCTGCAGGTATTTTCAGCGTAACGAGTTAAAAACCAAACTGACTGAAGCTTCCCACTGAGCCTCAGCTGAGTGAATGTCACACAGAATTACAGCTCCAGCTCTGCCTCAGAGAGCTGCACTCGGGTGGAGAACTGGCCAGGGAGTTTTCCCAGAGCTTTTGGTTAATTTGGGCAAATCTGTGGGTTGTTTCCACTGGCTCCAGATACACTTTGTGTCAGGCTCAGGAGCAGCACCTGTCTGAGTGCACACAGGGCAGATGGAGCCACACTGCAGGGCAGGAAGGGAGCCAGGGACTGCCTGGGCACTTCCCAAGGGGAACAGGGACCCAGCCCTTCCACCCTGCCCTCTGCAGCTGGGCTGGCCAAGGAATGGCAGAAATGACACTGCAGAGAGGGCAAGGAGTGCTCAGCACTTGTCAGGAGCCAGTAGAGATGATGTGTGAAAACGTAAATCTCACCTACAGCACCTCCTGTTGCTTTTACCAGCAGAGAATTATGGAATTTTAAATGTGCCAGTGGAGATAAAACCAAAGCAGGGTCTTCCAAGGGGGTGCACAACCTACTCCTTCTGCCTTTCAATGACAGCTTGAGGTCAAGTATTTTCTGACTCCATTAAAGAGACAGTGCAGAAGCTACTTACCCAGGATCTTTCCCAGAGAAACCTAAGGGTAAGAGAGTGGGGAGGAAGTGGAAAGAGGCTCTGGAGCCAAACAAATGAGTACACTGAGATGGTAAGTGCTGAAGATCTGCCTGAGCAAAGGATTGGAAAATTCTCATCACCATCAGCAGCTTGGGAGCACTTTGCACCAATCGAGAGAAGGTCCTAAGTATTTACCAAGCCTTGATAACATTTAATGCTCGAGATAAACTTCAGTCCTTCATAGTCCTGGAGAGATTAGCTCTTAAAACTCTGCCATAAATCTGAGGCAGCACAGCCAGAGATGTTATTAGAATAACAGTATCAGTATTACCAAGTGCACCCAGCAAACAAAAAAGGACATTATAACCATAGATAAAATAAAGACAGGTAGAAAAAAGAAATATCCAGAGGTGAAGCAGGACAAGGAAACAACAACACCACGAATCTGTACTGAGCACAGGGCAATGAAACGGGATCTGAGTGGAGAGAAGTGTCTGGAGAGTGCGTGGCTGAGCTGGGGGTTTCTTACCTCGGATCGGAGTACCTTCTGCAAAGGAAACAAAGAACACAAGTGAACAGGCTGCAAAACCCCAAATACCTGCACTGCCCGTGGGAAAAGGACCTGAGTCAAGGAAGACAGTGCCCAGTAGGAAACTTCCTGCTCTACCTCACCTTCAATTATGGGGACACTGAAGAGGACTTGGGGTGCTGAAGGTGGGGTGCCCTTTTTGGCAGCCCAACTCAGCTGTTGTTTGCAGAGCCTCTCAGGCACCTGCCTTGGAAATCTTCAAGCTGGCTCCATTTTGTCGCTAAGAATGCAAAGATAATCTGCAGGCTCTCAGCTAACAGTACTGTTTGCTACTTGCAGAACGTGTGAGGGCCCTGCATTTACCGTCCTCCCTCCTGGGGAAAGGGGGTTGGCATTCTGGCCCTGTTGGCTCAGACAGGGTGAGGGACACCCAGCACCTGGCATCACATTAAGTTGTGGGTTTGATCCCGCCCTTGCTGGCAAATTCCCAGTCCCAAACTTTAGTTACTGGCAAGGAATTCAGGGCATGTCCTGCTCAGGACCTTCAGTCATCCCTCCCAGCTCTGCACAGGGATTGAAGGCAGGTTTGGGCACTGAAGGCCAGGCTGCTGCACAGGCACAGGGCTACCTGGGCACCTCCTGCAGCTGCTCAGGGACATCCTCATGCCACGAGGAGGGGGCTGGATGGAGAGAACAGTCCTGCCACACTTGCCTGCTGAGTGCATCCCCCTGGGTTCTTTTATTCCAACGCCCTCCTGTTGTCTCTAAGAGCCCAAGCCAAGCATTCAGGTCTCCCAGGTGAGAGGGAGTGACATCGTGGCTGGAGAACCAGCCACAGCCAGGGGCAAAATCCCTGTTCCCCCATCTGAGCTTCCTCCTGAGGCTGCAACCAAACCATCTTCCTTTGAAACCAGGGCAGGTCCTTTTGCCCACAGCAGCGTTCCAAGGTGTCACACAGCTCACCAAGGAAGGGCTTTACTTGGAGGGCTTTACCCAATCCTGAGAACAGGGCAGACTCCGCAGGGCCAAGCATTGCCTCTCCCCAGGGAGAAAGGCAAGAGCTCCTCTGCAGGGGGGACACTCTGCCGCTCTGCAGCACCTCGAGCCAGGGCTGAGGAGCACATTAAATGATAATATCAGCCTCTCACCCTCTCCTCTCCCCTGGTGAGGCACAGCAGAGTTATTACCCTGCTTTACACAGGGGGAACCGAGGTAGAGGTGAAGCAACTTGCCCAAGGTCACAGAGGGAAGTCCGTGGCAGAGGCAAGAACAGGAGTCAAAGCCTCCCCTGTGCCAATCTTCTGCCTTAACCACCAACACAACCCTTCCCTCCTCATCCTTCAGCCCTGCTCATCCTCCTGCTGCGGTTCAATCCTCCATTCTCAGGATAGAAGGTAAAAATACGGAGATACTAATTACAGTTCACCTTTAATTTTCAAAGGAGCTGAGGGAAGAGAGGCATTATAGTGTTAGGGATTAGACTCTAGTTAGACTCAGCTTCTAGTTAAGAGGTTAGGTCATTGGCTAGAGAAAAGTTAGCATCTAGTTAGGGTTAGGAACTAGCTAAGGTTAATGAAGCAGGTTGGTTAGGTGTCAGGACAGGAGCTGGAGAGACAGCACTTGGAAGAGGTTGGGGAGCGTGGACTTGGGCAGGACCCCACCCAGGAGGTGGCAGGGAGGTTTAAAAAGCAAGAGAGAGAGAGAGAGAAAGCAGCAAAGGGTTATAGTTCAGTTCAGTGGAAATAAAAACAGCCTCTGATACATCCTTCTGTCTCAAAACTGGAGTGAAAATCTGCCATCTGTGGCACCAATATGGAACAGGGTTAATGGGAAGAGGGGAGAGGAGGGGAAGAGACCCAAACATCACCCACGACTCAAAAGCTTCTTTGGCCTCAGCTAAGCCTGGCAGTTTCCTGCAAAGGTTCTCTCTCTGACAGGAGAAACATGCTGGAAGTAAGAGCTGTGCAAGCACAGACACCACAGCAGCGTTACCTTCCTGTGTCACTGCAGGTTAGTCATTCCCTGCTCCCTCTGAGCATCAGCACTGCCCCTGGCAATGGGCTGTCAGCAGCTCCTGCAGACAGACTGTGCTGGAGACAGAGCTCTGGCAGAGCAAGGAGAGCCAGGCAATGGCACCTCGGGCTTCCAGGTCTGACTCTGGCACACAGGTGAGGAGCAAAACAGGGTTAGAAGATGCCCCACACCGGGGATGGGGGAGACAGAATTTGAGTCACCACGAGCTCGAGGAACTTGCATGGCAAGAGCAGCAGTTTGGGTGGTGGCACAGACACAGATGGCAGATTTTCCCTGTTGGAGTTTCACATCTAACCAGCTTCATGTTCAACACAGGGGCAGCAGGAATGGTGCTGGAGGAGGCTGTGAACTTGATTAATTATTCTGAGGAACTCTGACAGGTCCTGTAAGGTTTGGTACAGGGTCGTGGTGGGGAGAGGGGGCACTAGTGCTCAGTACCTGACTTGCCTGGTGAGCACGAGGGAGCGCAGGAGGTGCCCACTGTCCAGGGCAGAGCAAGGGCACCAGCTCTGCAGGAGAGCTAAAGGAGGAACAGCTCACACTGGCTGCTGATCTCCCAGTGAAAAGCTGGTTCTGAGACGCCACGTGCAAACTGTTCCTACTGCCTTCCCCAGCCCTCCCAGGAGCTGCAGAGCTGCCTATTTAGGGCAAATTTCGAGGCTGCCTGAGCCCAGATGGCCAGCCCAGGCTTCAGCAGCAGAGGCAAAAGGCAGCTTAAAGGTCTTGTCTCTGGATTATAAATGCCCAAGATGGTGCCAGGCAGAGTTCCCCATGCAGGTGTCCCCTGTGCCACAGAGATGGGGGGCTGCTCTCCACCATCCCTCCCTCTGATTTCCCACATGCTGAGCTGCCCATGGATTCTCCAAGCCTGGAAAAGAGAGAGAGGGGGACAGTCCCCATTGCCATGGCAATGACAGCAACACATCCCCACCTTCTGTCAGGCCACGTGTGGGAACATGTGTGTGCTGAGCTGCTCTGCCCAGGGCTGGGCACAGCTTTGTGCTCCAAACACACAGGAATCACCAAGGGGCTCCTGCAGCTCTGGAGTGCAGGATCCGACGGGCAGCTGCGGCTCCGACAGCTCAGGAACATGAGGGAGGGCACTGGGCACACAGGGAGGGCACTGGGCACATGGGGGAGGGCACTGGGCACACATG
>JAOXXN010000347.1:4698021-4750124 GCA_026770055.1 Myrmophylax atrothorax
ACTGGGCACAGAGGGAGGGCACTGGGCACACGGGGGAGGGCACTGGGCACAGAGGGAGGGCACTGGGCACAGAGGGAGGGCACTGGGCACACAGAGCTCTGCAGGCACCTCCTGCTTCCCTGGGGGCTCCTCCTCCTCCTCCTCAACCCCTCCCCACAGCCTGGGACTCCCAGCTGCAATCTGGAAGCGCTGCAGCCCCACCTCTCCCTGCTGCAAATGCCACTAACTGGGTTAGATGTGAAACTCCAGGACCTCCTGCAGGTGTGAACACAATTATCACAGTTCCAGGGTACAAGCTATTGTGTGGTTGGGGAATTCCAGGACAACTGTTGCTAAGAGACAAAAAAAAAATAAAATCTATCCAATGTTAGGAGCTTTATATTTGGCTGTTATCTCTTTATACAGATAAATTAATTAGAATTATTATTACTATTCTTTTTTTTTGGTAGCCTGCAATACCCCTGCAGAAATTAATTTAGAGGGCAGAACATCCCTACTGAAAGAGTTAGTAGAAAAATGCAGAGCATGCCTCTCAAGAAGCTGTTACAAAGGAATTAGTTTAAAGGGCAAGGGTTACAAATCTGCACATTAGCAGGTTTGGGGTTTTTTGGTTTGATTTTTAATTTTTTTTAATTGAACAAACTTACCAAAGGTCTCTGAATGTTAAAAAAGTGAAAAAAAAAGAAAAGAAAAGCTTGTTATAGCCAGTTATTCAGAAAACAGAAGACACACACAAGACACAAAAGGTTTTAGTGTTTCTGAGGTGAGGAAGGTGGCTGGAGGCTGCCCTGTGTGCCCCCCCAGAGGGCACGGCTGAGCAGGGCACATTGCCTCTCCCTCTGCTTGAGATGCCCCACGACAAGCAGAAATATCCATTTTCCAAGACCACTTAAACTCTTGTACAAGCCAGGGCTCTGAGACATCCATGATGTCTACAGGAAGCAGGAGCCCAGAGCTTGTTCTCACTCTCCTCTGAGTGACAACTCAGCTTTTCACTCAGCCAAACCCCCCCAAGCATTACAAGATTTCCAACTGCTTGGGAAGCGTCTCTGGAGATGGAAAGGGAGAGCTGAAACACCTGATAGAGAAAAGCCACTCTGGTTAGTGACATATCACCTGCTTTTTGCTTAGATTGAAGACCCAGGTCACAGGAGGGTCCCTGGGGTGATGGGAATATAATGATGTGGTCTCAGGGGTCTGTTTATGTTGCCAGGCAAACACTCAGATTTAATACAAATGAGAACAAACCTGGACACAGTTCCTGGTTTCTCAGAGCTCCACGTATGACATTTCACTTGTTCCTTTTAATGACCTAATTTGCATGTTTGCCACTAACTCACATATTGGTAAAAATTCAGTTCTTGGCATCCTGGGTACTGCAGCAGCACAGCTGCCACCCTGATGGCTTCATCTCCAGGGGGGAATCCAGGACCATCCTGTCCTGCTGCTCCCTCAGCCTGTCCAGACTCCAGCCTGGAGCAACACAGGGAAATGCTGAGGGCCAACACAGTCACTGCCTTCTACACTGAATCACAGAATGGTTTGGGTTGGAAGGGACCTCAAACCCATCCAGTGCCACCCCTGTCACGGCAGGGACACCTCCCACCAGCCCAGGTTGTTCCAAGCCCTGTCCAGCCTGGCCTTGGACACTCCCAGGGCTGGGGCAGCCACAGCTGCTCTGCCCAAGCTGTGCCAGGGCCTGCCCACTCTCCCAGGGGGGAGTTTCTTTCAAAATTTCCTAGCTGTGTTAGCACAAAGTGCAGGGATGAGGCTGTGATTTGGCAGCAGGGTCACTGCTCCTCCTGCACCCTCTGCCCAGAGGGGCTCTCACACACCCTCAGCTGGGTGGCACTGCTAACCCCAAGGTTGGCAGGGGCTCCACTGGTGACCTGTAGGTGAAAGACACTGACGCTGATTAGCAGTGCCCTGGAGCATTCAATGCCCTGGTGTGTGCTGGTGCCACACTTGGGGCAGCAAAGTTTGTTTTCTGGAAAGACAAATGTATTGAATTAAGTTCTGACTTCAGCAGCTCCAACAGTCATCACCTCACACTCCAGTCACAAATCCGTGCCTGAATCTGCTCTGCCACGGTGTTAAACAACCCTTTTCCACACACCAAAGTGCTGACACAGTCCAGATGACCCTAATGTTAATATTTTGCACTTTCAGAGGCCTTTCCTTGCAGAACATGCAAGTTTGGGAAGGCCAGGAAAGTGGCAATTGGAGCACTGGGAAGTCCCACCTGCCCAGGGCTCTGCACTCCCTGCCAACAGGCAACAGGATCCTGCCCCAAAGGACTACAGGGATGCCTCAGGGTCTCACCAGTTTACTAATTCAAAGCAGCTGCAAATGAGATTAAATCTCAGCAGGTATCTTCTGATTTATCAGAAGGGCCAAGGGTTCACTCTGAGGGCAACCAATTCACTGGAATAAAAACGCAGCACTCAGGTGGCTTTGAGGAAAACACCAGACCAAACCCAGCTAAGGAGTAAAGGCATTTAGCAAGATGATGAATGTATTAAAAATAATCTGCCTGTGCATTACTTACACTTCAGTTCACAGTCACAGAGCATGAGATAATTCTAGTTTACCTCTCATTATTTATGCTGAGTGATTTTTTTTATTTGCATTTGCCTCAGCTGTTATGATAAAACAGGGAGGTCAATCTCATCTGCCTTTGTGGCGTTCAACAAGCCATTCTAATTCCACAAAGCAGTTTAAGGAGCTGCTTGTAACTTTGCTTCACTGAATAAGGAGCATTTATGCAGGTGTGTAAAAGCTACAATAAATTGGAGCTATGTTGAAGCTTTTCCACTGGTGGCCCCTAGAGCTAAAAATCTCTATTTTTAGTAGAATCTTTGCCAAACAGGGCAAGAGAAGAATCAGGTGGTTCCATGCTCTGATGTTCAGATTCAGCAGGACTTAGTCACAACTGATTTCTCCAGAGCCAGCAGAGATCAGGGCAGAAACAGTTGGTTATCACTCAACTGGACAACTTACAAAAGGTCTCATACAAACAAAGCAAGCCCAGGGCCTTCACTGAAGCCTCTGTTTTTCCTTTGCCTGTAACAATGCCATTCTTTTGCCAAAAAAAAAAGACTTCAAACTGCTCCATCTCTCCTGGCTGAAGAAATCTTCTGAGCAGCTGAAATGATGCTAGTCTTTGCTAGGTCCAGCCTTGGATGCATTTTCTTTAGGCTGGGTCTAAGCAGTCAGCCTTAGCAGTACGTGAAAAGAATTATTTCCCAGGTCAGTTTTTGTCAAAAGGTAAAACTTGTAAAGCTTGTTTCATTTTTGCTGCTCTCAGTGGAAGTGTTTATCAGTAGTACTCAAAAGTAAATCCACCTAAGCCCTCCTTGCACACACCCTGACCAGAGAACTGGCAGATTTAACAAGTGAGAAAACAGCTCCCGAAACGTGAATATTAAGAGATGTCACGTTGCCACACACACATAAAACAGCAAACATAAAACAAACAAGAGAGACAGATGGACAAACAGATGGGGAAAGATGGAAAACTGACAAGAGCCACGGAGCTGGGGTACATCTGTTGGTGGGGACAGTGCCATGGGCACTGGGGGTCACTCCGGAGCATCCCCAGCTCAGGGATGTGGCACTGGAGACATCCTGCACGAGCTGTTCTTCAACACCAGCTCTGAGAGGCTCCTACACCATCCTGTCTTGACAGCAGGAGGCTGCCAGAGCCCTGGGCCCTACACCAGGTGTGTGTGGCCTGAAGGGCCACGTCTGCCAAGAGGTTCCTTCTTCCTTCCCCAGTTCTTGGCCAGAGGAGCAAAACCTCAGCCCCCATCCAGCCCCCCCGAGCTGCAGGAGCACCAGGACCCAGGGATCACAGCTACAGTGCCTTCTGGATGGGCACCAGCTCCCTGCTGGCACTGCCTTCACGTCAGCTGGGCAGCAGAGAAGGGCTCCAAGTGGAAAACACTCCCTGTGTAAGAATATGAGTCCCAAAATAAAGACCAAAGTGAGTGCCCCATGCCCAGCCGTGGGGCTGCGCCTGCCAGGGCTCTGCTCTGCTCCACACACCCTGAGCAGCCTCTCCACGTCCCAGTTTGGCCCCAGCCGCCCCAGGCCCCCAGCCAGGCCTCACCTGAGCGCAGCTGCTTTATCCTGCCATTGCTGGCGCCGGGGTCCACGGGCAGGAAGTCTTTGAACCAGGAGATCTCGGGGTCAGGGTTGCCGCTGGCGGCGCAGAGCATGGTGGCCGTGCGCGTGCGCTCCACCACCTTCAGCTGCGGGCCCATGTCGATGTTGGGGAACCCGGGAGGCAGCTGGTCCTCTGCAGGGGGGACAAAGCAGGGGTTACACAGGGACAGGGCAGGTGATGGAGCTGTTCAGGCAGCTGGTCCTCTGCAGGGGGGGACAAAGCAGGGGTTACAAAGCAGGGGTTACACAGGGACAGGGCAGGTGATGGGGCAGTTCAATGGACACACCAAGGAAAGCATCAGGCAGATTTGCTGCCCCGTGCAAGGCGAGTTAAAACTGTAAATGTGCCATACAAAGGTTGTGAAAACACAGGATACAATAAAATTTACCTGCTTGTCCATTTTGTGATTATCTAACATCCCACAAGAAGATTCTACACTTAAATGCCATTTTTTAAAACCCTTCAGGGTAAGGAGTGTGGAGTCATAGAATCATTAAGGTTCGAAAAGACCTCCAAGATCACCAGGTCCACTAAACCATGTCCTCAGGTTCCACATGGACTCATTTTTGGAACACTTCCAGGGATGGGGACTCCATCACTGCCCCAGGCAGCTGTGCCAAAGTTTAATTGTTCTTTCAGTGAAGAAATTTTCCTAATATCCAACCTGAACAACCTGGAGCAACTTGAGGCCTTTTCCCCTCATCTTGTCCCTGTTCCCCGGAGCAGAGTCCAACCCCACCCCAGCTCCCCACTCTTGGCAGGCATTGCAGAGAGCCAGAAGGTCCCCCCTGAGCCTCCTTTTCCCCAGCTGCTCCTCACAGGATTTATGTTCAAGTCACCATGTCAAAGTTTCTCCAGGGGAAGCTCTGTCAGGTCAGTGACTGGCACTTAACTGGTTTTCCCAGCAGGACTGTGCCCAGGGTGGCAAAGCTCCCTGCACTGCAGAGAGCAGTCTGTGCAGTCACAGTTAAAAGGAAGGGTTCACCTTCCCCCTCCAAACCTCACAGTACAAAACAAACTACACAAGAGAAATAATGAAAGAATCCACGTGGCAAGGGCTGTCAAAGACAGAGTTGGACTGGGAGAGAAAGGAGAGGGAAATCTCATCCAGCTGCAGTGACCAGAGGGGACACATGGAACGGCGACACGCCAAGTGCTGTCAGCCAGGGGGTGAGCTTCAGCTTTATTCATTCCAAGTGCTGCTGGCCTCCAAGGAGAGGGACGTGGCACCAGCCCCCTGCAGAGCTTCAACTGAGCTTCCCCTGCTTCTCTCAGTGCAGCCTTTGCCTTCACTAATGAGGGTGAGGAGGGCAACCCTAACCAATGCTGACTAATTTGTGATAACTCACACAAACCCCCCAGTGCTTCCCCCATAATATCTGCCACCACTTCTTAACTCCTGTGGAATGGAAAAGAGCTGCCTCGTGCTGGCTGAACAGCTCAGCAATATGCCATTTTTCCCACCAGAAAGTGAGTGTTTGGGGGAGGGCAGCTTGGAAGGAGGATGCCAGAACCAGGGTGAGACTTGAGAGGGATTTTCCATCATCTCAAATGAGCCGTGTCAAGGAATCACAGCCTCGGGAGTCTGTGGCACTGAATCCATCCCAAAGCAGGTGAGGGAACAGAAGGGAAGTAATACAGAGGACTTCAAAGAGGTGGAATTCTTTAAAAAGCAACATTCATCACAACCAGACCCCCACTGAAACCAGTGGGAGCTCTCAGAGCAGCAGCAAGATGGGATTGGAACCCCTGGCCTTGGTTGGGAGCCATCCTGGCAACTGCCAACACACCAGGAGCTCCTTTCCTAAGGCTGGCACGTGATGGATCAGGAGGAACGGAGCCAAACTACAAAGGGCTGAACCCAGAGACAGTGGCACAAGAGAGAAACCCAGAGGCCTTGCTATGGTGGGTGCCTTTTGATGGAATCACAGAATGGCTTGGGTTGGAAGAGACCTTAAAGCTCATCTAGACCCAAGTCCCTACTGTGGGGGACCACAGACCAGGGTGCTCAGAGGCCCATCCTGTAAGAGCAGCAGAATCACCAGATCCCAGCTCTGTGTGAGCTCCAAACACATGCAATTTGGGCAAGAGCTGTTCCACACTGCTGTGCCTCACACTCAGCTTCTGAGGCAGGGCTGAAGGTGTGTGTGATGCTCTGCCACCTGCAGCCAGGAAACTCTGTCAGCTCTGCCATTAGCAGTGCACAGCCACTGCAGGGCAAAAAAGGGGACAAAATGCCTCAGTTGTGTGTTTAAAAATGTGCATTGTTTCCTGCCTCTGCCCATTGTTGGAGAGTTATAAAGGATCTATTGTGACTCACTGGAGAGTGAAATGTATTAACCACACTTCTCATGGAGCAAAGGAATGTGACCACAAACAGAAGCACACACTGTTGTAACTGCTCTTGATGCAGATCTCCCAGTATGGACAAACACTTGTACTGGAGGTGTCACAGCACTGAATCACAGAATCACAGGCTGGTTTGGGTTGGAGGGACCTTAAAGCTCAACCTATTCCATCCCCTGCCATGGGCAGGGACACCTCCCACCAGCCCAGGTTGCTGCAAGCCCTGTCCAACCTGGCCTTGGACACTTCCAGGGCTGGGGCAGCCACAGCTTCTCTGGGCATCTGTGCCAGGATCTCCTCACTGTCAGAGGCAACAATTTCTTCCTGATATCTAATCTAACCCTGCTTTCTGTCAGTTTAAAGCCATTTTTCAGTTTCAAGCCATTTTGGTGCATCTGAAGCGCCTCCCAACCAGAATCCTTCATCCTAAATTTGAACTGTGGACACACACATCTTTATCCAGGGACTGACCCAGCCCTCTGAGCAATCCAGGCTGTGCTCAGGCACTGCAGGACTCTGCAAACCTGGTGTTCCTGCAGCCCATGTGTGCTGCAAACCCCCAGCCCCCCAGGAGTGAGCTCAGGACGGGGGGCCCAGGGAATTGCTGTGCCCCTGCCCAGCTCTCAGCCAGGCTTTCAGCATCTTCCCTCCCCTCCTGCTCTTTGCCCAGCCGTGCTGAGCTGTGAGGAGCCGCTGCCGCATTGGCTGCAGATGACATCATTATTGATCACTGCTCTCCTCCTGCTCCCTGGTGATGCTCCACCTGCCTCCAGCCCCAGCCCTTCCTTCCATGAACCGATTCACCACTGACAGAATAACCCTCTGCCTGGCAGGGGGTGTGTGTGTGTGTGTGTTTGCACATGTGTGTGTTGGGGGAGGCCTGGTACAACTATTATTACCGAGTGTTTCTAATTAAACAAAAATGTTAATCTTGCAGCACAATGTGCAGAATTCCTCTGAGTTTAATTAAAACAACTGCGACTCGAGGCGTGATCAGATTTGAGGATCAGATGAGCGGAGGAAGCATCTCTGAACATCACACACTGCTCTGATTCAAGTGCTCAGATTTCCTTCCTGTCAGGGAAGTGAAGCTGCCTCCATCCCCTAACAACTGGATTCCCTGTAATAATGCAATTACAACCTCAGCACAATCCCCACAAGACATGCACACACAAGCCCTGCCACCCTCCCCATCAGTCCCCAAACACCTCCCCAAGCCTGTTCCCGAATAAATAAGGAATGGTTTGGGTTGTGAATTCTCTTTCTGAAAGCAGCTCAGGCAACTGCAGGAACAAAAGAATCAGACACAAGCTGGAGATGCTTCAAGGGCACATCTGGGCAGCTGCTGCTGCTGCTGGAAATCGTGCTGGTTCATGCAGGCAAACACCTTCCTGTGTTGCAGTTGCCACATAAATGGAGCATCCAACACCCTGTTCATACCTGAGCTTAGACCCAGAGGTTTAAATGCCTCCCAAAGCTGGTGAATCACCTCAAGGCCATTGAACAAAGTAGGGTGAGAGAGAATAGAGGAGGAGGGATGGAGAGAGGCAGGGAGAGAGCACTTCATCCCTCATTTATAATAAATCCCACCCGAGGACACGCTCTGTGCCAGGGGATGCAGCTGGACCCAACCTGGGCACACAACCAGGTGCCCCCAGCCCCAGCAAGGGGACAGGGGTGCCCCTGTGTCTCCTTGTCCCTCTGGAAGATGACAGCTCTGGGTTTGGCTAATTAGTTGGGCTGGAAATGAGGATGATAAGGAAAGATAAAGCGGGTGTTGCTGCTGCTCCTCTCCCCGCAGGGCGTGCAGGGTGTTCAATAATTCAGAGAGAAGGAGGGTCTGAGTGTGTACAGACAGACATGCACTCAGAGCAGAGAGCCATGAGGATGCTCTGAAGGGAAGAGGAGGAGGGGTTTTCACTCTCCTCACAAGATATGGTGCTGGATGGTCTCTACACAGTCGACTGTCCTCTTTCAGTGTGGGAAACCAGGAACACAGAGATGAAGCAGCTTGAGTGACGTGAGTTTTAAGCAGAATCAGGATCAAAATACATAACCCCATTCTTGTCATTGAGCATATGAACACCTACAGCTGTCCCCTCCCCAACAGGTAGCCTGGCTCTGTGTACCTTGTGAAGCTACATCAACAAGTATTTCCACCCATATGTCTGTACCTGAGCCTCAGTGACCTGTTAGTTCCCACCCAAAGACAACTTCAGTGCAGGGAGGAGTCTCACTAATGTGCTCTGCCTGTTGACTCCATTTCTTTTGAGCTGAAAGGTTCACTATGAAAACAGTAATAGCCTAACAATGTTATTAAAAAATTGTAGGCTTACAGGCAATAAATACACACTTAGATATGTGTGTTGGACTCCAAAATAGCACAGGTAATGCCTGTGTTGCCTAAACTAATGTGTCCCTGTGTGCCCTCCTGCTACAGGCATCTGAGTTAAAATTACTTTGATGTTATTCATAAGCTACAGAACTAATCTGCTGTCAATGTTGCCCAATTTTCAGGTCACTACAAGAAAAGCAAAACAAGTCAAGTTTGAAGAAAGACTGCCAGAAATTTTCCAAATGGCAAGGTAACATTTCAGAGGGGACAGTTTCCCTCTCCCATGTGCTCCCGTGGGACTTGCTGCTCTCTGTGAGCATCCAGAGCTGCTTGTTGTTTACCTTTGCTGATTTAAACCCAACAATTATACAAAAACCAGCACAGATCTTGCTAGAACTTTATACATACCCACACCAGATGTGTTCTTGGAGTGAGAAACGTGTGAGGGAGATTTCAGGCTGCAATTGGAAGTGAAACGTGTGAATGCTTCCCAGAAGGAAATCAAGGGGGACTCACAGCAAGAGGTAGTTCTGAAAGTCTGTCCACAGCAGTCTCAATCCTCCTCCAGCAGTGAGTTCCACAGAGCTGACATGACCAGCAGGCTCAGTTTGGCAGAGTGCTGCAGCTCTCAGAACAGCCAGCACCGGCCAGGACAGAGAGCGATGGGTCAGGGCCCAGGAAATCCTGTCTGAGACACTGAACTGCACTGATCACTGGGGTTTGTGGCAATGTGTGACTCACAAGGGTAACCTCCACAGACCTCTATCAGCTTCCACAGGCTGCTCAAGAATTGGAGAGAAAGTATAATCTGTATACGGGAAGTAAAAATAATCACCATAGCATGGATCTATGCATAGAGATGAAATAGATACAAATGTGGACACACAGATACAGACAGAACCCCAGAATGGTTTGGCTTGGGAGGGCCTTTAAAGTTCATCCAGTGCCACCCCCTGCCATGGACAGGGACACCTCCCACTACCCCAGGTTGCTCCAGGCCCCATCCAACCTGGCCTGGGACACTTCCAGGGATGGGGAGTCCACAATCTCTCTGTGTCTATCCCAAGACATGCAGATATAGATATAAATATCTTTATTGGGAGTGAAGAGCTTAGAGAAACTCCACCAACTGGGAGCTGAGGTGTGTGTGCCAACCATCCTCCTTCCTGCCTAAGTTATAATGAAAAATAACAGCAGCTGGAGTCAACAACAACTGCAAAATGCTTCCCAAAGCCACTTTCTTTTCCTTTGAGCTCTGCAGGAGTCAGGTTTGCAGGCACTGAGTCCAGCCATCTGTGGAAGGAACAGCCAGTTTCCACTGCCCTACCAAACTGGGCTCCCTAGAGAAGCAGAGCAGGAAGGACAAACAGGCAGCAGAACTGGTGGGAGAGGACTCTGAGATCTCAGAGTTGAATGCTGTCCATGACAGCTTTGCTTCTCAGAAGCTCCCAAAGGTTTCCTCTCCTGCAGTTTCCTGTTTTTAAGTGAAGGCACATGGGTTTCCATCAGGGTCTGATCCAGGAGCAATCATGTGTATAAGCAAAAAGAGCTTTACTGTCAATCCCTTCAACAGCTGCATCTGGTAGGGAAGAACATTTTATTTTCTCTTCTGAAAAGAGAAAATATTTTCTGTGTTATTTTCTGTTCATGGGACTGCTGTGGTGCTGAGGAAATGCTCTCATGTCGCTGGTCCACACAGGTATGTCTGAGCACAACAGGCACAAACAGGCTGCAGAGCTCCCACCAAGCCCCTGGTGCAGTTGGCAGCAGCTGTGCCAGGTGCCGTGCCCAGAGCGTGCCAAGGTACCAGCGCCAGCTCCCCTCCACCCCAGGCTGTGCAGCAGCCATGGAGCTGCCCCCTCTCTGCTCAGCATCAGCTCTGCAAGTGAGAGGAGACAGAGAGGAGGAGGCTGTGCAGGGGAAGAGAGAAAAGGCAAACAGGAGAGTGGGTGAGTGCAGGAGAGGGCAGGGAGAGGAGGGCACTGTCTGCTGCCAGCACACTCACTGTGGGCACCAGTGCTTTGGGCTGGGGGCTCTGAACTCCCCCGGCACCTAAAAATGCAGATAAAGAGGAGACAACCTTTGCTGTGTGCAAGCTGAAGAAATGGCCTCAAGCTGTGCCAGGGGAAGTTCAGGCTGGACATCAGGAAGAATTTCTTCCCATAAACACTGGAAGGGGCTGCCCAGGGATGTGGTGGAGCCCCCACCCTTGGAGGTGTCCAAGGAACAGCTGGATGTGGCACTCAGTGCTCTGGGCTGGATGACAAGGTGGGCATCAGTCACAGGGTGGACTCAATGATCTTGGAGGTCTTTTCCAAGCTCAGTGAGCCTGTGATTCCACGAGTCCATAGACTGCAGCTGCTTCTGGTGGAGAGTGCCTTAAAAGCACTGTGAGAATCCAGGGCATTGATGAGGGCAGCAGCTTCAGAAGAACTTTCCCTTGCCACTCCTTGTAGCTACATTCAAGGGGTACAAACTTTGAATTTGACTGCAGGGGCACCTCCCAAACTGTCACAGCTCCCAAGGAATATGTATGGGAATAAGTGTGGAGAGTAAGGCTCCCAGCCCTATGGGATAACCAGCTGACACACTCGTGTCATCCCGTGACGTTCCAAGGCCCTGACAGCTCCATCCCACCACGCTGCTCTCACAGAAGGTTCAATGCCACACCAGCCAGAGGAGCTGCACTGAGAGCTGAGTGCACCTACACAAAGCAGTCAGGCATGGCTGGACCACAGCCCTCCCACTCCCAGGCAGCAGCATCCTGACAGCACAGAGCCTGCCAGGTGGGCAGCAGGAGGGAATTCCTGCTCCAAGGGAGGTCGAGGGCTCTGCCACGTGCCCCTCATGTCTGAGCTCTGTTTCCTGCTCTGCCCTGGGCATTTGCACACCAGTTTCACTCTGCAGTACTAAGGATGTGCTCACTGCCAGCTCAAACAAAGGATTTATGATGCACTTGGACAGAACACTGAAACTGCTGAAGAAAAGGCTACTGGCCCACAGGCAGAGCTACCCCTTGGCCTTGTGAGGGTCACATGCTGCCTGTAGGCCCTAAAATTGTTGTTAGACGTGGCCACTGCAGCAAGAAGGGCTCTCACTGCCATGGCTTCACCCAGAGCAAATGCTCCCAGGCTAAACTCCCCTTGGGAGCTCTCAGACCCTTATCCACCAAGCCCTTCCTGCCAGGATCACCTGTGATCTGAACAGAGAACATCACTGATGGCTGTTCTAAACCTAAAATGGGTCAGTGTTAGCACCCAGCCTCACTCAGCCCTTCACACGGTGATTTTAACATCTCCAGGGTAATAACAGCAAACATCCCGAGGCATCCAGAGCAGCAGCACGTTGTTCCCTCCCCCACAGGCAGTTCAGGGAGCAGATTTCAAACAGATGACATTAAGGAGGCATCCATGTAAACATCCTCTAATGGGGGCAGCGGAACAAAAAATCCGAACAAAATGGAGTGGGGAACTGCCTTCCTGGGGAATGCACAGAGCAAAGGACCTCTGGGAAGAGGGAAGATGCCCAGAAGGGCAGAACAGGCCCCTGGCACAACTGTGTGAAAATCCATCCAGATACAAAACCATCTTAACCCCAGCCCAGTAAGTGACTCCTCAATGAAAAAGGCTTTCTTTGTGCCACATTTCTGAGGAGAATAATGAGGAGTTTCTGGTACTGCTCCTAAAACTGGGGAAGGAATTTTTGGAGGGGAGGGAAGACCATGGTGCCACAGAGCCACAGGGTAATTCTGGCTGGAAGGCACCTCAGCACATCATGCAGCCAAACCTTCCCAAGTGTCCAGTTTGAGCTTTGTTTCCTACACAGCAAATTTACACCTCTCTGGGGTAAGAACAGCAAACAGATCTGACAGGTCCTCAAACCCAGGAGGACTTTGTGCCTTGGCCATGCATTTTTTCACGGCCTTGGCACCCAGCTGAAGGAGGGGAGGAGCTGAAGGGCCCCAGGGGACACTCCTTACCTCGGAGCACGGTGAGCTTGGCGTGCACAGTGACCTCCCCGTGGGGGTTCTGAGCAACACACTCATAGATGTTCTCATCGCGGGGGGTCCGGAGGGGCTGGATCCTCAGAACTGCTCCTGCACTCTCATCAAATTCAATTGTCTGGGGACAGAGGGACACAGACACACAGTAAGTCTCCTTGGGTTGCAGGCAGAAGCTTCATTCCTGCTTCAAAGAGAGACACCCCCCCCAAACACACTCCAGCGGCTGCCCCACAACTCCTACAGAACCAACATGGTCAGCTTGGCTCTCCACTGACCTCAGGGTGACAGAACTGGCACAGACAAACCCCTGTCAGTGCCCACTGACCCACCAAACCCACCATGTGCACCTCAGTGGCTCTGAAAGAGCGAGCTTTGGTGATGGAGTGTGGGGAGGGTGTTCAGAGCACAACTGTGAGGAAGGAGGAGGAAACAGAGCAAAGGAAAACAAAATAAAAATGAAGCTCCTCCTTGTTGCTCCATCTGCAGAGGCAGCTGACACCACAAAGCTCCTCTCAGCACACAGCTGCCTGGCAGGGCTCAGTCCCACAGCACATTCCACAGGATGACCTCCCAGTCCTTGTTCCTCCACTCTCATTTCTATCTAATCAATGCCAATTGCTTGGGTCTGGTTGTCAACATCCACAACGTTCCCTCCAGACTGTCCCAGGATTAAAACCTGAGCCATGAATGTGTATGAAAGGTGCATTTACAGAGCTGAAGTACCACCACCTTAGTTGGAGTTTCTTAGTGAAGGAAGAAGTTATTTTATATCCCAAGAAGGGGAAGGAAAATAACAAAACAAAAGGAAAAACTCCAATAAATGTAAGTGAGCCAAGTTCTCTCTTGCTTTGGAACAAAATCAGCTGCTGACATGGCCAAGAGCTTGCATTTCACTCCTCCTGCTGTTAAAACTCCTCCCCTTCCAAATTTCCCTTCATTATCAGGTCTGAGAACGGCCAAAGAGGAGCAGTGGCTGCTTTGTGTCGGTCTCTCTCTTCACACAGGCACAGATTTCAAGGACATCTCTTACCTCAAACCTCTGAGAGTTCACTTTCTTCCCTTTCTTGTTCCAGGTGACCCGTGGCTTTGGGTCTCCAGTGGCTTGGCACACGAAGGAGGCCACCCCTCCTGACACACCAATTTGGTCCACAGGCTTCTTTATGAACACAGGGGGACCTTTAGGAAAAACAGAAATATTATCATTGGCACAGGGAAAGACTAGCTCTAATAAATAAACGTTGTAATTAATCATAGCATTGTCAGTGCTATTCTTAATGATCCCAGATGAAATTAAACCTCTTGGCCTTTTAGGAACAAACAGTCTTTACCTATTTTGACATATGAAGAAGCTCTAGCATGAAATAATTAAGGCCTGATCCTATGAAGAGATTTCAATGTTGCAAAGCCTCTTTCACTCCTGAAAAGTGGACTTTTAAATGGTTTTGTACAGGGGACTGCCCTTGCAAAGTCCATCTAATGAGCATCACCAAAAGCTGGTAGAGCTGGAAACAACTAGAAACACCGACCTGCACTCCCCAGGTCCTAGAAGATGACCAAAACACCAAGGAATGGGGGAAATTCATAGGAACAGAGCAAAGGCAGGGAAAGAAGGTGGGAGGAGGACCACGAAATAGATGGAGCAGGACTTGGCACACAGAGATCTTGAGGATGATGGTGTGAAACAGGCTGCTGCCAGTGGATTTAGGATGTGAAACCCCCTTGGCTTGTAGCACCTCTGCTTTCAGCTGCACATCTTGCCCGTGGCCCTCACAGGTACATTTACACAGGTACGTCATCAGCCCTTGGAACAGCGAGTCGGTGCTGCTCAGCCCAACAACCCAGAGCTGTGATCACTTCAAACCAGCCCAGCTGTCAAGCCCAAGAGCAGAGCCAAGCCTGCATCCCTCCTGCAGCCCAGACAAACATGGAATTCACACTGCTCAGGGAAGAACCTCCTCAAACTGCTCTCAGCTGCTCCAAGGTGGCCGAACACACCCAGAGCCTGGGGCTGTGCTGGGTCAGCCCAGGCCCAGAGGAACAACAGTGGGCTCACAGCACTGACTTCCATCCGTGCTCCATCACCTGCATGCACCTCTGCCAGGATGGGAGGATGCTGGGATGGGCTTTCTCACCAAGGAGGGTGTCAAGGGGCTGCTCCTGAGAAGAAGCCGAGGCCAGGACCGTTCGTGGAGAGCCCCCACTGCCTCTCCCCTCTGGGAATCCTCCTTCCCTGCTCTAACCTGTTTTCCTTGAGCAGTTTCCTCTCATCTAGTTAGTTTAAAATTTATTGAAATACTTAAATCATAAGGCCACAGCTGTGTTCAAATAAAATCACTCAGATCATAAAGTTGCCGTCTGTTTTTCTTGAGAAAAGCAGAGCACGTGACTGCCAAATGTGTGTATTTCTCTGTACATAGGCAGAGTCTATAAAGTGAGATGCAAACAGCCTCCCACAGGGCTTGGCAGGAGGGCAAATGGCAGCAGGAGAGAAGTCTCCAGAGTTGTTTAGGGGTCAAAAGACAAAAGGAAGCCTTCTCCCCTTCCCTGCCTGGCGTGGCCAGCAGTATATATAAATAAAAGGCACTGAGCAAGCTCATGTGATGCAATCAAGCATTTGTTTCCATGCTGGAGGTAAATACAATTTGCTGGAGCTGTTTACGACCCACCGAATGCTGTGTGTACAAAGCATCACATTTATAAATATCCAAATCTATATTTAGAGGTCAGAGTCTTCTTTGCAATGTTACAGCTAAAGGTTATCAAGCAAGTCCCACCGGAGGAACTGGCACTGGGGGATCTGCCTTCCATCTGAGAAAGGTAAAACCCAAGCTTTGCTTCAGGCTAAAATATAAATGCTCACTCTGCCCACGGCCTGACTTCCTTCCTCCCTTCACCTCCGTTCGATACCTGAGGAGTTTGCAGAAGTCAATTCTGAAGGTACAGCTAAAAACATCCAGGGCTTTTAAGAACACTTTATTGATGCAAGTTCATTTCCTAAAATAAAAACCCCTAATAAACCTTAATGTCACATATACATTTAAATGGGTGCAGCGTGATGAGGGCTCAGCTGAGGAGAAAAACAAGGTTCTATTTCCATCCTGAAGAAAGGGACAGTGCTCCAAAACACAGGGAACTTGGAGTCATTGCTCAGCATCCCTTTCTGGAGTCCTGTGTGCCTCAGTGAGTGGTGATGGGGAAGCTGAGCTGTCTGTGAATGGGGCTTTTCCTGAGCTCCCTGAAATTCCCAACTGCCCACGAGAGACTCCCCGTCAGACAGCGAGAGACAAAAGGAACCAAACACAAAGCCCCACCAAACAACCTATTAGATTTTACTACTCTCTTGGAAAATGGGTGAAAATCAGAGCTAAACTGCTCATTTTAAAATTGCCCAAGCCTCTGAGCTGCAGAATTGCTTCCTCCCCCCCGTGCTCTCCACCTCTGCACCCTCAGTCACTGCAGAACTTGTCACCAGCCCACGCCGAGCTCAGAACAACCCTCTCCCCTCTGGCAGGAGAGAGCCAGCGCTATCACAGGCAAGGTGGTGATGATCCAGGGTGGGGATGATCCAAGGTGGGGATGATCCAAAGCTGCTCCAATCCCTCCGTGCTGCGTAGGACAGGCACAGCTCTGCCGTGCCAGCTCCAGCTTGCAGGGAAACACACACTCGGAGCTCAGCCCTCAGCTCTGCAAAGGGCTTTGAAAGCCTCCAGAAGCAGGGACAAGGTGCCATGGGAAACACTATCAGCCCACTCAGAGGCTCTGAGGTGTTTCCACTCCTTTGCCAAGAATGCAGGACCTTGGTTTTATATAAATAAACAAGAATCAAAGACACATGGTTTCCAGACAACACACTCTTAGTCCAGGGGATTTACTATCACTTCACCAACCCTTCCCCATGGAGAGCTGAGAATAAGTCGGGTTTGGAAAGGCTGAGTCTGAGCTCCACCAGTCCAGTGGTCAACAAGATTTTTTTCCTCCCCTTTCTCTGCTTGGAAAGCAGCAAAACCTATTTTTGTGCACTATCAAACCAGGAATGGAAAAATCTGGAGCTTAAAAGAATTTTCCTACTACAAGAGGCTTCCTGCGGGGTCTGGGGCTCCGGAGGGAGGGCTGAAAGCACCGGATGGCTGCTGTGTACCTGTGATCCTCTTTACAGCTTAATGGAAAGCCATCAAGTCAAGCTGAACCTTTCACTCCTGCCCACCACCTACACACTTCCCAAAGCAACAGCCAGGGCAGGGGACAGGCTGGAGAGCTGCCAGAGCCTGTGAGGAGGAGACACACACTCCTCATCCCTCCCATGCTCTGGAACTGCAGCAGCACACACTGAGTGCCCCGTGGCCTCAGCTCTGCCACCCCTGGAGCTGCTGCAGTCCTGCCCCGTGGCTCTGATGGATGTTCTGGGAGCTGAAGGGACCCTGTGCTGGCCCTCCCATCACCCCACACACACCCTCCTGCTGGTTCCAGCTCCCAAATCCCAGGCTTGGAGAAACACAGGCAGTGCCATCATTGGCTCAGAATCAGGGAATCACAGAATCCCAGAATGGCCTGGGCTGGATGGGACCTCAAAGCCCACCCAGTGCCACCCCTGCCACGGGCAGGGACACCTCCCACTGTCCCAGGGTGCTCCAACCTGGCCTTGGACACTCCCAGAGATGGGGCAGCCACAGCTTCTCTGGGCAACCTGTGCCAGGGCCTCCCCATCCTCCCAGCCAGGAATTCCTTCCCAATACCTAATCTAAACCTGCTTTCCATCAACTTAAAGCCATTTTTCAGTTTCAAGCCATTTTGGTGCACTTGAAACACCTCTAAACTGGAATATTCCATCCTAAATTTGAACAGTGCATACACACACACCTTTTGGTGTGTATTTTTATTGTTTTCTGTAAGGGATTTGTGGATTCTAAAGCAGACTTTGGGAAGGAGCTGCATGGTGGGAAGGGTGGGGGTCTCCTGCTCATCCCCCAGGCACATGGTGTGGATCAGCCCAGGTGTGAGGGTGCCCACCAAGGCAGTTTCCCCACTGAAGAGGAAGATCTGCTGCCTCCCCTCCCATCCTCTCCCCTTCTCTCCCCTCTCATCCCATCCCATCCTCTCCTTTCTTTTTTCATGTGACACCAAAGCAGGAGAAGTTCTTCGACCCCAGTCTTGTAACAACCAGCCCAACAACTCCCTGTTAACGATACACAGATGACACAGCTGAGCAGCTTTACAGCAAGGAAGCTGCAAAGATGTAGGAATGGGGAAAAGGAGGGGACATCCCAGCCTTTAAACCCAAATGTCCCTCGGGAAGGGCTGCCATGGTGAATAGTGGGTGATGGACGAGCAGCGAGGGAGACAGGCCAGGCCACCATATGCCTGTCTGAAACATCAAGTGCCAGAGACAGAGAGAGGCATGGAGAACCCAGAGGTGCTTTGAGGGGTGGAAGAGAGGCAGGAGCACAAATGAGCTCCACATATCAGAGCTGACAGCTGACAGGAGCAGGAGGAGGGGGAAGAAAAAGCCAGTTAGGAACACGCACCATGGTCCCTCTGCTGCCC
The DNA here is from genome assembly GCA_026770055.1 of Myrmophylax atrothorax. NCBI lineage: Eukaryota > Metazoa > Chordata > Aves > Passeriformes > Thamnophilidae > Myrmophylax > Myrmophylax atrothorax. The sequence goes on from JAOXXN010000347.1 coordinate 4,716,415, forward strand.
TCCCTAAGCCTGGTCCGGGCTGGGGGTGCCTCCTGGGGCACTGCAGGAGGGACCAGGAGGGACCAGGAGGTCAGGGATGCATTGAGCCTCACAGACCACCCAAAGGCAGGAGCAGCTTTCTCCACACCACCCCAGCAGGCTCCAGCCACAAAACAGCTGCCCTCTCCTGAGCTCCCACAGGAAAGGGACCCCTTCCACCCACTCCCCATGGGCCTGGAGGTGCCACCCCACAGGGGCCAAGGAAAAGGCTGGAGGATGGTCCAGGACCACATCACTGTGTTATGTACCCCAGCTTTGGGAGGGATGGAAAGTGGGTAGGACATTGTCCCTCTGTTCCTCTGAGGGGGATGTAGAGGTGCCTCTGCATCCTCCTGTCCCCCCCTGTTCCAGCTCTCTCCCCTCATCTCCAGCCCCACAGCAGGGACCTGGTGCTGATTTCAGATGGCAAAACTCATCTCTATGTTTAACACCCTCATCAGCTCCTGCCACCCCCAGGAAAGCACCTGAACCAAGTGCCACAAACACGACAAACCACTTGTTCTTCCTCGTGGCCACAGCAGCCAGCAGGAGCTCCCCAGCTGGAAGGGCTCCTCGCCCCCAGCAGCAGCAATCCATGGAGACAAAGCAAAGCAGCCACACACAATGGCTTTGAAAGGTTTTGCTGCCATTTTCGGAGCTCTGTCCCCGCTGACAGCTCGTGGAGCCCACGCGCCCGTCCTGCCACAAAGCGCCGCTTCCAGCTCCTCCCTCTGCGCTCAGCGAACCCTCATTATGCCACCCGGGGAAGGAGCAGCTCTGTGCCATCCCCCAGAGTGCCACAGAGCCCGAGCACAAGCAAGGGCACAGCAGGAAGGCCATTTTCCTGCCACTTGGCCGGTTTATGAGTCTTCCTACACACACTCTCAGCCGTCCTTTCGCTCACGGTTCCCACCTGACCTTCAGCAAACAGCTCCGTGGTGCTGAGTCCCCGCGGATCTGCCCACTGTGAGTGTGCCCACGCTGCAGGGGAGATGCAGGGCATGTTTGCCAGTGACAACCTTTATCCTCACCCAAGAACATTCAGCAGATGGAAATTCACCCTTTCCTGTGCATAGGTACACACACATGCCCCTCCACCTTGCAAAGCAGAGGTAAAAGATGAGACCATGAAGTCATTCATGGGCACTGTTATTTTGCTGTTAGTTGCACAAGCCAATCTGCTCTTCCAGGCTGCAGATTGTTCCCAGAACTGGGATTCAGATCTGTGGCTCTGGTGCAAACTCAACTGACCTTGGGAACTTGCCCTTCCCACACCTCAGGCTGCCACACGTTGCGCGGAGGTGACAGCCCTCATTTCTCACACCTGCCTGTCTGTCCTGGTCTAGACACTACACACAGTTTGGAGCAGGGTTGGTCTCAGAACAGATCTGCTCAGCACTCAGCCCCTCAGGTGGCACTGAACACAGCTGCAGCCTCTGAACACCAAGACACAAACAGAATAACCACAAAAACACCACTAGAGAGAACTCGGAGACCTTCTCCTACAGAGACTTCTTGGGGGGAGAAGATAAAAATCAAAAGCCAGACAACTGCACTGGAATCTTCCCACAACCAGCTCATGCCTGTTGGAATGAGACATCTCTCCCTGTTATTTCTCACCCTCCTCTAACTTCCAGAGCCACTAGGAAGGGATCAGATGGTGTTCCACTGCCATGCACAGGGTTAAACCCCTCTCCTCTCATCTTCTTCCTCCACCCTCTTCCTTTGGTTTCTGGGCTGAACCTTTCTGCTGATTTAGTGAAACTCCATCTCCCTTTTCCACAACTGCTGACATGCTCACAATCGGAGAAGGAGCCCAAGGTACTCCCTGACCACAGCCCTGGGTGGTTGTGCTTTCATCTCCCCTCCTGAAAACCCTTCCAGGACTGTGGGATTGGGGTCCAGCCCTGCTCCCACTGTTTGTTTGCTGCTTTCAGCAGTGTGTTTGACACACACGTGCTGCTGTGGTACAGCCCCAGGGAGGGACAGGGATGGGAGAGCAGAGCACCTGGGGACAGGCAGGAGGCACAGAGAGAGGGGCAGCTCTGTCACACCAGTGAACCAGGAGACAAAACGGGGAGCAGAAGACAGAAAGGATGGAAGTATCTGTGGGAATGAAAAGAGATTAACATGGAAAATGGCACATTCTTAGGGCTGACCTGTGCAGGGCCAGGAGCTGGACTTTGATGATCCTTGTGGGCCCCTTCCAAGTCAGGATATTCCATGACTCTGTGCAAGAGAACTGGAGCAAGCTGGAGAGAAGGGAGGTGTTCAAAGCCAGAGCAAGGAAGTGAAGATTAGATGGAGGAGACAAACCACAGAGCAGATGAAAACAGGAGAGAGCAGCCAAATTTGAGACAGATGGAGAGTGGGGAGCAAGAATGCGGTTTGGAACGGGTCCGTATTTCAAAGCAGTGGCATTAGGCAGTGGGGGAGCCTGTGAGAGGGTAGAGGAAGGGAAGACAGCTCCAGAATTCACATTTTGCCTCAGGAGAAGAGTGAGAGCTGCAAACTGGGCACAGGACTGGGGAGGAGCCTCCATGGAGACACCTCACAAGACTCAGATCACCCCTCGGAGAGGTCCTGCAGAGACTCAGTCCCAGCAAAATCCAGGGGTTTACTGACAGGTTTTGCACTTTGTCTTTCCAAGGGCTGTTTCTCAGGGCCTCACAAATAAAATTAAAATGAGGGTTTTCTGACAGAACAAACAAACAGGGAGTGAATTATATTCCATTTCCCTGTCAATAACTCCTCCCCAACCCAGTCGTCTTATCATCATAAAAAGTCCATTAAGCAGTAATTGGGGAGGCAGGAGAAGGCAGGGCTGGGCCCTGGAACAGGAGCACACTCGCTCCCCAACTGGCCTTTTCTGGGAAGGCAGACAGGATAATTATAGGCTTTAGACAGATACTTCCTCTTACTGTCAGCAGCTCTTGGCTCCCTTCAGGGAGATGGGACTGGCAAGGTTGGGTAAAGAAGGGTAAAAAAAGATCGAGGACATTTTTTGAGCAGTGAAATACTTCCCCCTTGCTATTCCCCTGCTGCTGAGCCATCAAAGCCCTTCCCTGACTCAGAAAAGGCAGGCTACCCCAGGTGAGTGCAGGCTGTTCCCTGTCACACACAGGGGAACATCCCCTGGAAGACTCTCGCTTCTCCTTTCCTGGAAGGTTCCAGAGAAGGAAGGACAGCAGGGAACGATGTGACCCAGCACAGAAGTTAATACAAGCAGAAAATGGGTGAGGAAGATGAAGAACTCAATACATCTTTAACTACCCTGGTTGTCCAACACCTGCCTGTGCTGCCAGCTCCCACCTCTCCCCCCAGGCCAGGATGAAGCAGCAGACCCTTCAGAACCAGCACCATGTCAAGCTGTTCTCACCATCAGGCTTGTAATGTTGGGGATCTGGCACATCCATCCAGCCTTCAAGCTCCTATTTGCAACACACTGGGACACAGACCCTTTGGAAGAGGAGGTAGGAGCCTGCAGCACTGAGGCAGGAGGAGACTGAGGCTACCAAAAATCTATTCCTAGTTCTGACATCCAAGGTGAGAAGAACCATGTTACCCTGCCTGCTGGAGGGGAAGCATAATCCTGCCTTCTGGGCTATTTGAACTGCTGCTTTTCAGGCATGGGACTGTTCCTTATCACATGGGAACAGCACTAGGATGAAGTCATCCTGTTTCAGCAGGAATCCTCCAGGCTACCATCACACATCCCTATGCATGGGAAGGATCCACCTCTCTCCATAGCAAAAAGGGTGTTTGTCACTGCCATGTGACAAAGACAGCTCCAGTGACTGGCACCTTGATACAGGGACAGGACAGGGACATGTCCTTGCTCTGCATGGAATGGGTGGTATTCTGGGCCTTCCTCTTCCTTCCCTAACAGGAAAACTGGTGCTGGTATCTCACACCATGTAGGGAGCACACCCCAGAAAGCACCCACCCTGTGGGAGCTGTGCTGTGGTGGAGGCCCAGAGCACTCCCTGGGCTTGTGCTCAGAGAATGAGAAATGGAGCATTAATGCTGGGGGTGAGGGGTCTGTGTTTGAGAGGGAAGGACAGCAAACACAGCAGGGAGCTGGTGCCCAACATCAGAATGAGACCCTGCACAGGAGGCAGGAAAGGATGGAAAAGAGACAGCACTTAGCAGTGCATGGGATAAGTGCAGGAGGGAATGTGATTGGGAAGATGCAGGACTGAGTCTGCTCCTCAATGCATTCTCTGGCCCCAGTCCACAAAGATGCTCCTCCTGTGCTTCAGTTTCCCCATCTCCTTCTCTCACCAGGTTGGATGGTGAACTCTGCAGAGGCACAATTGCTGCTGTTTCCACCCTCCCTCCTGGGCACAGACCAAACCAAGGGGCAAAGTTCATGGGAATGAAGATGGACCTCTGGCCAGGACTCTCCTTCACCCTCTGGCACTACAAGACAGAAGGAAGCTGCTCCCTGTGACCAGCAAGAGCTGAAGGAGATGAGCACTGCAGTCCTGAGGTCAGCCAGGAAGTTCCAGCAAACACAGGAGCTCACGTGGCCTCAGCAACGTGGCCCTGGGGGCACACGAGGCTGGAACGTCTCCTGTCTCTGTCCACAAGTCCCATAACAAGGCATAACAACCCAGAGCAGAGCCAGAGACCCAAGGAGCTGTCCTGGACACTTAATGAGCGCCCCTTGTCCATCAATGTCATGACAGCAATCCCAGGTTGTTTGCAATCAGGAGCTTGAGATAGGGAGCTCTGCCTGTCCTTGCCAACTTGCTAAGACAGCTCCTACTCCAACCATGTCACTGCTACGGGCATCCTGGAGCAGCTTGATTCACCACCTACTTAGAAAAGATCCAGCTAGAAAGGATTTGGCTCTTTGCTCAACTTCACTGCTCTGTTTGAGTCACTAAAGAATCAGAATCCATGGGGATACCAGAACATGAAAAACCTTCTCCTACGGGACAAGCCTGCAAGAAGACAAAGCTTAACAAGCCCAGATGCAGCTCCCAGGGGGCCAGGCCACCCTAATATAGCCCAGCCTGAGCCCTGCACCACCACAAGTGACAGCAGAGCCAGCACAACGGGGAACACAAACCACCACAAGCTCCTGCAGCTCCTGGTCCTTCCGAGCAAGAGAAGGGTTGGGAGCCCCAGGGATGTGGTGAGGGAGATCAGCCCTGACCCTCAGGGATGTGACACAAACTGTAAACACACAGTTGGGTCCTCTCCTGCATCACCAGCTCAGGAGGGGCTGCAGCTCCACACGCAGGAGATGACAGGATGGATGACCCCAGTCAAGATCTGCCAGCTCATGTGTGCATATAGGGATGATTTGGGGATGAAAGGCATGCCAGGCAAATCAAGTATCATCTGCTAAAGCTCTGGTCTCTTAATCCTGTAAATAAAAGCTGTATTACTTCCACTTACTAGCTGCTGTCTGCTTCTTCCCTTCAGGCAAGAGAAGAAGGCTCCTGGTCTACAAGAACAGGGAAAGGTACAATTCCTAGAGCACAGAATTTGGGGTATTTTCAAAAGTCTCTTGCATCATTCCTATCTAAGAGACTTCAGAATCACATTTTTCATGGAACAAAAGGAGACTCCGGATACATAAGCTTGAAACACTGAGTCTTAACAGTATATTTTGAGCCTGTATTGCTTATGAGTATTGAGACTGGGACACTGAGGGAGCTTGAGATGGGAGATCTTGAAAACAAGAACCCCAAACCTCATAAAGCCATGACTAATGGATGAACACAAGCTCTAACAATGATGAACTTTGACTCCTACCACACGAGTCACTACGATTTCTGCCTCAGAACACTACTCATCATTCAGATTTGTAGTGGGCACATCAACATAAAAGATTCAAAAAAAGGGAGAATCCAACAACACTGCTGTGAACTGACAGCAGTGGGAATGTGATGAATTCATCTTTGGGATAACTATAGACTCAGTGAGCCAGAAAAACAGTGTAAGACATGAGCAAGAGAGAAACGGAAACACGGAAAGCAGCAGCAACAGAGCCTGAAATTCTTCTATCCAAGACAGTAACTGAGGAAGAGGAGCTTTTCTGGAGTAGGACAGGCTTCTGTTTGTGTTTGACACCTGCCAAAGGATGGCTCCTTGCCAGGAGTCTGTCCTGCAGCCCCTCCAGGCACCAGGAAGGAGATCCCTTCCCCTTTCACCAGGAAGAGGCAGCTACTGGGATGAGGCACAATTAGCAGATCTTGGGAGGAAAGGGGCATTTCACAGCACTCATACAGGAATAACACACGTAGAAAGGCTTCAAACCCAAGCAGATCCACCCCAGAGAAAGAGAACTGAGAGCTGAAGGATATTCCTGGCACCCTGGGAGATCACTTGAACCAGTCTCAAGGTGATCTTTGAGCTGAACTGAAAAAAAACCTACACCACCATTTTAGAAATCCATTCAAACAAATCAAAGTCCAGGCTAAAGACTTTTAAAACTTAGCAGCATGCTCAGACTAATTTATGAATAAATCCATGAATTCCAACAGAGGTGAGGAAGGAAGAGGACACAGGCAAATTAATTTGACTTTATTAATTAAAAAAACCACCAAGTTTCATCACCCCACCATTCTTTAGAGGTTGTGTGAGAGTGGGGGGAGCTATGCTCATTAATTATGCAGAAAATGCAAAACTATCAGCCTCTGAATGAGTTTAAAATAAGGAGAAACCCTTTCAGAAGGGGGAGAAATTACTCCCCAAGGCAGCTGAAATTTCTCTTGCAACTTCAAAGGACAATAAATTATTCAAATCACTCGCGCCACTCCACACACTCTCTCACTCTCTCCCCTTCTCAATTTTATGCTCCTGAGTCAATTAAAGATTTGGAGGACTCAGAGAAACTTTGTCGAATGCTAAACCAGTTGCAGCTCCTTCTATTTATTTTTTTTTTCTCCTTTAAAGCTTTGCTTTTCCTCTCAGCCTCAAAAGGAAACAGAAATGATTCTGTGCATTGCAGATGAAACGAGCGGCGCTGGTTTCCACCAGGCTCGTATGAAGCAGCAACGCTTCGTGGCTGCAAAACCAAGATGGGACACGCTCAAAATTCTCTACTGTGAAAACAGGTCAACCCACAGTCCCTCATGTCAGCTGTTTAAATCATTTATTCCAATACCCCCTTGCAAAGTCTTTGCAGTAGACATCCAAAATGCCTTTATAATGATCTCTCCCGGCACTGCCCAGGTCTGGGGGAGCTGTGGTCTCTGCCACAGCCATGCTGGGATCTGCTGTGCTCTTGGATGGAGCAGGAGGCTCCTCTGCCAAACCCCAACATGACTGTTTAGCGTTTGCAGGAGGAGAACCTGGCGTGGTTTAACCAGGACAGAACCCCAGCCCAAGACCTGGACTAATTACACCGGACAGCAACATGGCAAGAGCAGTCCTCACTCAAATAAGCCAACCTAGACAAGCAAAGGGAGGGTTGAGAAGGTGCAGTCACAGAGTGAGGACACTCCCAACTCCTGCCCCAGCCCTTGGCCCTCAGCTCATACTCTGCTTAGCTCCTTGCACACAGCAGATGGTATAAAACGTGACCATTTTCATGATCTTTTAACAATCCTCAAAAAATTAAAAGCAGCTGCAGTGCAGGGAACACCACAGCTTTCTAAGGTGGGAACTGGGACCAATTACATTGCAAGAGAACATCCTTGACTGGAGGGGAAGAGTGGCAGAGAGTAAATAAAACTGCTCTTGGGAGATTGTGTCTCACAGGCCAACCCGAGCCCAGATCCCATCCCACGCACCGAGAACCACATTCCTCTGGTCGAGTGTCCTTGAAAAACACTCTGCTTTGCCTTCTAAGAATAATAGTGGGCTTGCCAGGCCACAGAGAGGGTGGGAATCCCCTCACAGATTCCCTCTGGTGAGCCCGAAGATCCGTATTTCATTGGGCTTGAAAAGACACAAGCACACAGCCTTGCCAGAGATGGAGAGCTGGTGTGACCCAGGGCCTGGGTGGGACACCAGACAGAGCCTGTCCTTGCTGGCAGCATGGGCAAGAACTGTCGGGCTGAAAAGGACAACCAAGGGCAAGAGTCACAAAGAAGTAAGTCTTGGCCTCCTGGCAAAGCCCAACCCAGAGAACAGCCCCAGTTCTGGCAGCCAGGTATGCTGAAGACAGACATCTCCTCCATCACAAATGCTCTGCAGATGACATTTTCACACAAGCCACTTTGTTTACACAACAAACAGATGCTCTTTTCCCCTAACTTAACCATCTAATGAAGCTGAGCAGCAAGAACCTCTGGTTGGGAAAAGATCCTCACCAGGAGACACCCATGGCTGGGTCTCAAACAGCCATGGCTGGCACTGTCCCCAGGTGCTCCTCAGCAGAGATTAATGTGATGAGCACTCACAGTGTGGGGCACAGCTGAGACCTGGGCACTGGCAGCCCCCCCTGCCCCCGAGGAAGCTCCTTCGAAGGATGATTGATTTCCTCTGCGGGTCCTACAGGAGACACAAACTTTCCAATTTCCAAAAAAGAAACAGAAAAGAGAAACATCACTCCATCCAGTCAGGCAACGTTTAATTTAATCAGGCACTTAAACAAGGTGACACAGAAGCTTAATTCAGTGTCCTTGAGTGAGACAACAACCAGCTCAGAACCCTTAGCAACCACAGCCAGGCTCACAGCTGGCAGACGGGGAAAGCAGTGAAGGAAAGGGCAATTTAGGAACAAGGACAGCAAGGTGTCTGCTGCCTACAAAGGCAACTGGTGCATGGGGAACATGCTCAGCAAGAGGATCTGGGAGGGCAGCAGGGATCTCTGCCTTCTGGAGGATGCAATTTAGCTGCTGCCTTCCTCTTGCTCTCCACTGAAGGAACAATGTGCAACACTCAGTAAGAAACTCCACCAGCCACCAACCAAACACAAAACCTCTCCTATGTTCCCACCTTAAATTCTGCTCTCCCTCCAAACCACCCACCAAGGAGAAATACCTTTCTGCAGCTTCCCCTGGCTTCTCAGTCCCCAGAAGGTTCCCTGTCATTTTGGGGGCCACAAGCAAGTGGGGGCTATAACACAAACTATGAGGCAACTCAGCCTTCCCACATTTCCACATCTCCCCTCTCTTGGGACAACACTGCAGCCTTGTCAGGATCCATCTCAAACACCTGAAACTGGAGCAGCTTTCTCCAGCTGTGGAGAGCAATTCCCTTCCCACTGATGTTGACTTAACATGCCTATCAAGTCCTAAGATGGAGCCTGCTTGATTTTTACTCCCATCTTATCTGACAACTGCTGTCTTGGCCAACAGCAGATCAAAGCTGAGACCTCCAGAGCTAAAAGTGGTGAGTTGAGCCAGAGGCTAATCCTCCTCTGGGAATGAGAGCACAGGAGGGGCCACTCAGGAGAGAAGGCAGATACACCTGTAAGCTGCTGTGATCAGGATCTCGGTGTGCCAAGCTGTGCTGCCACCAGCTCCTACACCTTGCAGGAGGAGCACACACCTTCTCCCATGGCACCAGCTCCCTGCTCTGTCAGCCTGAACACGGACCTGCAGGAGCTCCTCTCCCATCCCACCACGTGTTTCCCACCCTGTCTGAGTCCCACGTGCCTGGTGCAGCCTCTCCCAGCCCCACCGTGCTCATGGAGCACGAGAGCCCTCCCCTAAACACATGCACCTCCCAGGAACTCCTGTCTTCTGCAAATTAATGAAGGAGCAAGAGCAATTAAAAGGGAAGAAAGCCAGGGTAATGCATCATAAAAGGGGCTTTATTCTTTTATTTTGTCAATTGCAATTTAGATTTAATTATTTATGGTAATACTTCAGACTGTGCTAGTAAAGACTTCTATACCATGATTTATAAAAGGAAGGAAACCTAAGTAATAAGTAACATTTGCTGCTATTAAATCTTTGCTGGGGTGGAGAGAGCCACACACCAGCCTTCTGTGTATGCAAAGTGCCAATTAGCAAAGTGCTATTGTAAAGCACAAAGGTTTAATCAATGAGAAAAATCCACTTCAGAACAGCAAGTGTGCTGCTTCCAGTCAGAAAAATGGGCACATTGCTATACAGTAAGTGGCTTTTATCTGCAGCTGAGGAGCACTGGGAGCGGGCACGTTGTTCCTCCTGGTGGCACAGGAGGGCAAGAGGACCTGACCAGCGCCCTCAGCCCAAGAGCAGCTGCACCCTGCACAGCACAACAGAGCCTGCCCAGCCACACCAGCAGGATGAGGCTGATTCTGTGCACACACAAAATGAGGGGTTTGGGGTGCTCAGCACAGAGGTTTGATGGCCCAGGCTGGGGGCATGACCAGGAAACACCACGGTTGGGTGCTGTGCCCAGGAAACACCAAGGTTGGGTGCTGTGCCCTGGGGCATCAGCAGCCTGGGGACTATTCCCCTTTCTGGACTCTTATCCAGGCCTCACCTGTCTCTGCTGTGTGGTTTTCTGTCAGCTCCAAGGGGCACAGGACCTGCCTCTCTGGCTGTGCAGCAACTGGGGAGGCCCCACCTTCACCCCCCACCTGTTCCTGGTACTCCCACAAACAGCTGAATCCTTAACAACTGATAATACTTTCCATGTAATGAGACCACTGAAAATAATCAGGGAATTGGCAATTTCCAGTTCTATGGCTGCCCTTGACCAGACAGAGGAAACAAAGAAAGTGTCCATGTGCAACCAAAGGAAAAGGGAAGGAACATGTCACACTACACCTTTCAATTCTTGTCCTCTTCAGCTTCCCAGAGAGGAACAGCAGGCAGAAAGTGGTGTGGTGCTTTGGGGTTTTAATTTAAATGGCAGTTTCCTTTAAATAGAACATTCCTGCCACAGAAAGATTTAAATCACTGACTGAGATCAATTAGCCTCGGAAACAAGGGAAGTATTTTAATGGTCCTTTGATTGCAGAGGCCACAGCTCCTCCAGTGCTGCCCTGGGAGAGGAGGCAGCTCCAGCCTCCAGCCCAGGCTCTGCTGCACAGGCAGCTGTTCCCTTGTGAAGCTGGGAGGGAGATGCCTCCCAAAAGCCACAGTCCCAGGGGTTTCCTATCTCCAGTGTGGGCTTCCCACGAGGGCAGGGGCACCACCACAGTGTGCCCTGGGGCTGCAGGGCCTTGGCAGCCCCTCTGGTGAATCAGGGCAGGAAATGGGGTCAGTGCCGTGGTGAGCACTGGCCAAATGGAGAGCGGCCAAGGGATTACGGGAGAGGCAGTGACAGAGCCCAGGGCCATCTGATGGAGAGGACACTGTCAGAGTGACAGCTCCTCACACAGGCTCTGCAGTTGTGACAGACAAAGCTGTTTGCTGTTTGCAGGGCTCAGGGGGAGCAGCTCAGCCCAGCTTGGGTGCTGCTGACTGCGAGGGGATTGGGAGCCTCTCCAAAACCAGGAGCTACCAACTCATCATCACCAGGCAGAACAACAGCCCCAGAGCCACCCCAGCAACTGGGAATGGGCAGCAGCCCCAGGGGCACAGGTCAGGGAGGTGCTGACCTCCTTCACAGGTCAAGAGAAGAGACAACACCTTCCCAATTTCATCTGCACAGCAAGCAGGTAAGAGCTGCCCCACCTTGGGCAACCTGCAAAGTTCCTGCATGGACATCTGTGAGCAGCAAGAGGAAAAAGAACACAAAACCTCACAGTTCAAGATCCAAGGACAGTGCAGAACCACAGGAGAGAGAAACTCTGCTGCAAGCAGCAAGGTGTCTGCAAAGCAGTGATTGATTTCAGCAGGGCTCAGGACACACAACTGCTGCCTTCCATGTCTGACCAGCACCAGCTCTTCCTGGGGGCACATTTCCCCCAGAAGGGCTTGGTAGCAGTCAGACAGCACGTGGGATCTCCCAGTTCTGCTGTAATCTCTTAGCAAACCTCAACCCAGGGATGATGGGCAGGTAAGATGCTCATTTTTTCTCAGGCACACCAAAACCACATAAGAACTGAGATCACACAGCCACGATTTGGGGAAGCCTTGAGTCTGCAGTGCCCACTCCCAGCAAGGGGCACACAGGGCTGGGGTACACGGAAAATTAAAACAGCCCCCAGTTTTCCCAGGCACTTGGGGACCACAGGAGGTGAACCAGCTGTGCTGTTGGCTTTGCAAACAGAGATGTTGCCAGGAGTGTTGCAGCAAACCAGTGGCAAGAACAAGACTCTGGAGCCCTGACACCGCATTTTCTACTGAACCCCCTCTCCTGACTCCAGTGCACAAAGAGCCAGGAATGGAGATTCCTGGTGCCCACCTTCACAAGCCAACAAAGCCACCCTGAGTCCAGGGGAACACAGCAACACCCACTGAGCCTGGGTGCTCACACTGACCCAACAAGAGCATCGGCTCCAACACCCAAGTAGGGCCCTGGATAAATCCTTGGGCAAAAGGCTCATGCCAAGTCCCCTGCTGCCAGACACTGCATTGTTCCTGCTACTCAGGACAGCTCAAACTGAAGCTTTGGCCCTACAGAGAACCTCCCAGAGCCCAGCTCACTTCCCAGGCTTATGAAATGAAAGAGAATAAAATACAACATTATCTTTCTGCACATGAGTATTTCTCCCTGCAAAGAGGGATTAAGCATGAACCCAGCAAAACTCAGGAGTGAGGCAAGGGCAAACACCCCCCCAGTGGCCTACTGCAGAGAGGACAGAAAGCACTGTTCCAAAAAAACCTCCCGGCAACCAAAGGTCGTGGGTCCATTCAATCCCCAGTGACGGCGTCACCGTAATAAACCCTGATAACGGAGCGATTACGTGCAAAGCTGTCAAGGGCCACGCTGACCAGAGCAGCCCTCTCACAGCTTCAAGCAGCTTTGCAGGGGAGGAAAAAAACCTCATAATTCAATCAGCTTGGAAAAGTCTATTCCCCACTGATCCGAAGCGATCAGCCTTCATGTCGAAGGAACATTACATTCAAGTCGCTGAAGATTTTCTCTTTTTTTTTTTCTCCTTCCCCTTCTCATTTTTTAAAGCAAGAATTGAAAGGCAGCAAAGATAAAAACTGTGTTAAACTGGAACTAGTTCACTCAGGGGAAGGAAAAACATAATACTCTTTCTTCAGATGCTGCTTGGAATCCAGCCCCAGAATGTAACCTGACAACGGTCAGCGCTGTCTGACAGATCCTGAAAGGCAGGAGCAGGAGAGGACAAAATGGGCGAGCTGGGTGGAGATGGGGGCCAGCAGGAGGGGAAGGAAGGCTCTGGCAAGAGCTGCCAGGCAGCTCCCTCCCTTCTCTCCAGCTCTTTGCAGTCTTGAGGGCAACCTGAGACTCAAAGCAGGCTGTGAGGACCCAGCTGCCCTGTGTCCCCTGAGGCGGGACTGGGAACAATGGGAAGGCACTGGTGGAAAGCTACAGAAGTTACAAAATTAAACACATGGTCACGTACTGAGCACTTCTTTAACGCTGGAAAGGAGAGTGGGATACTTTGTTGAGGCGAAAAAAGGAGCAGGGAACAGCAGTCACTTACTTTCAGCCAGGCAGTCGATCAGCAGCACGGAGAGAAGGTTCACGAGGGAGACCAGCGAAGACATCCCAGGGCTGGGAAGGATCCTCATCCTCTGCACTGGCCTTTGGCCCCAGCCAGGAAGGCTCCAGGTCAGTGGCACTCACAGCGTCTCCCCAGCTTTTTCAACACCTGTGGAGGCACAAAGAGGAGAGCTCTGAGGGGGAGGTGGGTGGGCAGAGCCCAGCAGAGCCTGAGGGGCACTGGGGGTTCAGGAGGCAATTGCTGCCCACAGACCCTGCAGGGAGCCCAGGCAGCTCCAGGGCTTGATGCCACAAAGGACCTGACCAGCTCCATGGCCCAGCAGGCCGGGGGGCACACGAGGCTGGGGGGCTCCAGCAGGTGATGGAGAACCTCAGTACTGGCACTCACAGAGGGAGGGAACGGCGCAGGAAGGAGAAGGGGCATCGGGAGGCACCAGGCACAGAGCCCATGTTTGAGTTTAACCCGCGTGGGCTCCTCTCCCTGCCAGCCCAGCAGGGGCAGCGCTGCCCAAGCAGCACCGAAGTGTGAAGGGATCTGACCCGACAGGGCCCAGCGACCCTCGCAAAGGGCGATTCTTCCACAGAAGTGCAGGGCCAGAAGAAACACTGAAACCTCACACGTGAAAAACCCAGCAAGGAAATAAAAAATCTCCCCCAGGAAGGAAAATGAAGTAGATATTTTCCCTGGGTCCCCTTTTATCTGCTGAGGATCCACGTGGTTTGAGGAGGGATCGTCTGTGCTGTGCAGCACTCGCCCAACACAGCAGCCCTGACCCTCAGCCTGGCATCAGTGTGGGCGCCCCAGAGCCCCTCTTGCATGGCAAACACGGCTGGCAAAACTCCAAGCCTCTTTCCACAGCTGGGACTACATGTATGAGAGCCCCTACTGCACTCAGTGCCTCAGTTTCCCCACTTGCAGCACACAAAGGAACCGTGTTGCTACACAAAACGGGCAGAGACAACACCTGGAGCAGGGGGTCCCACAGTTGATCCCGATGGATTGAGCAAATACACCCTCCCAAGGAGGTGGGAGACATTTTCTCCTGATCGTCTCTGCCCTGGATGTGCCAGGATGTGGCTGCAGGACAGAACCAGCCCATCAGCACTGCTGCCCCAGGGGACGGAGCTCTGCCCCAGCCTGCTCCCCTCACCCTGCCAGCACATTGCCGTGGACACAACTCCAAGCTCCAAACAGAGCTTACAGCTTGATCCTAATCCCTGGGCAAAGCTGGAATGGTGTTAAGGGAGTTGTATTCTTAGCCACCACCCCAGTCCCGAGTGTCAATGCTGGTCAATGCTTCCTTCAGTCCCAGGGGCAAGCTTTGCCCCAGAAGGGGTGAAAATAGAATGAAAACTGCAGCCACAACCTCCTCACAGGGTCCCAGCTCAGAGACTTCCCAGAGCCAGACTGAGCTCTGGGATAATGGGCTGGAGCTGTGGAAAGATGCTCAGAGCCGACAGCTCCTTCCCGCTATCGTTACCCCAATTAGAAATCAAACCCAGGGTTTATCACCTTTTGGAGAAAAGCCAGGTAGGAGATATTGTACAATGATCAAAGGCTTGGAAAGGACTAAGGGGACAGTGAGACTGTTTTAAGCTTTCTGATACACATCAGGGTGGGAGGCCATTGGGACAGGGAGTGTGAAGGGGCATTTTAATCTTTTTCTGTCCCATTAACTCTCCAAGGCTGAATTGTACAGAATTAAAAGAAAAGCCAGGATAAACAAGAAGTCCCCATATGTACTCAGCCCTAACGAGCAACTTTTCAGACAGAAGCTTTGGACTTGCACTTTGAGGATTACAAAGCCTCTGCTGTGTGCTCTGTGCTAGTCCAGATCCATCACTGGCTCGTGGAAACCGAACACAAATACTGCTACAAAAAAGAGAAAAAATCTGGATTCTGTCACTGGGAATCTCTTCAAATGTTTGTTCTAGACACACTTTGAGACATACAGAGGCTCCAGCCAGCCTTAACTCGGGGTTTTCAGGGTTCCAGGGCACAGAACAGCACGTTGGGGTTTCTTTTGTTGCTGCAGAGAGCAGGAACACCACAAACAGCTCCGATGGTAACTGTTAATTAAAGCAGGGATGTGGTGTTGGTGCCAGCACAACAAATGGAGCCGTGTTGCTGCTCACTGGCTCTCCCCTCCTCCTGCTGCAGTCACGCAGCTCCCAGTTCTCACCAGCAAGGCTGGCAGGGAGAGGGCAGGAGTCGGAGAGAGCAACCATCCACCCAAATAGTCAGTTCCTTGTGCTAAAATAAAACAAACCAAACCAATGCTGGCTCAGCCACCATTTCACAAACTCCCACTTTTCCTTATCAGAGCAATTTATCCCCCCCACATAGTGACAAAAATGCCACCAAACATCTCGTTGAGTCTTGTTTGCTTTCCAAATGCAGCACCAACGCTCTTCCACAGCTCAGAGCAGCCAGAGAGTGTGCTGCTCCATGCAGCACGTTCCCAAAGGCTCCCAAGGATGAAGCTCAATGCAGAATGTCAGGGAAATGTTCTGCTTCCCCGAAGAGAGGAGCCTGGCAGTTCCACTCTCCCACATCCAGCACAGCTTTTCATGCCATATAATGGGCTCCGATGGAGAAGGTCTGGTAAAGGGGATACAGCAACAGCTCCAAGAGTAGAGAAGGAGATGCCAGAGGGTGACACTTCTGCTCCGGTGCTAATGTGCTTCCTGAGCCCTTGACGGAGACAGAAAGTGCTGGCAGAGATATTAGGACGTGTCAGCTTCAATCCAGCAGCTCATCCTTCAGAGCAGGTACATCACTGGCTGTCTCCCCCTGGATAGGGATTTTCAGGACAGCAGGATGCACCCACCTGGCTCCCCTGTGGGTATCGGGGACGAGCTGGGACAGAGCCTGCTCTGCTCTCCTGGCAGCACCCTGGCAATAGGGAGACTGGAAACAGATTGATCCACTGCAAGATTCCTGCCTACAGTGCAGAACACACCATGCTTGGAACCAGCCGCCACCCAACAGGGTCCTCCTGCCCTCCCAGCAGGAGGGAAAAAGCAGGAATTGTTCTGATGAAAGCTCAGATCACATGGGCTCTCTCACCCATCCTCTCCTTTCCCACAGCTTACCCTGTCTGTGCTCTTTGGAGCAGGTTTGCTCCCTCCTGCCTGGCCCTGAGCACCCAGCCAAGCTCCTGGCACTGGCCAGGCCAACATAATGGCAGTTTTCCTGCGCTGCTCCACAGACCTGCAAACCCTCACGACACTTTCTGGCACAGGATCCCCTGCAACACAAGCAAACCACCTAATAGACCTCAATCCTTGCTAAAGAATGCAATTAAGTGGAGCCATGGCCCCCAGTGGGGTCAGATTTGTGCTAGATACGGTCACATTTCAGGAATAAGATTAATTCTTACAGTAAAAGAGCTCCTGTAAGACATTCACTCTTGTGTGCTGCCTAATCTCTGGCTCTGAGCATGGCCATGTGTGCAGCTTGGAAGCACTGAGCCCAAGGTCATGGAGAGTATTATTAAAAATAATAAAACTCAGAAAAGTGTTTGCAAGAAGCAGCTTCCACAGTGGCTCCTGCAGCCAGGAGGGAGCCAGGAGGGAGCCAGGGATCTGCAGGGACCCAGGGGTGCAAGGCACAGAGGGTGAAGTGCTCAGAAGCACCTACATTTCTTAAGAGCTTAAGTTCCACTGAGAGTCAAAGGGACTTAACCTAAGCTGCTATAAGATGCTTTTGAAGATTTTCCCCCCAGTAACTCCCATTTCAGAGGGTGCTGGACACCTTATGCCCTTAAGCTACTTTGGGTATCTGAGGGGAGAGGGGAGGAAGGGGCTTTATGTACAGACCAGGTTGGCTACCTTGGTCCTCACTGCTGCTAAAAACCAGTGTCTGCACAGTTCTGGACACTGGGATGGGTCAAAGCTGGGCAGGGATTGCCAAAGGATCACAGAATGGTTTGGGGTGGAAGGGACCTTAAAGATCATCTGATTCCAAGCCCTGCCATGGGCAGGGACACCTTCCACTATCCAAGGTTGCTCCAAGCCCCGTCCAACCTCCTCTTGAACACTTCCAAGGATGGGGAGTCCACAACCTCTCTGGGCAACATTTTGCCCTCTGCTACTTTTTTTAGCCCTCATGAACCTGGTAATTGAACACGGGGTCTGCACTTTAAAAAAATCCAGGAGGGAGGGACCTTGTTACATTTTGGATTCATTACAATGTAACAACGTGAAGAAAAAAAATCACAGATAACCATTTGGGCTTCTCTTCTGTTCCAGCTGTCCGTGAAAAGGAGAAGGGTGATTTTACAGAAATTCTCTGCAAAATTTCCACCTAGATCTAGGAGATTATTAAATATCTTCATTTTAAGCAGCTGCTGTGGGAGAATTGCTCCCATTAGGCATATCAGTGGAAGCAAACACCTTGCAGGCAGAGGGCTGCACTGAGGGCTCTTCCTTCCAGCAGCACCAGCTTCGTTTGTGCTGCCTATTAACAGAGGTCAGTGGGTCACTTCATTTCCTCCCAGCAATCTCTTTAAAGAGAGAAAGAAAAGCTTTTAGAACAACCACCAGCTCATTTGTCACCTCCCCTGGGCAGGGGAGAGATGGAATTTGAATTCACCACCCCACAATTCCAGCTTGTTCCTCTCCCAGACCCTGCCCTTGGCAAACCCGACCTCAACGTGGCTGGGTCAGGACACTGGTGCTCCTGGTTTGTGCAAGGTGGGTCCTGCCCGCTTGGACCTGGCCCAGGAGCACACCCTGGCACCTTCCCCTTGGGTTCTGGGAGCAAGGAGATGGCAACATGCAATGCTGGCTCTGAAAGCCTGCATGGCCTATGCCATAGAACTACAAGATGGTTTGGGTTGGGAGGGATCTTAAAGATCATCTCACTCAACCCCTTGCCATGGGCAGGGGTGCCACCCACTGGGTCAGGGTGCTCAGAGCCCCATCCAAGCTGGCCTTGAACACTTCAGGGATGGGGCAGGCACTCTCAGGTTGCTTTGCTGGCAAGTATTTGCCTCTTTTCCTGTGGAAACAGAGCATGAAGAGAGGAGCTTCAAAGTACATGTTTCTGACACCCATTTCCCCCTCCCAACTCATAACACACTGACCAGCCCAGCTGTGTTCAATGGGCAGGGAGAGCCCACAGCCATCACAGTTCCCATCTGAAAATATCGGTGCAGGGAGGGAGATGCTGCTGATGCCTCTGCTCCAAAAGCTGCTGCTTGACCCCAGATCATGGTTAGACAGGAGAGCCACGAGGAAACTCACCCAGAGATTGGGTCTGCACACAACAGCATCACTGCTGCTCACAGGCAGAGGAAAAACTCACCAAACCTGCCAGCCACAAGAGCAAAATGCCCAAAGTCCAGCAGGTTCCAGTGCCAGAGCCACGCACAGCCTTTCCCCACTGCAGGGAGACCCTCCCTGCTGAATCCTGCCTCCAAATGACTGTGCTTTCTGGGCCACTCCATCTCAGCAGAGCCCCAGGCCACGTGCAGCCTGTTGCTGCTGAGAGGCCCAGTCTGGGCCGGGCACAGGGCACTGGTGCTCCTGTATCCCCTGCAATCCTCTTCCCACAGCGCTTCAATACACCTTAATTAAACAGACACAATCCCCGTGACCAGCAAAGCTCATCTCAAGGCTAATGGTGGCTTTAGCTGCCTGGCTCCAAGGGCTGTGCAGAGAGGACTGATCTCAAAAGATGCCTGAGCCTGCCCAGAAGATGAGGCATTTCCAAGTCAGTCCTTTCCCCTCCAAAGCTGCTGGACACAGTTGCTCCTCTAGGCTCCAATGCAACTCCCCAACCCACTTCAAAACACAGGCCATGGGCCTGGCAAACACAATTAGAGCAGGCAGCAGAGATCCTTCAGACTGAAGCACGGCTGTTTATCTATCACCAAGTTACTTAGATCTTAAAAAAATATTTACAAGAAAGAGGCAGAGTATTATCTTCCACGGGGAAACAAACACAGATGGAGAAAAGAAAAGAGCTTTGATCAGGACTGTCTCAGTCCTATTCGCTGCTTTTCATCCCCAGATCTCCAAGTGCTTTAATATGACAGTATTATCCCTTTTTACAATGTGGGAAACCAGAGGAAACTGCACAGTGAGGCAGCTTGCTGTGTTTGCACGTACACATACACACACACTTTCTTCTTCCTCCTTCCAGCCCCATTTCTGGTCCTCCCACGTGCGTGAAGTGCCCAAGCAACAGGCAAAAGGGGCATTTTGGGGCACACCCATGCAGGTGTTGCAAGAGATGCTAATCCCTGCCCGGGGGTGCGATGGCACGGTGAGGGTTAAGCTGTGGTTACTGCAGGAGAAATGAGACAGGAGAGCTCTGAGTTGGGCTCCAATCGTCAGGAGAAATTAATTTCCCCGCACCCTGTGCCCTGCAGTGACAGCTCTGACAGGCAGTGATGTATCACAGAGTGTTCAGCAGGTGCAGCACAGCACGGACAGGGCAGAGGGGACATTGCCACAGCCAGAGGGATGAGGACAAGGAGGAGGAGGAGAATGAGGAAGCACAGCTCCACCCTGCTAAGCCCAAGCCCACCCATGCTCTGGGGTGCTGCAGCCAGAGGAGGACCCCCCTGCAAAAAGTCAGTGGCACCACCGTGACATCACCTGTGTGAGGGAAGCAATGCCAGAGCAACCCGAAACCCCAGGAGCCTCCTCCTTGGCCCAGAGCTGGTAGGGCTGGGCTCAGCTCCAGGATGCATCGACCCAGGACCACACTTCCCCCTTCCCATCCCCATCCTCTTGCTCCCACATGAGCACACAGAATCAGAGAATCAGAGAATCACATCCTTCAGCATTTCCCAACAAACCATCGCAATCTCCGCCGAGCACCCAACGGCACCAGCGATCGTCAACTAAATTGCCTTGTGGTTCAGGGTAATACCTTGCATTGCTTTCTGCCGGCCTCCGAGCTTTATTTATTTATTTAGGAAGTCATTCATCATTAGCCCCAGCTCAGCTGCCTGACAGACTGGGAGCTCCTTGGGGCACATCCCGTCTCCGTGCTCGGCACGCGCACACCGACAGCGCTGGGTAAATAACCGTCCATCAGCCACGTCCTGCAGCATCCTCAGCTCAGCAAGGGGAATAAACACCATCTTCTGCCAGAAAATAATGCTGAAATCACCCACATCCCCCTCCCAAAGCATCTGCATCCCATGCCTGGGAGCTGGGCCAAGGGGTGACGCTGGGATGCTGTGACCTGCTCAGGACTGGTGGGGAAACACAGGACTCTGCTCTGTGCGGGCACAGCCTCATCTCAAGTCCTGGGGGCAGTTTTGGGTGCCACAATATAAGAAGGATTTGAAGTTATGAGAGTGTACAACAGAGACCATGGAGGTAGGGAAGGATCTGGACAGGAAGCCCAAGCAGAGGAAAAAGAGAGATGAAAAATCGAAAGGAAGAAAAAACATTCAAGCAAGTTAATTAGGAACATGTGGGTGCTTTATCAGTTCCGGCTCACGGTGCTGGACGGGTGTAGGATGTCACCAGCTCTCGCACAAGAACGACCTTCTCATTACAGGCGATTGCTGATCGATGGCCTCCATTTGTTATCTTCATCAGCACTCAGATCCTCCACTGAGCCCAACACCAGCAGCCTAATGGGATTTGAGGAAGGTGGTGGCAGCAGGACCCTCCTGGTGCTCCCCCAGGAGCTCACCCCACTGTGCAGGCACCACTGCCCTTGCTTTGTCATTCTGGAAGAGGCAATCAAACCCCAGAGGCTGGAACACCTCAAGCCCACCTACAGGCAGGGCAAGAGCCTTGGGAAACAAAAGAAGAAAAGAAATGTCCTTCTTACAGCCTGTACCCCTCATGGTCACTGTTGTCTGCACATGCCTGGACAGCCAGGCTGGGAGATGCCACGGGATTGCTGCAGTCCCTGGGGAAGGATGGAGCTGCACACACACTCTGCCTATCAGTGAAAAACAAATGAGAGGAAATAAAAGGAGTGAAGCAAACACGCAAAGTTTCTCCTAACTGTGATTTGGTGGTAAATGAAAATCATTGTGGCAACAGCACAGCTGATGAGCTGTTTGGTTTCCTCACAGCCCTGGAAGAGGCAGAGTTGTGTGAGGAAGGGGCAGACGAGACAGGAGGGTGAGTGGCTGCTCAAATCCCCCTGCAAGTGAGGACGGGCTCAAAGCCACAGTAAGAAGGATAAAGAGGCTTGTCTTTCTTTGTCCACAGCGCAGAGCTGGCTTCATCCCCACAGCTTGCATCTTGCTGATTAGTGACCAGCAAGGAAAGCTAATCAAGGTTATTAGTAAGTGCTGTCTTCCCTGGATTTTGCAGTGCCTCCCTGGGAGGACACAGGGCAATGTGGCTCCCACAGCCACCGGCCCATCAACACCTCCAGTGTCTTTTTGCCCACCTCAGGATCAAGTGTGTTGCTATCAAGCCACATACAGAGTGCACCCTTGGGCACCAAGGGCACAAGGATGTCACTCCTGGGCCTCCCCTCTCTAGTTCACCCTGCCTTCTCCTTCAGCATTCACTCCCTCCCCACTTCCCTGCCAGGCGCTTCAGCCCTGCCGGCCAACACAGGGGGTTAAACTCCATAAAGAGGATTTGGTTTTGAGCTTGCAAGACAGAAGATGAGCAAATCTCTTCCCTTGCTCTGGCAGGAATCCTGTGTCTCAGACCCACCAGCCAGGGGAGATTAAGACAGGAGGAGAGAAAGAAAAAAACCCACCCATCATTCGCTGCTGTGATCTCATCTGAATTGAAGAGCTAAGCTGGGAGGATGCTGGGTTGCTGCCTGGGCTGATGGAGCCCTGCAGACCAGCAGACACCAGAACAGACTGGAGAGAGTCTTAGGCTGCACTGCTCAAGGTCAGCAATGGGGTGAGGAAGCCACATCCATGTTTGGTGCTTGCTTTCCCTCTGATTTAATTCTGGGCTGTCTGTCTAGGGAAGCCTCTGGCTCTTGTCACATCCTTGCAGAGAGCCCCAGCTGCAGCGGGTGCCTCCAGCAGGTACCTTCATGCATTGACTGAAGTCCCACAGACCCCATCAATGTGCAGCAATGTCCAGATGACACAAGCCAGGAGTGCTTCCGAACCGAGCAGCTCGGCCAGGCAGGGCTCTGCTGCCATTTTCATCTTCCATATGAGATGCAAAATTAAGAGGCTGCTAATTAGGCAGAAACTGGGAGTAACACCATCCTCATGATCTCACCCGGCTGCTTTACTTCTATTAAACGTGATATTCTTCCCTTTCTGCTCCATGCAGCTGCAGCATCATAGTCCTGCCAGGCCAATAGACAGAGGTGGCTGCTTCCATTGGATGGGAAACAGCAACCCATGGCAGCCCAGCCACACCAGGGATGCATCAGAGCTGGCTTAAAACATTTATAAGCATTCAGAGATTGATAACATCCCTCCTAGAGCAGGCTGCAGGAAAGGAGCTCATGAGAGCACCATGGGAGCACCTTCCCATTACCCAGGATTCCAGAAGTCTCCACCTGCTCGGCACGTCGCTTTCTATTTGACTTGAAACCAGCATAAGGGGTTTTTTTGACAAGCTTCTGAGATGATCTCAGTGTCTTTGCAGCAGTCAGTCATGGCAAGGATCAGGCAGGGGGATTTTTCCGAGGAGGCTGGCGGAGTGTTCACGGCAATGTTTGCCATGCCGAGCAGCAGCACCCGCAGGAGCAGCCATGAATTAAACATGGGAGAGGATTTACTCGGCAGGTGAGGCCCCTCGGCACGCACTGGGCTGTGCCTGGCCAGGGAGCAGCACGCTGCGTGTCCTCCATTTGCAGCAGGACAAGGAGGGGCACTGCCTTGGAACGGCAAATGCTCTCCCTCTTGCTGAGCAGGAGGTTTGCAGGGCCCCGACCCCTCTGCCTGCTCAGCCAGTGCTCGGGAATGACTCGCCTGTCTTCGGAGGCACCGAGCCAAGCAGGAATGGGGCCAACAACAAATCTTCCCTTGGACACGCAGAAGCCACCATATTGCACAGAATGCCTTTATTGTCACTGCACCATCTGGAGTTGCCAGGAAATGCAACTTTTTTGTCTCCATCAATTACCGAAGGGAGAAATCTGCTGTCCCTGAAAGGCAGAACCTCCCATTTTCTCCTGGCAGCAGGAGAAGAGATGGGTGAACAAGAGCTGAGCCCTCCACACCATCAGGCTATAACCCCCTGAGCCCCCACTGCCTCTGCTTTTGGGAAAGGATCCACGGCCTCCTCTTTGGAATCCCAGAATGGTCTGGGCTGGAAGGAACATCTTGTTCCAAAGCCCAGCATGAGAAGGGGCACCTTCCACTAGAAGGTGGAAACCATTCCAGCTCAGACCTGTCAGCACCACTCAGGGGTTCCATCTTGCTGGAAAACACAGTGTCTTGTGCTTAAATTTCCTAAAACCAGAGGAGATGAGAACTCTCCATGATACCTGTTTTTAGGAAGGCCAGGCAGGCAGGGACCCAGGGAACAGCCCAGGGATGGAACAGCATCACTGCAGGTTTTTAGGAAGGCCAGACATGATCTGCCTCTGACAACTTGCAAACATACAATGCTGCCTTGGGCCAGCGAAGAGGGACTAATTGACCTCCCAACCTCCCTTCTGTCATTATTTTCTATGATTTTACAACCTTCTCTAAACGGTTCACTTATCCTGAGTCAGTTCCTGCTGCATCTTGCTCAGCAGCAGCAGTGCAGCACCTTTCTCTGGCCACACCAGGTGAGGGCAAAGCTGCTGCAGGTGCAGGGATGGTCCCAGCACAGGGGCAGCACACAGGGAGGAAAATGAGGGGTGGAGGGAACCCCAAACACCTCCTGCTGAAGGAAACAGTGCTAAGAAGCATCTCACACCCTGTAACCTCAGGCCTGTTTGCTGGCCTGAATTAAGCCCAGACCCCAAAGGCGATACCTCATGGCCAGGGTGCTCTTGCCTTGGAGGGGTCAGTGTTTTCAACAACAAGGACACCAATTAAAGCTTTTAACGATGCAAGCCCTGGACCTTGCTGAGCCCTGAGCAGCCTCAGCCCAGAGCTGTCTCTGCTAATGACCCGGAGATGCAGCCGAGCGATGGGTGCCGGGCTGCCCGCAATAGCTATGACAGTCGTAGATTGCTTCTTTCCTCCCCATAATGATGCCCCCACGTGCTCCCTCCCCAGCACGAGCCTGTGAGATCCCTGCCACTGCTCGGGCAGAAAGCACCAGCCTCCTCCCAGTGCCTCCAGGAGCATCGGCACGTCTCGGAGCAGCAAGGCAGGCTGCCAGGGAGGGATTTGATTTTGGTTTTAAAGCCTCCCCCCAGCCCTTTCCCACTACAGCCTCGGCTCGAGTTCTCTCGTTAATCTAATTGTTCTCCTAATGAAGATCTGCAATTCCTCAAACATTAATTACCAACGGCAGCAGCAGCAGCAGCTGTGGAACAAGAGCTCCCTGTTCCTAATAATACGCTTCACACTTTCGCCTGCCACAGCTCAATTTAGCTTTGCGTGATTTGGCTGGGGGCAGATAAATAATATTCCAGCTATGGGGCTCTGCAGACAAACCCAGGAGGAGGCAAAGCTCTCCCCACACCCCGGGTGCTTCAGAGCATCACAGGTCCTCAGCTGGCTGCTAAAATCCCTGTTTGATTCCACCTGCAGCACCCCGGCCCACGGCTGTGCCTCCATCACGGCTCCGTCTCAGAAGGTGTACAGAGCTCTGCAAAGAGCAGGGAAGGGAAGATTGGAGGGAAAGAGAGGTGCTACATCCCCATCCCATCCCCACCCAACACTGAGCGCTGTGGCAGTGCAAATAAGCCAGCAAGAAAGGGAAAGCACGGGCAGGGAGGGAATGAAGCAGTAGGATGGGCTCGGGCTGTCAGGAATGAGTCAGGGATGGGGGAGGAGAGAAGGGGGACATCAGCTGAGGGAGGACGAAGCTCCAGCCATTACTTGTTTCACTCACACGAAAATGGATAATAAATGAAGGGAAGGTTAGTGGGGATGGCGACACTCGAGCAGGACTGCAGGGCTGGGGAAGGCTGCACCTGGTGGGAGTGCATGGATTCCACAATCCCAGGACCCTGGGCATGATCCCATCATGGCCATAAACCAGCAATGCCTTTGGCTACAGCTCTGGAGATGAAGGGAAAACAAGCACACAGGTGCAGAGCCAGCAGCAACACTGTCACTGCAATGTGGTGAGGCCCTGGCACAAGTTTCCCAGAGAAGCTGTGGCTGCCCCATCTCTGGAAGTGTTCCAGGCCACGGTGGACAGGGCTTGGAGCAACCTGGGCTACTGGAAGATGTCCCTGCCCATGGCAGGAGGTGGGACTGGATGAGCTTTTGAAGTCCCTTCCAACCCAAACCATTCTAAGATTCTGGGGGGCAGCTGATCTTTTCCACACCCCTCATCCACCACGATCCATAACACAAGTCATGGAAAAACACCGTTCGTGCTCACTAAGGTCAACCCATTCCAATCCATCACCACCTCCAGCTCAAGGGCACATGGAGGGAGTGGGGAGGAAGCCATGCCCAGGCAGAGCAGAGCTGCCAGCCAGGTCCCTCCTTACAAAAGAAAGAGGCTCAGAACCGCGGGTGAGGAGAAGCAGCTGGAATGACCAGAGCCAGGAAAGCTGCAGTCGCCCCTCGCGCCAGCACCGAGCAGCCAAAAATACACAAGGGGAACAAAACAACGCACACACACACACAAAAAAAAGCCCACAAGAGTTTTCAGTGACAAAAGCAAACAAATAGATTTGTGAATAAATATTGATTTGACAGGAAGTGAGACAAACCCTTCCAAAAACACTCGCTGGCACCGGGTCCCTCTCGCAGCACATGAGCAGCCTCATCATTTCATGGGTGCCTCTGCACAGGAGGCAGCTTGAGCTGCTGCAGGGTATTGGTGTGTGGGGTTTATTGGGCTCCTCTGTGCCAGGCATTGGCATCACCCTGAGAGATCTCAAGAAATATATAAATGGACTGGGGAGCCTGTGCTGGACAAAGCAAGCACCAGAGCAAGCAAAACCCCCACTATTCACCCTAATATCTCTCTAGGACAGAGAGAGGTGGCCAGTTAATGCTCTCCAGCATTACAGGCTCAGTTTGATCTGAAGGAGTTAAATTTTCCTTCAGCCAAAGCTCAGGGCTGAGTCAGACCCAGAGTCAGAGGGTGATGGGATGCTGCTCCCCTCGCTTTGCCTGACCACAAACACATCTGCACATACCCTGATCCTCCACAGACAAACACACAGGCCTTTCATCCCAGGAAACCCCCCACAGCACTGCTGCTTTGCAAAAATTAATTAACATGCCCATACTGGGAATTTCAAGACTTGGTTTCCACTACAAAGCAGCGTCTCGGGGGGAGATGGGTGGGAGAGATGGGCACTGGTTCCTCGATGGCAGTGCTGGATTGTGGGGGGAAGCCCAGACCTGGCATGCAGCAGGGACTGCCCTTCCCCTGCCTTGCAGAACCCTTCAAACAGGGTTAGTACCTCCTGCTGAACCCCACTCTGCCTCCTGTAGACCCTCAAGAGCCACACTGGTGCAGCAAAAAGCACCAAGACCAGCATGAATCATATCTGGTGGCTTCCCACTCAGTTCCCAGCCTATGAAATTCAAAGGAAGGGAACAAGGTGGCAGATTTCACCTGATTCACCCCCAGAACCACCATGTCAGGGGGTTTCAGGTCATTGTAAACCGGCTGGAGATTGTCAGAAAGACCCTGGACAAGGTGTAGGTGCTGCATCCTGGAGCTGATCAGGCAGCAGTCGTGGCTGGCACTGGGCACACACGTGATTCTGAGGTGAGCTTCTCAGCATGGATCTCACACACCTCCAGAAAAGGCTTCCTTTGTTCAGCTTCTCCCAGCACAGCAGAGAAATCCCAGTGCTGCGAGTGCCGTGAGGGGCCGTGACGCCGAGCGCGGCTTTGCTGCTCATTCTGCTTTCAATGAGTGAATTAGCAGCCAGCTGACTCGAACATCCCCTTATCTCTGCACCGAGCTCACTGCTGAGGATTTGCATAATTTTAATCTTTCCCACCAATGAGCATGAAAAAATTAGTTTTCCACTATTTTATCTTCTATTTGTGTTCAATAAACAGAGCTGGCAGCTTTGCTCCACGTATTTATACTGGGAACTGTGAGGAAGAAGGAGGGGGAAAATCTCCTTTCTCCAGCACTTGGCCAGGTGGACGGTTAAACCAGAGGAGCAAGGCTGGGGGAAGGCTCTGCAAAACTGCTCCACAAACTGCAGCTGGAGATGGACTTGAAGCCCAGAAATCCTTATCCAATCCCAGTTGTTTTCTCCAGAGTCCCTTTCCTATCTCCCAACTCCAGCTGCCAGGCTTCCTCCCACCATCAAGACCTTTGATTTCCCTCTCAAGAAGAGTTGGCTGGACCCTGCTCTCAAAACAGTCTCCAGATCCCAAGAACACCAGAACTCCAGGGATGGGATGGGAAGTGAACAAACAATGAGGTCCCACCTGGAAAACCTTCTTGTGTACTCACAGGGAACTGGGCAAACGTGGGGACAGGGTCACTCCAGGCTCCTGCTCACGTTTCTGCACCTAAGGAAGGTTGGGGCTCCTCCTTGATGCAGATCTCAGCTCTGCAAGCCCAGTCATGCTCAGCAGTGCCAATTCAAACCCTTTGCCAGCCCAACCTCACACCTGTCTCTGTTTGCAGGATCCTCCATCCCTCTTTGAGGAAAGAGGGAAGGGAGAGGGAACCACACAGAAAATCACTGCCACCAACGCAAAGCTTCGGGTGTTTTTTCATTTAACGCTTTAAAGGAAAAGCACACACCAAATATTAAGCTTGTCCATATATAAAAAAAGGCACTTGAAGAAAAAACTCCTGCTTTTGCCCTTTCTGCTGCAGGATGAAAGCATCATTTTAAGCAACATGAAGCAGCAAGAGATGCACACTGAGGCCCAGATCTCACACTGAGCACTTCAGGATCACCTCTGGAACCAAGGCTGCTCTGAGGAAAAAGGACATGCAGAGAAAACTGAGGCTCTCCTTGCACTTTCCCCACTCATGAGCAGGGTGGTTTAAATGCCTTTCCTCCCTGTGGAGCCAAATACAGGTCAGGGCACACACCAGCCACAGGCAAGGGCACATTCCCACCATCTCCAGTAAACCCAGACCAGCCTCTGTCCAGGTGTTGCAAAATGAGGAATATGTAACATTTTCCTTAAGAAAGGATGTTCTTTGATCTTTGAACTTGATATACTTTCAAGCCTAATCAACAAGAAGGGAGACTTAATCCATGAAACAAAGAGCAGCCAATAAGCTTTAAGTGATGTCCAGATGTTACAAAAGCAAATGACTTGCTGGTAGAATTGGCTTATTAAGGTTTAGGGCTGGACACGCTTCGATGATCTCAGACTTAGGGGTGGTTAACAAAGCTTGGAAAGGATGCACCACGAGTGGACACAAAGAATGCACAATTTACGGGCCACAAGAACATCTGACAGAACTCCCAAGATAAGGAAGAAACTTAATAAAGCCAACTCAGCAGCTGTGCTGCAATCAGCTCCAATGGGGTAAAAAGTAATTCTGGCACGGGGGGACCATGACCACCCACTCACAGAAACCCCCTGACCCAGAAGAAGACCAAGCCTGGGGACTAACAAGCTAGAGAATCATTAACCAATAGAAGATAGTACTAATTAGTAAGAGGACTATATAACTTGTAGCCAATGAACACTAACTCCTTGATGGCTAAAATGTATAAATAGTAAAAAGTTGGAGTGCTTGATTTGGGGCATCCCACTGAGCACCCAACTGGGTCAACCCTGAAACAAATAATCAGTGTCTCAGGTGTCATTACTGGCTTGTTGCACACAAGGTAACAAATATGGTCTTGGTGGATAACATGGGAGGCCCAAGGAGGTACCTCCAGAGGCAGGTTTGCCCCAGAAATGCAGGGACCAGTGGTAGTGGGGTGACTCACAGGACTGGGCCCCACCTTTATGGGGCTGGGGGCTGCTCCTGGCACCTGCTGTGGGTCCCCCATAAGCACCATGGAGAGGACAGGGCACAAGGAGCCTGGGGCAAGGTGGGTGCAGCCTCCCCAAGGAGCCCGTTTCTCCCTCTCCCTGCAGCTCTTCCTGCTCATCCTGGACTCCACATGGCCTCTCCCTACCACCAGCTCATCTGCACCCAGAGGTGCAATTACCTTCCATGTGTTCCCTATTTATGCTCTAGGAACCATGTAATTTTCTAGACCAAAAACATAATTAAAGAGCTGGAATGCCCTGGAATGGAGCCCTCTCTCCTGCCACTACTCTTATCTTCTCTAAAAATACCCCTGCACGGCAGCCCCGTGCCAAGGGTCAGCTCACAGCAGGGCTGAGCCATGGCAGGAGGAGCAGCTCTGCTGGGATGGGTGTCCTGCCAGGGGAATGCCCCCAAATGCCCCCACTTTGGCCCCAGGAAGGGGCTGCCCCAAGGGGAACCAGCTTTGCTGCCATCGGGGCTGCAAGGGGCAGCCTAAGCAAGGAAAGGTCAATTCAGATTTAACTTCTAATGCAGTTTATCCAACCAATTCTAAAGCCTTGGGCAGACAGACTAATTGAGAATTAAGGGGACTTTGATGATCACTGCTCTTCCAGCACAACCAATCTGGGATTGCATCCAGTTTATTCCAAGACAAATCCCGTCTTCCAGACGAGATGGAAAGGCACATTGCACAAGGGAAGATCATACCCCAAAGACACTGAGTTTTCCCTGGAAAACAACAAATCAAGCCGTGGCTGCACTCCAGCCCCAGGAGGAGTTGAGGATTTAGGAACTTGTCCAGTCAGGGCGTTATCCCAGGAGCAGGAGGTGCCGATGCTGCAGGGCTTGGACAGACTGATGCTTCTCCAGGCACCACCAGCCAAGAGGGCCCAAAGCACAGCTCTGGAGGTTAAAGAAATCTGGGGCAAAACAAATGGCTGGGGAACAAGTCATAAGAATGCAAGAGCTGACAGACACCGAGGCACACAGCCTGCACAGGAGACAGGCAACTTTCCAAAAGGTGAGAGGCAACCCAGGAAAGAAACCCTCTCTGCTCATGAAACAGAATTATGAAATCACAGAATGGTTTGGGTTGGAAGGAAGTTTAAAGCTCATCTCATTCCAACCCCCTGCCATGGGTGGAACCTTCCACTAGACCAGGTTGGTCCAAGCCCCATCCAACCTGGCCTTGAGCACTTCCAGGGATGGGGCATAAATGTAGCACAGACTAATCCAAGCTGGAAGGGACTCACAAGGATCATTGAGTCCAACCCTTAAGTCAATGGCCTGCACAGGGGATTGAACCCATAACCTTGGGATTATTGCAACCAAGTTTTAACCAACTGAGCTAATATCAGGGTCAAGTGAAGCAGGAGCTCAACAAGCACCCAGCACACTCATCCTACTGCGGGCAGGAGGCTTTGGGAGCCACATCCTGGGTGGGCAGAGCTTCATGACCGTGTGCTCCGGCTGCCCCTGGGCTGCCCCATCCAGCCCTCCCCTGCCATGGCTGGGGGTGTGCTGGCACCACATCCCGCTGGCAGCAGATCCCACTGGTGGCACATCCCGCTGGCAGCAGATCCCACTGGTGGCACATCCCACTGGCAGCAGATCCCACTGGTGGTACATCCCACTGGCAGCAGATCCCACTGGTGGCACATCCCGCTGGCAGCAGATCCCACTGGTGGTACATCCCACTGGCAGCAGATCCCACTGGCTGCTGCTCCCCTCCAGCTCCAGTTTGCCTCACCTGCTTCCTGCATGCCAGGGCTGCAGCCGCTGCCCACCAGCCCCGCTCCCACCAGGGCTCTGGGGAAGCAATGGGGTCCCACAGCTGCACGTGTGTGGGGAGGAGGAGGGATAAGAACAATAACACGGAGCAGGGCAAGGAAAACAAAAGAGAAGCAAAAACCAACTCTGAAACAGCCCCGGGGCAGAATCGCTCGCCTGGACTTGCTGTAATTACACTCCTACTGCTGAGTACAAAGCTCCTGGCTTGGCCCTCTCATAAAACTGGGAGAAGGAAGGTGAAAGAAATGGGTTTTTTTAAAAAACAATATCCAGAAGGGTCAAAACAACCTTTTAACTTGTCAACCAACAAGTTCAAACAGGATTGCAGGTACTGCTTTCCATAGCTTCCAGGAAGAGGCATCCAGACCAGTCATCTGAGCTCAAGTCCTCCAGGCCTTCACGGTTGTTTCGACAGCCAGAAAAATCAAGGTAAAGGTATTGGCAACCTACCCCAAAACCACTTCCTGGCAGGAGCAGCAGCCTGGACATGGCACTCCAGCAGGAGAAACGGAGCTGCTGAGCTCCCAGCCCAGCTCCAGCACCCTCTGTCCCTGGGCAAACCGGGATGCCTGTCAATGTCCTGGTTTCCACATCCTGCCCTGGAATTAGGTCCCTCATCACCTGCTTGTTCCCCCTGTGTGTGCCACACGGATGGCCCTGCCAGCACAAAAACCAACACAAATCTCCAATAAAAACACTCATTTAAGAGCCCTGCTTCTCACAAACCCAGGGCTGGCACCGCTGTAGCGTGAGCCTGTCTGAGCATCACCCAGGAGCCAAAGCATGTATGGAGTTCCCAGGAGCCAGGTGGGGAGGGAAAAGCCAAGGGACCCCCCAAGTTTTGCCTTCACTTGTTAATTTACATGAAAATCTAGGTCTGCTCTGATATAACTTTCTCCCAAGACTGCTGAGACCATGCACAGACTCCAAGTAACCAGTGAGCACCTGAAGGAGAAAAAAGCAGCATCCACAGAGCTTTTGGTGCTAATTTCAACAAATTCATAGTTTCCTCAGTTCCTCTTGGCTTTGTGTGCCAGGCCTGCAAATCACTCACACCACCCCAGCGCTGCTGCTGCTGAAACCAGCAGCAGAAAACCTTCCCAAAACTCACTGTTATTGCTTGAAGTGCTGGTTGCCCTCTCTCTGCTGGAACAGTCCTCATCACTGTCCTTGGGGATGTCCTGATGGGGTCCAACACAGGGCTCTGACAGTTCTTCCAGCACAGGGGATACTGAAGGATGCTCCTCTTCCTTCAGCTTCAGGGCTGTTTTAGATGCCCTTCAAGCCACCAAAGTAGGATTACCCAGTTCTCCCCTCAGGAGGGGTCCACCTGAAGAAGGACTTGGAGGCAGGACTTGCAGGCTGGTGAGTCTGGAGGTGCCTCCCTGAAAGCCCCAGTGGTGCTGAGTACCCCTGCTCTGCCCCAGCAGACCTTCAAAGGTTTGGCTTAAAGGTGAGTCCAAGCGATGGTTTTATCGCTCTATCCCCGGTGCATCTGTGGGGACACATTTATGACACATCCAATGAAAAATCTGATTTTCAGCTGGTGAAGTCACAGACGAGGGGTCCGATGAGGACTTTTCCGGGTTCGCTTTCTGTGTTTTTCATTTCAGCTTCTTACACACTATTTACAAGGGAAAAAAGGTGTCTGAAGCAGCAGCTTAAAAACACAAGCATTTTTGTAAATCCTCCTCCCACTTCCAAGATTGTATCAACAAACGAAAGGAGGAGGCAGGAAAAAAACATAAATAGGAGTTTCACATTGACAGAGTCCTTTGAACAATTTTCAAAGAGCTCCACTACCTGTTCTCCCATTTGATTTTGTTTTTTCCAGAGTATCTACAGCGTGTTCCTCCACGTACCAAAGAAATCCACCGGTTCATCTCCCTTTTCTGAACTGTTCCCTGAAGAAAGCACCCCTGGGTCAGCAGCAACTGCAGCAACTCTTCAGATGTCTGCCCAGGACTGTGGCTGTGCCGGGATCGGACTCAAGGTTTGCTCAGCAGAAGGGGTTGCACCTTGGTGCTGAAGACCCTGGAGCAATTCCCAGCTCAGCTGCAGGTTTGCAGTGCCTGTTTCTCTTCAAGGAAGGGGTTGACTTCCACCAAGAATATCCAGCACGGAGAAGAGCTGAACCTTTCTCTTGTGTGGGCTCATTATGAGTGAAAGTAAGTAAAAATCTAAAGCACACAGCAGATTTTGGCAGCTGAAGACATTTAAAGCATCACAGCCCTTTGCTGGATGCTGTAACCTTATTTTTGAAGTGTTTCCAGGTATTGACCTACTACACTTAGTGCTCATAAGGACATGTAAAGCAAGAAGAGCCCCCAAATCCCACCACAAACAGATTGCAGAGACCAGGGAGAAATCACCCCTTGAAATCAGTCCCTTCTGTACCAAACAATTTGTGCACCATCAAAGCAAGAAATCCTTCTTTCATTAACCCACATCTAAGCCAAGAATTTCCCACCCAACCTTTGTGGTGCAAGGGGTCTGCTCCACACTAAAGCCTG
>JAOXXN010000347.1:4752848-4766002 GCA_026770055.1 Myrmophylax atrothorax
GCACCCGTCCGGGGAAGAAGCGGCTGTTCTTGAACTTGCGCAGGAAGAAGGCGATGAAGAAGGTGCCAGCCATGAGCACCAGTGAGAGCAGCGCCGTGTTGGGCTGCCCTGTGACCTTGGCAGCGCCGCGGGCAGCCGGGCCAGTGGCCGGGGCCGTGTGGGTGGCCAGAGCGGTGCCATTGGCGGTGGTTACGCTGCCATTGCCCCAGGCCTCGGCCGAGCCGTTGGTGGGCAGGCAGCCATGAAGTGGGTGCTCCTGGAAGATCTGCAGCAGAAGGATGGGATGGGACACTCAGCACCACATCCTGCCCAGCCCCCCGTCCCCCCCAGCTCACCTTGGCCAGCTTGGAGAAGGTCTCATAGATGAAGATGAGGGAAATGAGGAAGGCAAAGATCTCCTGGGTGAAGCGGGAGACAAAGCGCACCAGGAAGCTGCCCTCGAAGGCCACCATGACCAGCACGATGAGGATGAGCCAGAAACCGATCCAGACACGCCCCACCAGGTACTCCAGCTCATTGGATGTGCAGAACTGCCCAGTCACAGGGACAGACAGATGAACAGACAGGTGTCAGGATGGCCATGGAGCTGGGCAGAGCCTCAGCAGTGGGACTGGGTGGGATGTCTGCCACAGGCAGTGGGGCCAGGGGCGATGCTCCCCCCTGGGCCCCGGGCAGCCTCTACAGCCCCTCACCGTGAAGAAAGCCTCCTCAAAGACAAGCAGTGGGCCTGAGAAGCCGATGACAAGAAGGGGCTGAGCACCCAGCAGGCAAAAGAGGACGCCCTGCAGTGATGTGGAGATGATCAGCTCTGACACCCCGATCAGGTCCTTTGTCTTCTCCCCTGTGGTAGGACAGGCTCAGGCACACTGGCAGGACTCGCCCCCTCAGCCCCGGCAATGCGGCCCCACCCCAGGGTCCCAACTGCTCCCTCCTGCAGCACACACTGGGCAGCACTCAGCACCCCTGCAGCCCCCCGGGACCCCACCACCCCTCCCAGACCGCCACAGCTCCCGCCTCCACCAACATCCCGCTGCGCTCACCCAGCAGCCCCCCAAAGGTGATGGCTGGTGACAGCGCAGCGAAGTAGATGAAGATGACGGCAGCGATGCACTGGGGGTCCAGCGCGTCACGGAAGTCGCTCAGGTAGTGGGGGTACCTCCGACGCACGTCCCGGATCAGTCCCCCGAAGGGCCGCCCCGTGCGCCTGAGGGGGTCATCGTCCTCTTCAGCCTCGTCCTCCACCACCTTCAGCTTCAGCAGCGCTGGGGGAGGACACACAGATGGACGGACGGTGAGACCCCAAGAGCTGAGTCCCCCCCATGCAAACCCTGCCCCAGCCCTGCTCCCGGTACCTTTCTCCTCAGGGGACTTGGGCTCCAGCAGCAGCCTCCGCTCCTGCTCCATCCTCTTCTTCAGCATCTCTCGCTGGAAGTGGGCGACGCTGCGCAGCAGCTCCTCGCCCTGCACCTCGCTCGGCGGCAGCACCACGCTGCAGTCCAGGAACTCGTTGATGGCATTCAGCAGGTCGTGCCGGTCGTCGGCCAGGTACGCAGCCTCGTGGAATTGCTGGGGGGCAATGGCTGCATCAGGGCCCACCCCACAGCACTGCAGTGTCCCAAGACCCCCGGCACGGCACAGGCCCAAGCCCACGGCCCGAGCATGGCCCTGATCCCCCAACCCCAGAATAGCCTTGAGAATCCCAGCTGGCAGAGTCCCAAGCCCCCCGCCCTGGTCCAGCCCTGAATCCCCATTCTGGCACAGTCAGCACAGTCCCAAGCCCCTGGCATGGCCCTGAGTGCCACCCACCAGCACATCCCTGAGACCCCCACTCTGACACAGCCCCAAGCTCTCATCCCAACAGGACACCCAGCGCTGAACCTGGAATGGCTCTGAAACCCTGGCCCTGGCCCAACCTGAGCCCCCCAACCCGAGACCCCAAACCCGAGTGAGAAGGAGCGCAGGGACAGGAGGGACAGGAGGGAGCGCCTCCAGCCCGGCCCGACCCTCCGTTCCATCCCTGCCATCAGAGCCGCCAGGGTGGCCCAGGGACGAGGGACAGAGGGCTCTGCCACGCAAGGAAAGCCATTGCCACAAACCCTGTGCTCCAGAGCCTCGCCAAACCCCTTGGTATCAATCAGGGAAGTGGGCTGCAAATGGGCTGGGCAAGAGGGAAAGGCTCCCCACGGATACAACTGTTCTCTATGCGACAGGAAACGGCATCACCTCCTGCAAAGCGCCACTTAAATACAAGTATTAACCACTGTTACACTATCCCAGCTATCGCTTGCTA
Source organism: Myrmophylax atrothorax (assembly GCA_026770055.1). Classification (NCBI taxonomy): domain Eukaryota; kingdom Metazoa; phylum Chordata; class Aves; order Passeriformes; family Thamnophilidae; genus Myrmophylax; species Myrmophylax atrothorax. Next base: position 4,755,139 of record JAOXXN010000347.1, read on the forward strand.
CAAAGCCTGGGTTTAATTCTTAGTCCAGCAACCCAGCACAAAAAGGTTTTCCACATTTCACAACCACACATTTGGTAAATAGAGTAAGAAATTCTTCTAAAGCCAGAGACTAAAACTCCAGTAAGTTGTGCAGCAAATGAGGCGGGAACAGCCAGGACCAACTCCAAGCTGGAAAGGCAGAATTTCACCCTACACACAGGAACAGCCTGTTTATCACCAGCCAGGACCAACTCCAAGCTGGAAAGGCAGAATTTCACCCTACACGCCTCACCCAGCCCTTACCAAGAGCTCAGGTGTTGGCACCTTCTGCCTCCTCACTGCGGTTTGCTTTGCCGTGCCATTTACACAAACAAGCCCACTGCATATTTAGGCAGAAATGTTCCTACATGCAGCAGAGAGAAAGCAAGTTCCTACAGCCCCTGCTGAGGCCAGCACGATTCTGGAGCCCACGAGGCGAGCTCAGGCTCACACAGACACCAGGGCCCAAAATCACCCCCAAAGTGCCCAGAAACGCCAGCGATACAGAACAATTCACCCGCAGATGTATCTGCTTCATCCACTCGCTGCAGCGAAGGGGGAAACACAGTTTATTTTGATTGATTATCCATCGTGTAAATGCAGAGCTGTAATTCCATCAAGCCATCAAAGCGATTCGGCAATTATATAAATCATGGGAGGAACGTGCGAGGGGTTTGTCGCGAGAAACTCAAAACGGCATCTCCTCATATTACGTTGCTGCATATTGGCTTGTTTTTTAATAATACACGGGCAGATTATTTTGGTTTCAAATTTGTTTACATGCCTCTCATACACCAATTCACTGGGTGCTGCTGCTGCCAGAGCCCATCAGCATTAATAAGACGTTTTACGCTGCCTTCGACTCCACAGAAAATTCCCAAAGCAAACCAAGACTGAAACATGTGACGAAAATCCCACCCCAACCCCCTGGAAACGGCTGAACCTTCTATAATCCAACCCTGTGTCACTCACACACAAGAGGAGACTCCCCACTCGGAGGGTATGATGCAGGATGCTACAGGGAGCTCTTGGTACAGCTCAGGTTTCATTATTTATAAGGTTATATAAACCCCTCACTACTGAATAGATCTCGAGCACGGACATAATTATATGTATGTGCACTATCGTAATTAAATCTACAATAAAGCAAATCAGACGGTTTATGATGCATTATCTAGAAACTGTTATGGAGTTTTTACACCTATTTAGCTCGGATTTAGTAGAAATGACAACCCCCAGCTGTAGGATATTCCCAAGGGAAGCTGTTGGTCTAGGAAGTTCAACTCCCTGTATATTCCTGATTCCTCTCCTCCATGACTGGGGCAGAGGAGAACCCTTGCACAGTTCCCTGAAGCTCATCCTCCTGCAGCCCAGCAAAGGAGGAAATCCCAAACTCCAGGCAAAAGGCAGCAAATGCACAACCCCACTGGTGTCAGTGGGCTCAGGCTCAGCTGCAAAGGCACATCCCAGCTCCTGGGTAAAGGAAAAATCATTCAGGGTTTGCAAGAAACTCTCCTCGCCTTCAGTGGGAGCTGATTCCACCTCAGTTCCCTCTCTCCCAGCCCAGCAGGGAACTGCCCACAGAGAACTCCACTGAAGTCACTGCAATACTTTGCTTATGGTGGTTTTCTTTCTTTAAAGATAAAAATAAATCCAAGCACTCTGCTTGAATTGTGGGCCTTAAATCAGCGTTCACAATCTGACTTTTAGAGTTTTTGGGAGGAAAAAAAGGGAAAGAAAAAGCCATTCTGAGCTGTGGACTGAAAAGCCACCCAAGATAAACTGAAAAAATACTAAACATTGACCCATTAAGTGAGAAAAGACTACAACTTTGATGTGACACTTGGCTGTTTGCTGGCACTATAAACTATTGCACACTAAAAAAGTTTGTTAAATGCTCCATAAACTTTAACACGTTGCTGAAACACTTTGAACTGAGAATTTTATTTGGCTATCCACAAAACCATGCTTGGTCACAGGCAAAGAACTGCAAATACATGTTTTTCTCTAGAAATTACAGCTCTGCTTTAACTTCTAGAGTTCAAACCAGCAAAATGAATACAGGTGGATTTAAGAATTCCCTGAGGAGGCACCTACACCATGTCTGTGTTGGGAGAAGAGGCAGAGCCTCAAACAGGGATCAAGTCTTTGGGGTTCAACCTTTCTCAGTATCTCTGACCTTTAAATTTTCAGGAAAAAAACAACTCCTGGACATCAGGCAGAGCCAGGAGAGCAGAGAAGCACCAGAGGAGATCTGCAAATTGTGAGGGAAACAGCACAGTGGAGTCCATGCTTCACCTTTTCTATATATTTGCCAGAACTTGCATTTCCAGAGCTATTCCAGATGATCTAAACCAGGGTACAGTGGAGAAGCAAAATTAATCTTTAAAAAGGAACCCCAGAAGTTTTAATATTAATGCCCATTCCTTGCCACAAAAAAAAAAAAAAAAGGAAAAAAAAAGCATCTTTCTCACGACTTTTGCCATTTTTTTCCCCAGAGCAGGAGGGAAGAAAATCACCTCCCCAGAGTGGCAAGGTGTGAAACACAAGTCACCCACTCCCATCACCTTGCTCTGCATCAAAATTTCACACTGGACTCCAGACACTTTCCAAAGGATTTTTTTTGTCCAACAAAACTTGCTGAAAACCCTAAAATCCCCAGCTGTCTTAAGCATCATTGGTTTTGCATAAAACCTAAAGCCACTTTTAACATGCCACTCATCTTCCCTATTAAGCCTAATGGAAACTGTGCCGTGGCTCCGCGCTGAGGGACGGACACGGATTTGGACGAGTCTCCCAGAGCCAAACTGCTCTCAGCCCCACAGGGCAGGGGACAGAGGAGGGGACAGCCACATGCTGCCACCACAGCCCAGCACAGGGCTGCTACAATTTCCTCCTGGTTTATGGCAAGCACTTACCCCCCGAGGGAGAAGCAGGGACAGAAATTCATTTTGAATCACAACTCTACCCGCAGCTAAATCACTGGGATGGTGCGATTTACACGTTGCCACCTCTCAGGGCAGTGCATAAAGCTCGGCACAGCCCATCCCTCATCTTGGGATATTGCTCTGGAACGCTGTCAGGAGAGTGTTTCATGGCACACGAGTGAGCTTTGCTGAGGGGAACTGGGAGCTCCACCTTCAGCAGCACAAATGGACTCCTGGTAATGGACTGCAATCCCTTCCCCTCCAGGCAGGCAGTGCTGGAACCATCCAACAGGTCAGGCTGGAGGCACCACTGAGCCATCCAGTGCAGCACCAGCAGCACCAAAAAGCAGATGCTCCAGAGGAATTACCTGCCTGGGTGAAGTTTTTCCTCCTCCAAGCCACCACTGCTTGGCAGAGGACCTGCAACAGGACTAGACCAGTGTGGTGGGGCAGGGAACACTCACCTACAGCATCCTGAAGCATCCAAGACACCCAAACTGCAAATGCTGGAGAAACTGGCCAAATAACCCTATTTTCACTCTTCCATACATACTCAGAGCACCAGCTACAAGGCAGCACTCCCAGAAGAAGACCCACAAGACACTAAAATACAGAGGCTGGGGAGCAAGGAACCTTCCTGGCTACAAGGGCTCATCTCCATCAGGACTGGACCCACTTGGGAAATCTGGAGCAGCCTGAACCTTTGAGAGTCCCTTCCAACCTGACCCATTCTAACTCTGATTTTTCCTCCTGCCTCTGTGCTTGGGGCTCCAGCCTTCAGCCCTAGTGCAAACACCAGGTCTTGGTTAGTGCCATAATCCCTTGAATCCCAGCAGCTCCCATTTCACAGAACAACACAGCTGTTCACTTCCCTGCTCGAATTTTTACAGTCACTTCTTTCCTCCTCTCCCCCTCCCCCCAGTTTCTCTGCTTTTTGCTGCTAAAGTTCAAATAAACACATTTTCAGTTGTAACTTTATCCCTTATTTTTCATTCTCCTTTTTTTAGGCCAGTGTTTTAAGGCTTTCTGACCTCAGAAGCCCTGCAGACATGAGGCTTCCTGCACTGCCATGGCCCTCGGCCACCACTTTGTTCAACACAGAGAAGAAATCAAAATTCAAAAGGCCGTTCAACAGCCTTGACATTATGGCTACAGCAACATGAGGAAAGACAAAAGCTCCCCCAGTCCCAACACTCCTCAAGTGTCTCATGTTTTGCAGAACCTCCCTCATCTCAGTCCCAACGCTTCTTTCATTACACATGAATTTCCTACTCCTCCAGGCTTCCAATTTTCTCAATTTCTGCTGGAAAGGGGGTAAAAAAATCACCCACAAGGGCTTATTTTACAACACAAGACAGAACTCCCTGCCTGGCTGGGGCTTGTCCCTGCTGCACAAGGGGAAAGGAGCTGCATGGAGGGTACATCCTGCATGTTCCATGTGTCTTTCCTGCTTGGAACAAATCCAGCCCCCAACAAACCCAATGTCTGTGACACACGTGCAGCCCCAAAACATGAATTGAAGGCCTGAACGTGTCTCCTGGAGAGGTGAACTCCCTGCTACAACATTTCTAGGAGGCAAAGCCAGCAGACAGTAAATCTTGCAGGCAGATTTTACACATGGATTTGATCCTCAAACACAGTGCTGGGCAGAGATTGCATTTCACTGTGGCTGTTCCTTGAGGTCCCCATTTTGGCCAAGTCCTGGTGGCCTCCATGGCCATGCCAACCCTCCCACTCTTGCAGGCAGACAAGTGACATTTCCAGCCATGTACAGACACTGGGCACAGCAAGCTCTGGGAAAGGTGACCCATCCTGGCAGTATCCCCAGGAGGTTGCTCCTGCACCAGCAAAGCTGCTGCACCAGGAAAACCAGCAATTTTCCCCTTTCCAAGCCAGGGCATATTGAAATACCTGCCCTCAGGGGAGGCTTATAAAAATCAGGGTTTTCTTTCCTACTCCTTGACTCAAGGAAATCAAGGGGTAGATGATATCCCACACCCCCTTCTCCTGCTCCAGGGGCTCCAAAGTTGGTGATTCCTGGTACAGCTTATTTGGTGACCTCAGGGAAAGATGGAGGGACAGGGACATGCAAAGTACCCAGATCCAGTAACAGAGCACGGGGAGAGGCTGCTGCTCGCTTCCTTAAGGATAAAGTTTTAATTTAAGCTGATCTCTGGGGAGAGAAGGAGGTTATTGAATCCATAGGAAGCAGCAGGGAATGAACCGAGTGACCCTGAGGCCAGGCACAGGCAACCAGGATTCCCAAGGGTGACAAAGCTGGGGGGACAGATCGGCACCAGATTTGCTGTGGATTTTTTCCCTCCCCTGCTCTGGACACGCACACACATATTTCCCTTTTGCTGCCTCATGCAGCAAACAAATGTCATCTCTTTGGGAAACTGGAAAGACTATTTTCTGCCCAGCCCTTCCCCCTCTCGGAATCCTTCCCCCTTTGCAGCTTGCAGCCCCTAATCCCCGAATTCTCTCTCTACCTGCAGCAAGAGCTGAAACCCTACCCATCCCCTCCCCCAGCCCTCGACCACACTAATCCATCCCACTCCTGGCCCTGCAGCCACCCCCAGCCCCACAGCACCAAGCCTGGCACCAGATGGCCACTGACAAAGGCATCAAAAAGCAATTCCCCATCACCCTGTCCCGACAGGCATCGGGCAAGAAGGGAGTTCAAAACCCAATAAGCAGAGCAGCATCTGAGCATCCTCCTGCCACTCGGGCCCCGGGCACAACGACCCCGGGCACAAAGACCCCGGGCACAACGAGCGGCCACAGCCCTCGCTGGGGACACGGTGACAAAACTCAAACCCCACCGAAGGGCTGTGATTCCCGCTCGTGCATCAGGGATTTAAACCAGGGGTCACTGATGGAAAATAAAAGGGATTTTATTTAAAAAAAAATAATCAAACCCAAGCAAGACATCTGTGCTCCGTGCACACGATGGGCTGAAGCTGCATTAGCAACGACTTTGTTTAAAGACGACTGTTGCAAACCCTTCCCGGCATCCTCCTCGCCGCCTGCCAGAAGGATTTTGCTCGCCAAACCACGCTCCAGATTAGCCATCTGGATTATCTGTATTTGCTAAGCCCGACCACAAGCTTGGCCTTTAAGACAACACACCCATCTCCAGGGATTTGGTCACAGACAGAGGTGGAGGGGAGGACAGTTTCCACTCCACGCCCTCAGTAACTTCTCAAATGCGCTGATTTTTTAGCCTTTCCTCCCTTTTCCTTCAGTTTGGTGCAATTGCTTCCAGTATTCAGGCATGCTACGACATCAGTCTCCTCTATGCAGTTCCACTGGGCCCTTAACACTCTCAACCCCCATCCTTATTTCACAAATGCAATTCCAAGATTTCCCACATTTCCCGGAGGAACAGGAGAAGGAATGTGCCGGCAGGCACAGACCATCCCAAGGCTGTGCAGGAGGGACAGGCTGGGCGTGCAAACCCCTGAAATCCATCCTCAAAAATCTGTGTTAATGGAGCTGACCCAAGAGCAACACCCAGGATGAGAGCAACGCCCCGTTTCTACAATTAACTAATTGCAACAATCTCCCTGGTTGGCTCCAGCTAATGGTTCCCCTCCTCCTTCCCACGCCCAGAGCATCCCTGTGCCACAGGCACAGCCCCTGCCACCCACATTCCCACCTCCTCCACAGGGCCCCTGTGCCACAGATCCAGCCCAATTCTGGTGTTTTCCACCCAGTTTAGTGCTGCTGCTACAGCACCATTTTATTTATGGTATTGCTTTTGTCCTTATAACGATCCTACATCAATTCCACATCCCGATTCCCTAATAATACTTGCTGCTATTATAATAACGATCCCATCTGAATGGCACAGGTGTCATTATCAGAAAATCTGTTTGTAATAGAGGACCAACTGTAAAAAGAGGCATTACACCCAAATGAACTACTCCAGAATTACCATAACCAGGGGCCCTGCCTCATTCCCTCAGCTGCTACGCTGCTGCTTCCTGCCTGCTCATAAATAGACAGCGAGTCAAAATTAGCAGGTAAAGTCATCCTGTGATTTGGGAGCTGGTGCTGAAACTGAGCACTCTGTGGCTTCATCATATAAATAAAATCTACCTCCACTCAGATTTAATAAAGAAGTTTTGCAATGCACTTACTAAGGGCTGATAAGAGCACTAATCAGTACATGGAGAAATGGAAGCACACCCATACCATTACCATCCCATAAAAGTTATCTGTAAATAGAAAGGAAGGACAGAACAGGTTCTTTAAGAATCAAAACTCACCCAAGTGCACACAAGCTCATGCGAAATTAAGCCAGAAGTCACTTCAGAAATGGCATAAGACAAGGAAAAATAAAGGGTTCTGTGTGACAGACCTCAGACCTCCATCCCTGCCTCAGCCCGTGCATGTTCACAGCTCCCAGGGGTCTCCTGACTCCAGAGGTTTGCCCTACCACAACCATTATTACCCCTACAAGAGTTCTGGAAGGGCAGCAACTCCTTCAAAGAGAGCTTTTCTAGCAGATGTTTCCCCACTGTCAGCATTTGAAACAACACGGTGTCTCACCCCTTCCACAGTCCCCAATTTTACCGATTCATTCCCTGCACCCGCAAACGCTGCGTGAAATAAATTCGAATGTAACAAGATTACACTTCCCCGGTGCCACAGGACACAAAGCCTTGCACGGGAATAAAATATACCTGGGGTTCAAAATCTCTTCACACAGAGGGCAGAGGAAGGCTCGGGGGAGTGGTAATGGGATGGCGCGCCTTTCATCCCCAGGTGAGCGGATACAATCCCGCCCAGGTGAGCGGCATCCCCAAAACTGCTCCTACACGAGGGCTGCACAGGAGCCAGCATGGAATGAGGATCAGTGCCTTCACTCCAGCTCTGCACCGGTGTCAGACAACTCGTCACTCCCACACCTGGCACCGCAGGGCAGCCCCCAAAAAAGCACCAAGGACGGGATTGTGCAACCTCCGTTTTCTCCTTCGCACGTCGCCGGGTGACACTGGCGCGGCTGCTCTTTTTTGGCCTGTGCCCACACAGACAGGGAGGCTGGAGCAGAAATCAGAGATACCAGGTCTATTCCTGGCATCGCTGCCATGGGAGCTGGGCAAGCCTTGCCTCTGCTTCTGCCTCCTCCTTTTGGCTGAATGATTCAACCCATGGAACTCCAGCTCTTTTCACCGGTGGACCCTGAAACTCTTCCCCCAGCAAGGAGCTGCACATTGCTGTTCCCACTTTACAGACAAGGAAGCCAGCAGATTGCCATTCCCCCGAAGGCTGTTTTTCTGGCACGCTCCTTAGAGATTAAATCTAGTGAAATAGCTTTGCTGTACAAGAATCTGTACCCACAGGGCAGATTCAACAGCCACGGTAAAGAGGGTGTTCGAAACTTGCTGTGATCAAGGTTAAGAAACATAATAAAACACCATATCCTGCTCTTCCAGCTCTTCAGGGTAATGAGGGATTTCCTCATATATCTGCTGCAACTGTCACCTTTGCAGGAATTTAGTACCTGATACTAAATTCACTCTCTGTCTGCACACTGAGCCTTCAGACAGTTTATTTTGGTACCTCCACCTCCCAAAAAACCGATATGCATCTCTTCCAAGTCAAAAGTATAATTGGGCCTTCTCTGGTTTCAATGCCTTTGATAAATCCCTGCTTTCAGCCACACAGCAGAGCAGGAGCCCCGATGTTCCCTCTTCCCCTGCATTCCCTTCGGAGTGAAGTGTCCACACTTCTCCTGGGGGTTATGTACCTCTTCCTGCACTAGGGATCAACGACACGCTGCCATGAGGATAAAAGAAAACCACCCCTTCCCTCCTACTTGGCTGCTTCCCGGAGCAGTAACAGGACAGGGTGGTGAGTGTTCTGGTCTCCAGGGCTGGAAGGGAACACAGCTCAGTCCCACTCACTGAGCCACCCACCCTCAGTGCAGACCCTCCTCCAGCTCAGCCCCACTCACTGAGCCATCCCAGCCCCGGTGCAGACCCTCCTCCAGCTCAGTCCCACTCACTGAGCCATCCCAGCCTCGGTGCAGACCCTTCTCCAGCTCAGCCCCGCTCACTGAGCCATCCCAGCCTCGGTGCAGACCCTCCTCCAGCTCATCCCCACTCCCTGAGCCGTCCCAGCTTCCTGCAGCCCCCAGCCCAACACACTCCTCCGCACGGAGGGAGCAGGAGGGAGGCCTGAAAGGCTCCAATCCCCTCCAGCCGCTCCTGACGCAGAGATAACGCAAATCATGAGGCAACTGTTAGAACAGCCTGATTCACTCAAAGGCACAGTTTTCACGTCTTCCCTTTTCGTGAAAAAAACCTACCAAACAAGCCTCAACCAGCAGTTTAAGTCTGCATATAAATATTGGCCCTGAAAATCCCCGGGCTGACAGGCACATCTGCACCCGGAGCAGCCTGGCCAAGGGCTACAGCCACCACTGAGCTGGTTAGCAGGGAGAAAAATGTCTCTGTGCAGGTGGTTGGTTATTCTCAGAAAGTCTTTTTCCAGCAGATGCTCCTCTGTTCCATGTGTGGCAACCCCAGAGTGCTTGAATTTGTGACTTTTTTCTCCTTTAAGTAATGTCTTCAGGAAAAGGGAAATGAAAGGATAACATGATGCAGCTATACAAAGCACAGGCTAGAGAATCCTCCTCGATTTTTTTAGAAGAAGAATCATAATGTTAATGTTAGAAACCACTTTTCATATATAGTAATGATCAGCTTAATCTTTACACTTTTTTCCTTAACTGCAGGAGAGTTCTCTGCCAACGAACAATATAAATTTAAATTTAATTTCAAGAGTTCCTATAACTGCCTCGAGTCAGACCAACTGCTGTGAATTCAAGTGAGAGCCTTGACATAAAAGTTACCTGCAACAGAAAAGTTCTTTGCTTTTGCCAAAGCGAGAAGAAAATAATAAAGTGATAAAATGTGGTTATTTCTCAGGAAAGTTCCAGCTACAAAGTTCCTGTAGCAAAATGGAGCTTTCCCCCCCCCCCCCTTATGGTTTCTAAAATTACATATTTTAGACAAATCTGCATTTGAGCTTGAGCAGTAGCCTAATAACTAGCAAACAAGCCATGTAAAGGCGAGAAAATGAGTTACATTTTAATGCTGGGAACGGAGCACAGAAGTTGTGCAATAAACTCTGCCCGTTACTCGAGGGCTCCGAGCTCTGCCCTGCCCGCGGGGAACACAAAAGGCACTGCCAGCACGGAAAGAAAACACGGAGTGAAAGCGACAATTTGGAGGAGAGGGCGAGCCTGGAGAGCTGCTCCTCTGTACGGCAGGAGAGTGTCCAGCACGCACGGGGGATGCTCCATGGGGCTCTGACATTTTTTCCCTTGTTTTGCAGCAAAAAGCTGCTGTGAGCCATTGGCTGGAGAAAAAGGGGGAGGGAGGGATGGAGAGAGGGGAAGGGGAGAGGGAAAGGAGGAGGGGAGAGGGAAGGAAGAGAGGAGAGGAATGGCAAGAGTGGAGCGGTGAGGGATGGGGAGAGAGATGGGGAGACAAGGAGAGAGAGAAAGGAAGAGGAATGGGAAGATGGATGGGGAGTGGGATGGGGAGAGAGAAGGGAAGAGAGGAGGGAAGAGGAACGGGAAGAGGGAAGGGGTGAGGGATGGGAGTGGGATGCAGAGAGAAAAGGGAAGAGGGGAGGGAAGGGGAAAGGGCAGGGCAGAGGGAAGGAGAAAGGGGAGAGGGCAGGGCCCCCCTCCCAACGCCGCCCGCAGCGCTCGCTCCGTGCGCGTCCCCTGCCCGTGGCCCCTGTCCGGCTCTCCCCGCCCGCCCGAGCGCCGCGGCAGCTGCCCTGCCTGGGCCGGGGCAGAACCAGTTCCGCCTGGTTATAAACACGTGAAATAATTCAAGGTTTAAACCTCACCGCCCGCCTGGTCTCGCCGCGGTGCCGCGGGCTCGGCCCCCGCT
>JAOXXN010000347.1:4782282-4793948 GCA_026770055.1 Myrmophylax atrothorax
CCCCCCAGCCCGCCCACATTTCCCTGAGCTTGAATGAACAAAGCCAAGGAGTTCTCCCCACAGCCACTGGGGTATCTCCCACCAGGGCAGGACACAGTGGCACCACTGGAGGTGTAGCAGAGCCATCTGTATCCCACCAGGAGCAGAGAAAGCTCTGGGCATGTGTCAGTGGGTCCCAGAGCAGGGCTTTGCCACGTCCTCTGCCTCCCCTGAGCTGGGATGTCCAGAGGGGTTCCTGCTGTGTGAACCCACCAGCAGTACTCAGGGCACCCTTCCTCCAACCTGGAGGGACCCAAAAGCTGTGTCAGGGCTCAGCAGCAGCCGCCGCCCATGCTGTGCCCGGTGCCACAGCATCCATGGGAGGCATTCCGTGAGCACCCGCAGGGCTGAGACAGAGCCTGGCCTGTCCCGCAGCAGCAGGAGCTCCCACTCACACCGAGGCTTCCGTGCATCCTGCTGGGAGTGGGTGGCTGTGGCTCAGAGCCCTGTTGGGAAGTGTGGCACAGCTGGCACCAGGCTGAGCAGGGGGGCTGCACAGCCACTGCTCCTCACGGGCTGTGCCCACACCGGCGTCCCTTCCACCACCTCCTCCACTGCTGGCACCCACGCTCCCCTCTGCTGCCTCCCACCCCATCCTGCCCTGCGCCAGCCACTCCCACATCATCTCATCCTGCCCACCCCAAAGCTTTCCCAAGAGCCCCCAAACCTTCCCTGCAGTGGCACTGCTTGGCAGTGACATGGGCGTTCCCAGCTCCTGCGCAGTTGTGCCAAAGCCATGATCCATCTGATGATCCTTGTGTGTACCTTCCAAATCAGGACATTCTAGGACTCTGTGGCCAAAGACACCTCTGTCCCACACTCTCCTGCTCCCATTATCTGCATCCAGAGGCTGTGGCTACAAGCAGAGCCAGGAGATGCACACAGAGACAGAACAGACACGTCTCCATGTGATGCCATCACTTTCAGTGCTGCCTTGAGGAGGGCACTGAGCAGCAAAGCCATCTTGGGACTTCAGAAAGCTCAAGCCCAGAAATTATTTACATAGGCAAGATTTCAGAATATGAGGGGGTTTCCCTCCTAAAGGACTACTCAGAAAAAAAATGGTTTTAAAATCAAGTGACTTCCAAAGAAAAATCCAAGTTGAAAGCCTTGCTTTGATTTTATTTTAAGATTAAAGCTCTCTGCAGAGTGTTCTGGGGCCTGACGTGAGTCCCACATCACAAACTCCTCTGATACTTCCTAGAAAAGCCTGCAAGTGAGCCACCCACTGTGAGAAGGTTCAGAGGGCCCCGAGGAGAACAAGGCTCTCAGGGGACACACACCCTGCCCAGGACACTGCTGGACAGCCCTGCCTCGAGAGCATCTGCCTGCAGGAGGCAGGAGGGAGGGTGAGAAATGGAGGCACGGGTAAGGGATACAACAGTCTCAAAGATAGTGGAAAAAGTCAAGGGTAAGTCAAGAACAAAGCACTGGGCTGGGAGATCCCATTACATGACAATGCAGCCGGAGCACAGCCTGGCTCTGGGAGGGTTTGGAGAGCGAAACCCAAGCCTCTGTGCTCCATGGCCAGACCATGGGGATGGTGTCTCCAGGACACAGACCCCTCAGGGACAATCCTCTGCAAAGTGCTTGGCAGAAAGGCTCTAAGCAAGCACTTCACCCCAGTTTCCTCTCCCAACCCATCAGCATGTGCTCACATGGGCTCTGCCAGCAGCATGAACACTCGAGCACACAGCGAGCTCACCCCTTGGAGGAGGCACCCACAGACAGTGCAGACACGAGCTGAGACCCAACCTTGTCACCCATCCTTGATAAAGGGGGACAGCCCAGTAACTGACACACAGGACGAGGTAGGACATTGGGGACGATGTCCAAGGTGGGTCACACCTGGACTAGGAAAACTCTGCCAGGTGAAAATGCATGAAAACTGCATGTCCTCTCCTTATCCCCTCCTCAATACTCCTCACCCAGCCCAGAATCCAGCTCCTTGTCACACTGGGCACCCACCAGAGGCCCACGGCACCCATGTGGGCACCCATGAGAGCACACACACCTACACTTCCTGAGGCAGCCAGAATGAGAATGCTTAGCTGTCAGGGCCATTAAGGATTTCATTCACCTTTCTCTCTTACTTCTAAGAAACACTCAGAAGTTCCTCCCACCTCCCTTCCTTTCCTCTTTTCAAAGGAACCTCACACCTATTTTTAGATGAGCACATCTCAGTGCTGCTGGATGGGCGCCGTCCCTGCGTCACCTCCACCGGCAGGAGAAGGAAGGGGATGCTCGTGTTCCCCACACTGCTGGGGCAGCTGCTCAGCCCAGGGGTTTTCAAGCTGCTTTGCAGAGGGATGCATGAATAAAGCCTGGCAGCTGCCATCCTGCTGCTTGGGAGCAGATGCTGAGAGCACAGAGGTCTGTGGTGTTTCCCAAAGCCCAGCCAGCCGCTCCCAGATCCCCTCGCAGGACCAGAGCACGGCCTTTGGGGCACACAGTCCATGAGCAGCCACACCCTCCCAGCTCTAGACAGGTCAGCCTGCTAAAAACCAGGAGATGAAGTGTGATAGTGGCAGCCAGAGCTTCCTCCTCATCCCTCTCCCAAGGAATCAGGGAGCATGACAATGGTGGCTTGTCCTGCCCCATGCCCAGCTCTGCTTGGAGCACGACTGCACCTTTATCCTCAGCATTTAAAGGTACTAAATTGTGCTTTGGGCTCCTGGAGAAAATAAATCTTCTCATCAGCATGGTACAACAACAGGTCCTTCCAGGAAGGGCTTAGCAGGGATCTTGCTCAGCTGCCTCTCTCGGGGCTCCGAGCACATCCTGAAGCAGAGCCAGGGCTTGCCCACTGGAGTCAGTTCTGGATGGATGGTGCTCAGGGACTTCAAATTCGGGGATTTTTCCTCTTCCAGACAAATTATGCAAGGGGACAGAAAAAGGCTGAGAGTGTCAGGGTCTGGATGCCAGAGAGGAACAGAGGTGGCAGGAAATCCCAAACCAGCAGAAAATTCAGCTTGCTCTGGGTCAAACACAGAGGAGGAAACGGAGGCACAAGTGGAGGTGCAGGGAGAGGAAAGACCTTTTCCAGGAGAGCAGCCCAAGAGGTCAGTTTTGTACAAGGCTTCTGAGGATTCACAATGTTTTGATTCTGATGCTGAAGGTCAAAACCCTGGAGATGATCAGGAGCTGGTTGCTCAAAGGATGATTTGCCAACAATTCCCCCTGTGGCAGCAGGGCAGTCCCAGTGCCATGTGGGACCAGCAGCTTCCATCTCTCACTGCTGCACAGAGGAAAAAGTCCATCCCAGGCACAGCAGACACCACCTTTGCTTTGGAGCTGGGACACACTGATCCTCCCAGCTGTGCTGGATGGGGAGGGCAGATCCTGAGCCCCCACAGGCAGAGCTCTGTGAAGCAGCAGCAACCCTTCCTCAGTGTAAAACCAAGCAGGAGAGGAACGAGACGGGCAACACTCCGATGGATGTTGCCAGGATGCCACTGTTGTGGCTGTGCTGTGTGTCCCAGATCAGCCTGTCCCACCAGGATCACACTGAGCTGCCGAGGGCTGAACCATTCCTGGCACTGGCTTGGGTCCTGCCAGCTCCTGTGCTTCCTCTGGACTGGCAGGGGGAAGGTAAAACAGTGCATGGCACATGCCTTGCCACAGGCAGGGCCATCGCCGCTTCAGCATCCCGGGAGAGCCAATGGAAAGCTGCACCCCTCCTGCTGAAAGCCACCCATGAGAGTGGCAGGGATTTCCTCAGAGTGGAAAAGGCAGCCCAGCTGCCCAGCATGGCAGGGGGTTCATTGGGGTGCTGCCCTGGACCCCCAGCCACAGGCAGGGCAGGGACTGCATTCAGAAATCCCTGCTGGATGCTGACAAGGACACCAGGTTATATCCAGTCGCCACCATTTTAGAGCCCCGAACCAAACAGCCACATGCAAACACACCTGGGAAAAACAGATTTGCTTCTTGCTTTATTGGCCAGGGCTGGGAGAGGAGGGACACATCCCCAAGACAAGTTCTCCTGGCTCCAAAAATGTGCTCATTATTCCCAGGCAGTGTCTGGCGTGGTGCAGATCGCTCGAGATTAGAGATGTTTATCAGTGAGCTATAATGAAGGTGGGACAGTGACACCAAGATGAATATTCCATTTCAGAAAAATTTAAATGAAATGATCCATCATGCCCAGCAGATCAGCACCACCTTCTGCCAAGCACTGCACCGAGCAGAGCAGCTCCAGGACCAGGGCTGTGCTTTGGAGCCCCACAGTCACCTTGGCTCACACTCCAGAGGAAAAGCAGCACGACGGATAAGGAGAGGTACTTCGGATTTCCAAGGGCACAGAGAGAAACAGAAACACACACCAGCTCCATGGCAGGGGAACTGCAGCTTTCTCCAGCACAGCAGTGAGACATCCCCTGTGCACAGTGGGACCAGCCCTGTTGCATTTGCTGGAGCAGGTTTGGGTCCTGGCGCTGAGCACAGCCCGAAACAGCCCTGGGAAAGGGCCGTCGCCTGCGCAGGATGTGGAGGTGAAGGGTCACGGAGCGGCTTTTCCCCGAAGTGGAATATTGCTGCTGGCTCAATGGAGGCAGGAGGCTGGTCCCTCCTGGGAGGAAGCTATCAGAAACCACTCTCCCTCCCAGCATGGCCTGCCCATGGTTTGCTACCTGTTGCATTTTGCAATCAGGTAAAACACTGGAAGAACGTAAGATGACATTAAACAACAGGAGTGGGCGCAGGGCAGGGACACCAGAACGCTCCGAGCTGCTGCAATCCAGCCACGGAGGCATCACACACTTATCTGAATTTTAAATACAGAGCAGGATGACTGGCATCCTCACAACTGCCACCGCAGCCTCACACTACAGCTCTTATGGTAATTCACAGGGAGTTACCCACAAGGCACCGCAGAGATTTTCTTGGCAGCCATCCTAAACTAATTTTTATAGGTTAGTGTACGGTTATACATAAATGTTTAAGAAAAATAAAATGGCGACCTGGAGCGAAGGAGATGCCTGAGAGGTTCCTGTGCTGTGGCTTGTGATGGTCCAGTGCAAAATGCCAGAGGGTTGATCTCAGGTCCCTGCACTGCTGGCCACGCCACGTCAGGGCCAGTGGACAGAAACACCACTTGGTTCACAGACTGGTTTGCACTGGCTGCCACATCGCCCGGTCCTCTGCGTCACTCCTGCCCCATTGTCTCTGGGTCTCCAGAGTGTCCCCCTGCTCTTCGCAGGATGTTGAGGTCACCCCTGGCCAGAAGACAGGACCACCGACCCCCTGCCTGATCCCAGGTGACCCACTGGTACCTCTCTGCAGGTGGGGGTGATGGGTGGTGGTGCTCAGCCCCCATCCTGGATGCACCAGCCAGAAGGGGACAGAACAATCCCAAGGAACAACAAGTTGTTGGTGGAGACCACAGCATCCTGAGAAACACCTTTCATAGAACTGTGGGCGGGTCTGGGTTAGAAAGGACCTTAAAGACCATCTCATTCCACCCCCTGCCATGGACAGAGACACCTTCCACTATTCCAGGTTGCTCTAAGCCCTGTCCAACTTGGCCTTGGACACTCCCAGGGATGGGGCAGCCACAGCTTCTCTGGGCACCTGTGCCAGGACCTGCCCACTCTCATTGTAAAGCACTTCTTCCTTGTATCTAATGTAAATCAACCCTCTTTTATTTTAAAAATGTCCCCCCTTGTCCTATCACATCAGGCCATGCCAAAAAGCCTTTGATGTGCTTTCACACCAAATCCTTCCCACACCATCCCTGCCCACCCAGGGCCACCCTCTACCCTGGGCACCTGGCAACCCCACCTCAGAGCTCCCAGCAGGATGCTGCTCTGTCCACCACCTTGGCTTCTCACATATCCTGACCCTGCTGGACACAGGAACTCCATGGGGAGAGTGGAAACTGCTGCTCAACTTCCAACTACCTCCACAGGCAAGGGAGGGAAAGAGCCAAAGCCACTGCGAGCGAGCGAACACCCCGCAGGAAACAAAGGAGAGACGCAGCAGGAGGGAAAGCTTGATCCCTGCAAGCCCGAAGCAGCACCCATCCACGATTCCCAGGAACCAGAGCAAACACTGGATGATGTCAGAGCTGATGATTAGCTTAAAAAAATGTCTAACTGCTGAATTCCTGCAGATTTTCCTGCACGCACACATGCACGTCGCAGCGGGAAGGGAAGCAGGCAGTGTCCATCGCTGCTGTCTTCACAACAGCAAAATGGAGGGAAGCACAGGCAAGACTTTTAAGAAAAGAACGTTTCAGATTTAAATCAGCTGTGGAATTACTCACAACACTGATTTGGATACAGGGACACCACAAAGAAAACAATTAAGCAACAGATCAGAGGGCAAGATAGTGGGATTCAACTTCAGCACCACAAAGAGACAACAGGCTGAATTCCAGACCAGGCAGCTCTTTTCCCCAACACGGGATTATTGCAGACTGAGAAGCCACACAAACACACCATGTCCTCCCTCTCCCACCTGCTGTGTGCCATCCCAGCTGGGTGTTTCCATGCAAGGAAGATGGAGAACACTTTGCCTTCTGTACCCAGAGCACACAGTTACCCCGCGTACCTCCACATCAGGTCGTGTGTCACTGCCCACAAACAGCAGTGAAAGCAGGGGAAAACCCTGGAAATAGCATTATCTAGAATTAAGGTGTTTCTGGAGTGAGGATCTGGTATATCTCAGCATTGAAGTTTGGATCAACTGATCCCTCCATCAGGAGTGCAAACCCTCACCTCCCAGGAGCACAGCAGTGACACAGGTGAGTCCCTCCTGAGCTCTCAGAGCACTTACCTGTCGTGCTCGTGAACAGGCTGACTAGAGGAAGCTCAACACTCAGAAGCAGGAGGACACCAGATGCACTCCCAACACCACACCAAGGCAGACCATGTCCAAGATGCTCCAAGACTGACGTGGAGAGGCAGCAGTGGGAGAGGCAGGACCCCCAGGCACTGTGCTCCCCATAGACAGATTCACATGCAAATGCTTCACTACTGAAACCCCAACAGGTTTACAATTTCCCCTGGAAAGGGAGACTCTTCTTGCAAACCCCTCCTTGTGTTGCAAACTGTGGCTGCAGCCGAACCAGCCCTGACCTGAATCTCCCACCTGCAGCCAAGTGCTGCCC
The DNA here is from genome assembly GCA_026770055.1 of Myrmophylax atrothorax. Classification (NCBI taxonomy): domain Eukaryota; kingdom Metazoa; phylum Chordata; class Aves; order Passeriformes; family Thamnophilidae; genus Myrmophylax; species Myrmophylax atrothorax. Next base: position 4,789,433 of record JAOXXN010000347.1, read on the forward strand.
CCCACCCTCTCCCCTTCCCAATCACACCCTCAGAAGCCACTCAACCCTCAGCTTTCCTCCTCCATTAGGATGCCCCCGTGTAGGTGCTTGCAAAGGCACAGCCAAACTGCAGCCCCCTGGTCTGGTGTAAACCAGCACTGACAGAGCACTCACCTCTGAAACAGGGCTGAAAACAAGGGATTCAGCTGCTGCTGGGCAAAAACAGCCCTGACAAGCAGCAGGAGCAGAGACCTGCAGGAGCTGGGCACAAACAGCCACAGGCTTCCTAACCTAAACCATCCCACAGCCCTGATTTAATCTGATTTATGCAAATGTTAAACCAATTTAGGTGTGCACATTGTACGAGTTGCCTGGCCCAGTTTAATTTGATAGGTTTTTAAACCTGTTTAGACAAACTAATATCTGCTCTCTAATCTAGAGCAGCTCAAGTTGTGCAAATGTTGCCAGGGAACTAGAGCATGGATGTTCTGATGGATCCTTCCTTGTATGACAACACTCACACTGCATCAGTGTTACCCAGCGATAGTAACACAAGGAAGAGGATGCCAAAATCCAGCCCATCTCTCTCAGGGCTGGTCATGCCCATGGCACGGGGCTCCCAAATCCCACACTGCTACACCAGGAGCTGCACAAAGGCCACCTCCAAAGCTTTCCAAACCCACAATGCACAAGCCCAGGTGAGGCCCAAATAGCCCAGGACTGCAGCAGGAAAAAGCCTTGGTTTTCCGTGGAGGGTGACACGAGTCCCTGAGGTGCCAGCAAGTCCCAGGAGCAGGGAGAAATCCCAGTTCTGCGTCCTGGTGTATCCCACTTGCCCATGAGCTGGGCTGTCTTTCCCCTCATTTTCACTCCTTTGTCTCCAGAGACACCCAGAGCATCCCTGAACACCTCAGATCCACCTGCTCCTCCTCGGAGCTCAGGGCTGTGTCCAGCCCATGACGTGCTGCTCACACCTGCACGTGCTCCCTCCTCACACCTGGCCATCCCAGGGGGAATCTGTATCCCTACCCCAACCCCCTGGCACGGCAGCACCTCCCTGGGCAGCTGGTGGGAGGGGGGAGTCAGGAGCCTTTACGGATTAAAAAAAACCAAATAGAGTTTAAAGAATCTCACACCTCCCAACCAGCTCCTTACTGAGTGATGTCAAGAAGGCAACATGGCTCTCAAAATTCCTTTTTTTTGAGGATGCTGAGGCTGCAGAGGGACACGGCCATCTGTGGAGGACACAGGCTTGTCAGACAAGCAAATAATCCGACAGCACAGGCAGATATTGCAAAGAGAACGCCAAGCTCGATAAATTACTAAGCCAAGACAGTGATACCCAAGCTAGAAAGAAAATAAGAAGTCCAAAAGAATTATGTTGGATCAGATCCAGAAGTCTAGAGGGTTTATGAGCTGAAGGATGGGGGAAAAGACAATTTCCAGTTTGCCAGGCTGATGTCAAGGCAAAAAAAAATTGGTCAAGTTATAAAGCAAATAATCAGAAAGAGAGGACAAGAGCAAAAAAATAAAAGGTCTAACAAACAGAGCCTGCAGATTGTTCCAGCTTATTGTGTAATAAACTTTGCAGAAAGGAAGCTGGCCCAAGCATTACTACTTCAGGGCTCATGGGTTTAAAATCAAGCACAATTTTTAAAAACCAATACTGAGATAGCCAGAAACTGCCCAGCCTGGTGGCTTCTTCAGTTTGTAAATATAAAAAAAATAAAAAATATGTTCTGGGGCTCCTGTCTAGAGTCACCACCCCAGAGTGAAGCTCCTGGCCCCTGACCCCACTCCCACCTTCCTCTGCAGGAAGCCAAGAGCTTCACGGATGGAGAGCTGGGCAAGGGGATTATTTGAAGTACAAGTCAGGCACATTTTTCACGCTGTTGAAGCAATGATATTTAACAGAAGTAATTTGCAGATTTTCCTTTTTTTGAGGAGAGAGTTATGAATAATATGCATGTTCTTATCAACTCACATAAGCAGAATTTAAAGCTCAAAGTTCAGCAACTGTGGATTAAACTACTTAGCAGCATCTTTTTAATGCAACTGAATAACCTCTCTCCTTACCATCCGCTCGCACTGCCCACACTGACTCGGGTTAGATCTGGCTTCGCTTTATCTCCGATTCCTACACTCGCAATTTTATCTCTGCAATGCAAAAGAAAAGCTGTTTTAGTGGGAACAGAGCGAGTTCAAATCAAACCCACATGCAGAGGGAGGCCACAGGCCACAGCTCTGCTCGCCACCCACACAACCTCTGCCACGTGGAGGGAGGATAAACAGTCCACCAGGCATTTACTACCTGGAGTTACTCTGCACCAAGGAGCAGCAGGATGTGCCCTTCACCCAGTGCCAGCCTAGTGAAGTGGTGCTGGGCACCGCAAAGGGCATCCACCCCGAGACCTCCCTGCGCTGTTTGGTGGGAGTCTCCCACCTCAAATCCAGTTCTGGGTCTCCAAATACGGCCCAAGCCCTTTGGGCAGCCCAACAGCACGAGCTGTTTCTGTGCTATGAGGAACCACAAACATCTGCAGCCACATCATCCCCTCAGACACCCCATCTAGAGGGATCTCAGGTCTCTTCACCCTCATTTCCACCTCTCCCCGCAAAGCAGAAGCAGAATTAAGGGTCTGATAGGAATCCACCCTCCTGGAGAAAGAGCAAAGGCACATTTTTCCTCCTCTCCTTACGGCAAGTGTCACACTGGTGATTGCTGAGCCCCCAGAAAAAGGCAGAGCAAACCCACTGCCCTCGGGATGAGACCGAGGGGACACCTGAGGAAGAGGCATCCTTTACCAAACCTACATTTTTCAACCCAGTGAGCACAAGGGAAAAGGGGACAGAGAGCCAGGGGGCACAAAGGACCCACCCCCATCCTGCTAGTGAGGCCAACACCAGAAGACAACTACAAAAGGGCTTGAGGACCTCCTGCCTCATCACCTCCATGCCTCGAGGCCCAAGCGTACAAACGGCTGCAGGAGACCCCTCTCCCTCATCCCTCAGTGGCACAGCTTCAGCTGGAAGCTCCTCTCGCATTACTCAAAGTATTTATGACTTTTCCCCATTTGAAATATGGGCCCTTACCACGCACAGGAAGGAGGAGGAGAGTGCCAGCAAACCCGTTAATTTATAAGTCAATCTGGCAGGGAACAATTAACAGCTTTCCCACTGTCGGGTGTGCAGAGTGGGGGTACCTTCGCTCTGGGGAAGGCAGGAGGGTCCCTGCCCTGCCAAACCCAACAGCCCTCGTGCCCAGCACCCAGACCCCACTTCGCTTCCCCTCACGGGAGCTCTCATAGGAACAAGCAGCCCTGTCCCCTGCAGCCCCTTCAGGTCACACACGCAGCTCCCCCAAAACACACTTTATAGGGAAAAACTATATAAAGCCCTAATATCTCACCCTGCCTGAGCGGAGCTGCGGCAGGAGCAGAAGCACCAACATCCACGGGGAACATCCCCAGCGCATTTCAGAGGGGGTTTGGCTGGGAAGGGGCTGGGGGACACTCCAGGGGCACAGCCCCTCACTCCACAGGGTGTTCCCGCTCAGAGGAAGGGGGGGAACCCCCCAGGCAAAGCTTCTTTTTCCTCCCAACTGCAGCGAGCGCTTTTGCAAGAGCGAAGCCTCCTGGGCCTCAGAGAGGGTGAACACCCCAAGAGCAGAGGTGTCCCCTGCCCCCAGGGGGTTCAGCACCCGTCCCTGTCCCTGCAGATGCTCACACCCCTCCCATGGGTGTCACCTGTCCTGTTCCGCTTATCCCATATTTGCTCCATTTGCTTCCCCAGGAGGGACTGAAATGGGAATCTGCTGGGGAAGCACAAACACTGTTAATTATTACTCTTATTTGAATGGGTAGGAGATATGGAGGGGGGGGTTCACCCTGTGACAAATTTTGGCGTGGTGACACAGGGGCCCTGGGGCCAACTCTCGCTTGCACAGGATGATCCCAGGGCTCAGGCTTTCAGCTGAAATCCCCGAGGGCGGATGGAAAACACCACCTGCTGTCACCCAGGAGTGTCCCCCGGCGACTCTCCATGGCTGTCCCCAGCTCCTGAGCCAGCTGGCTCTTGTAGATGAGGGAGGTTTGTTGCAGCCCCTCCAGCACAGGAGAGTGGACCTCCCCACCCAACAGGAGGACTTAGGTGGTTTGGGGATGATCTGCATCCCTTCCCTGCTACTGTCACCGGGCCATCCCATAGCTGGGGACAGCAGGGCAAAACCCACTTGCCGATGGGCTCTGGAGGTGGTGGGAGGACAAGGCACCTCCGGTGCCACCAGTGCCTGGGGTGGGCGCGGGCAGCACCCCGGGGGACACAGTCGTGTCCCCAGGATGTGGCATCGCACTGGGGAACGCTCCGACGGCTCCTCCGGCACCCGCATCCCGGCGATGCTGCTCCGGGAGTGGCACCGGAGCATCGCGGCGCGCCGGGAGGTGAAGCCACGACGATTCCACCGAGAGGGAACCCGGGTCCCCGGCCGCTCTCCGCCAGCACAGGCTGGAGCGCAGCGCAGAGCACGGGGATGCGCTCC
>JAOXXN010000347.1:4803987-4814111 GCA_026770055.1 Myrmophylax atrothorax
CCCACCCTGAATGCCCAAGATGTCCAGGAAAACTGGGCTAAGAAAGAAGGAAATTAAAATGGGAAGGGGTTGGGTAGGATACTTCTTTTGGCAGTTCTGTTCTTCCCTGGTGTTAACTAGTAATAACCACAGCATTTTCTGCTCCCTTCCCTCCTAGCCCTGGTCAGGATGTTATCCTTCCCTGGTACCAACATTCCCTGGCACCATCATTGACAGCAGCATCCCAGAGGCACAGGAAGAGCTGCAGCTTCAGGGCTGAGCCACCCCCCTCTCTGCACCCCTAGCCCAGCGCAAATCTCACACTGGTCCTCCATGGGGAGGCAGCAGGGAGAGGTCTCAGCCCTGTTCCCCACACTGATGTGGGGCATCAGGAACAGAAAATCCAGGAGAGAGAAGGGGCTGGAAAGAAGGTGTTTCTGCCAGCCAAGGCTCAATGGCACAGTCCCCCCAGCTCCTGAGTAAACACACGTACTCTGCTTCACTTCCCCCAGCACCAGCACCACCTTAAAATAGAACTGGCTTAAAATAACACCTTGCTAGCCCCAGACAGATGTGTAGGTTTTCTTTTCCAGAAATCAAGAGGGTTTTTTTCCCAGTGAGAAACTATTTATATAGAAAGAGGGACCGGGGAGAAGGGAGTGATGGTACCAGAACTACAAACTGCACCCCAAAGCCAGTGGTTGGGTGGGCCCTGTCTGCCCTGCCTGAGGCACAGAAAGGGAGTACAGCCCACCCCCAGCCTCTTCTGAGTTGAAATCAGTCAGATTTTTGGGCAAGGAGGACATTTCTGGCACAGGAGGTGCTATAGCAACTGGGTGAAGGTGTTTGGAAGAAGCTGAAAGGGAAATAAATAAAACAAAAGCATTGGTGGAAAGCAGAGTGATGGTAAAAGGAGGAGAAGACCTGCAGATCCCCAGAGTGGAACCTGGTGTCAAAGGTATTTCTCTTGTTCAGCTTTTAAATTGAATTCCCAGAGAGGGGCTTTGGTGAAGGGGTAGAAGAACTCAGAGCAGGACCTCTGTGTGCTCCCAAATTCCCATCTCAGTTCCCAGCTCTGCATCTGCAGGGTCTTTCCCACCACATTTTCCCTCCTGAGCAGTGGGTGCTGTCACTCCTCATCTCCCAGCACCATCCAGCCTTGCACAACTCCCTTATTTTGGGGGCTGTTCCTCTTCCCTGCCCAATCTTTGGTTCCAGAAAGAAGGTGGAATTGGGTTCTTGCAGGTGAAAGCCTTGATCTGCCAGTTCTGGTGCATCCCTGACCCGTGGGGGCTGTGATGTGCCAGGCAGCAGCCTGGCCTCATGCTGGGCACCCACCTTGGCAGGTGGGAGGAACCCAAAATCCAGCACCCAAGGGGCTGTGCCAGAGGGCTGGAGCTGCCCAGGCCATGAGAAAACCCTCCTTTTCAGTAGAACTTCCTCTGAGTTACACTTGATTTTACATTCCCCTTCCCCTCTCAGCCCTCCCCTCGCTGCCACGTTCTGGCAGGATTAATCCGAGATAAAGTTACCCTGAGTGACGGCCTTTGCTTTTGTGTTCTCCTTGTCTATTTTCCGCCTGGCTAAGCCCAGAAAAACTCCCGAGCAATTGTGCAGCTTCCAGCCTTGCCAGGGGGCCCTGCTTTGCTGACACTCAGCTGGGAAAAAACCCCCAGCACCTTCTGACAAGGGTTATTTTTATTTCTAATGAAAAGCGAAGCCTGCTGTGCACAGGTGGAGTGGGACAGATGACAGGCACCGAGGGGCACACAGCACAGAGATTGAGGGCTCACATTTCCCAGGGGACACTTTTTTGGGGGGTGGGGGGGTCTCCCAAAGCAGTCTTGGCAAAGCCATAGAACACCAAGGGCTTGGGGTGGGGGATACCCCCCACCCCAAGCCCTTGGTGTGCTATGGCTTTGCAGCCTGATTGGTGATGAAATGTCACCTTTGTGTGTGGAAGAGGTGAGGGCTGGAGGGATTGTGACAGTGGCATCACTCCAGTGGTGCAGGTCAAGCCTTTGCTTTGTGCTTTGCTGATCCCCCAAGTGTGGGCTCAGCTCATGCCACGGAGGGTGAATGGGCAAAAATATGGGAATTGGTGTAACCCAAACCAGTGATTCCATGTGTCAGAATGCCCAGCTTGTCCCTAGTGAGGTTTAGGTGGGGATTGTGGCACACAGAGAACTGAAGCTGCTCCTGACACACTCGGTGGACTCCCACCCTGTGAGTTCAGTCAGTTATTGAGCTCTGTTATTACTTTTTTACCATTTACTTTTGGACTTGCAGCAATTATTTCTCCAGCAGGGTGGAGGTTATTGGGATAACTGTTCCTGTGGTTAGTTTAGATTAGATGGGGATGGAGAAAGGCAGAGAGAAGCTGTTACTTGGAAAACTATGTGGTGATGAGTTGGAAAGGGAAGCTCGAGGAGAAGGCAGGGAAGGTCCTGCCATACCCTGAATCTCCATGAGGCTTCTGGAGAGGACAGCCCCATTCCTTCCAGGAAGATGGACAGGGAGACAGCACAGACCTGGAAAGCAAACCCCTATGTGTGAGGCTGCAGTGCCTGGGAATTGACACACTCAAAGCTGCTCCCTGACAGCCAGTGACTCCCCCAAGCCAAGCTGCAGCTCCCTTTGCACCCCAGGAAGGTTGGCCCAGCTCACTCCAGGGTTCCAGCACCAGGCACAGGAGCCAGAGGGTGTTTGTTGTCGCTCTCCCACCTCCAAGCCGCATTATGCAGCTCCGGTAAACGCCCTTTCCATCTTGCTCTGATCATTAGCTGGGAGCATTCCGCTCCAGAGCTCTGCTATAATGAAAGGCACTGAACTTCGGGATCTCAATTAACTACAGCAAATGCTCCAGATCCTGGGAAAATACTTTGCTCAAATTATATTGCAATGATAATCTGTATGTCCATTTACTCCTCGGGAGCGTGGCAGGCATGTGCCATGTATCTCAATTCCACTCCCTCTCCCGGCCTTAGCTCCATCCCTGCATCTCTTTCCTGCCCGATGCACAGAGCCATTCCTTATTCCTGGGCTGCTCTGCCATCTCCCCAAACAAAGTGGAGCCCTGGTGCTGCATGGCACTCCACCTCTCGCCTGATAAATACAGTCCAGCCCTTAATGAACGCTACCAAGTCATTATGATTAATAAACAGACTCGAGCGTCCGTTCCTCTGGGTGCTGCCACCCTTAATTGCCAGCCTGGCACTGCAGCAGGTGAGATCTTCCCAGCTGGAAGGTCACGCTCCACATTTGGGGGGAATTTGGGGAGAAGGAGAAGAGACAAGGTGTGCAGCCTTTGAAGAAGCAAGAGGAGTGAGGCAGCAATGGGGAAGGATCTGTCACCACCACCCCACCAGCACATGGCACAGCTCAGGGGTTGTTGTGGGGGCAGGAGCAGGTGATGGGTTTATCAATTCTGGATCTGTGTGGAGGTGGGTGAGGAATTGTGCCAGTGTGAGATGTGATGCTCTCTGGGCAAACAGGGCTGGCAGAGCCAAGGTGGGGCCATCCCCCACCCAACACCACTGCCTTCCCAATCCTGCCCAGCCTGCAGGAGTCCAATAAAACAAGTCCACACGTTACAAAATCAATTTCCTCTCTATTAATTTGGATCTCTTAAGATTTATCATCATCTTTCATCACCAGATTAAAAGCAATTGGCAAAGTCTCAAATAACCTTTTAATTCCAAGCTTGGAGCCAAGTTCCACATCCAGGGAGCCTTGTCCTCTGGGGGGGGCACTGCCCAGATGGGATGGGGTCTGGCACCCCAGTTCCAGACTGGGCCTGGCACATCCATACCTGTCCTCTCCATGGGGAGTCTCAGCCTGGCTCTTGGTTCGTGATGGAATTAATTACAGTTCTTCCTCTGCCCTCAATCGAAGGCTGCACTTTGATATTTATGTTCCCAGTTGTGGGTTAAGGCCTTGATTCATTATGATTTGCATAGTAATTGTTTTCTTCTAATGATCTGGGAGGATGGCACCGTGGGGAGACGTGTCCTGCACACACAGGGGGGAGGGCTGGGGCACATTATGGAGCAGCATCTCTACCCCCTGAGCATCACACCTCTGGCCAGGGCCAAAATGGGGCCAAAGAGGGCCAAAACAGAGCCAGAATGGGGCCAAAATAGGGCTAAAAATAGAACCAAAATAGAGCCAGAAATAGAGCCAAAATAAGGCTAAAATAATGCCAAAATGGGGCCAAACCAGAGCTGAAATAGGGCCCAAGTAGGGCCAAAATAGAGCCAAAATGGGGCCAAAATAAGGCTAAAGCCTCTGCATCCTCCTCCCACTGCTCTGTGCCTGTCCAAAGCACAGCTTCTCTGGGCATCCTGTGCCAGGGCCTGCCCACCCTCCAAGGGAGGAATTCCTTCCAATATCCCATTAACCCTGCCCTCTGGCAGTGGGAATCCCTTCCTCCTTGGGAGCTCCCTCCATGCCTGTGTCACAGAGTTCTGACCAACACGAAAAGAATGTGGTGCTGCTGGAGAGAGTCCAGAGGAGGCTCTGAAGGTGCTCCAAGGGCTGTAGAGAGGCTGGGAGAGCTGGAGGTGTTCAGCCTGGAGAAGGAGAAGGGTCCAGAGAGACCTTAGAGTCTATTCCAGTGCCTAAAGATCTGGAGACAGACTTGTGAGAAGGGCAGGAGGGACAGGGTGGAGTTTCCTGGGTGGACGTGCTAATTGTGCCATGAGCATCCTCCTTGGAGGTGGAGAGGACGTGGTGGGGCAGGGATAGACCCGTGCTGGGTGTGGGGCTGTGTGAGCTCCAGGTTGTGCTGCCACCAAGCCTGAAACCTGCAGGATGGAAAGGGGCTGGAAGGAAATGACTGCACTGCTCTGAACTGACAAGAAGAGACCATTTAAATCCAAAGCAAAGGTTAATGATATCCTGACAGTGCAGAGGATTCACAGCTTCCAGAGTGGGAAATTGCAGCTGAGTGACAGCCCCGAGAGCTGCAGATCCCAGGGATGGGGTTGGGCTGGGACTCAAATGCACAGAGACAGCAGCACCATTTCAGCTGACACTCAAAAGGTTATGGGGGGATGACAGATGTTTATTTGTGTATTTTTGTGATTGAAGGGAAGTTCTTGGGTTGGCTTGGCAGGGTGAATGGCAATTGTTTTCCAGGTACATTCCTCCTCCTTTGGGGCTGGAAATGGAGAAAGGCTTGGAGTCCATCTGAGCTCCAGGTAAGTGGCTGCAGGAGAAAGATGATGGTGATAGTAATACAGGTGGGTTCTTCTCCTCTCTGTACAACCAGACTGTTGGCAGATGATTTTTCCTCTCCCAGGGCAGTGACAGAGATCTGACCAGTGATCTCCTAATGGGGGCAAATCCAAAGGGATGGTGAAGAGTTGCCAGGTATCTGCTTACCTGTGGTAGCTGGAGGGTGGGGGGGGGCCTTCCCTCTCTGCCAGTGCTGAGAGGTTTTTCTTCCTTCTGCAGCCTCTGGAAGTGACCCACACATTTCCCAGGAGCACCACATGTGGCAGTGCCATGGGCACTGGTTTGGGGTACAGGCTGAGCAGGAAGGGGACACAAGGATGGTCCCCTTGCAAGTGGCACCAGACCTTGGCTCACATCTTAAGAGCAATCCAAGCTCCGGGGCCAGCATGAAAAAGAGCCACCCCAGGTCCCCCAGCCCTTTGTAGCCCCTTCCTGCTTTTCCCCAGACAGGCTCCTGCTCTTCTTCCACCCTCATTAGCCACGCACCGAGCTCTTTGCAGCTCCTGAAGCTCTTCCCCAGCAGCATCCCATGGGATCCACACCAGAAATGCCTCTGCTTTGAAGGGCCCACACCAAAGCCTGAGCTCGAGCTTTGAACACACCATGTGTCGTCGTCTGGAATAATTCATGGTAAACATTTGCTTGGAGTGGTGCAGGGAGCAGAGGTGCCCCTGCCCCTGGGATGTGCCAGGGAGTGGGGAAGGAGGTGGCAGCATCTCCAGAGGGTTTGTGGGGTGTCCATGGCTGTGCAGAGCTCCCGGGGAGGAGCAGTGCTCGTGGGTTAATAGGATGGGGGGATAACGGGTCCTGAATCCTTGGAAATGGGTCCTGAATCCTTGGAAATGGGTCCTGAATCCTTGGCAAAGAGCTGCACAGGACACATGTGGCACATGGGGAGCAGCAGGCTGGGAGCAGCCACTGCCCTGCCACTGACACTGTCGTGGGTGTGTGTACGTTTATGGTCACAAAATTGATGCTTAAACAAAGTTGAGTGCAAATTTAGAGGGAAAACAGAACTATGGCTTTGAGCAAACATCTAATCCATGCTTTGTGTTTCCCAGGAGCAGAGGAACAGGCTATTTCTCCTCTCTGTCCTCTTCAGAATCAGGGAGTGAAAGCAATGGGATTTCAGATGGAATTTAGGCAATGATGGTCCCTCCTTGCAGAGTAGGAGGGAGAAGGTGGAGATGGGGATAGATACAAGCAAAGGGGAAAGGACCTTCATTAAAGCAGAAATCACATCCCATTTGGCATTTAAGAACCACCTGCCTGATGGTCCCAAAGGGATGGGGGATGGAGAGACCTGACCTGTGCAAGTCTCCCTCTGTCTACCACCCCTAAGGCCAGGATGGGCACCCAAGGGTGCAGAAGGAGCCCAGCCTTCATCTTCCTTGCTGTGAAGGCACAAAAGAAGCTGAAAGTCTAAAGTGAGTGCCAAGACACTCACCTGCATGGAGCATTTCTCCTAAACCAATCATTTTGGCAGACAAAATTCCCTGGCAAAGCTGTACTGAGTGTCTTCCATGAGTTGTCGGGGCTGGGGGGGGAATAAAAAAGCAGCAGAAGCAGAGTAAGAAGAATTCAATATTTCTATTTGTTCTTATCCAAATAAATTGAGATGTATTTGTGGAAGTGTCAGAGAAGCCCTCAGGAATGATACCATAAAATAACACAGCTGCTTCCTGAGCCTGTGACAGACAGCACAGATTAATGTACCGGCGTTTTTATGGTCTGTTAACAACTGATACGGGCTTTAAATATATTATCTCCCATTGTATTGTCTGTCATTTTAAAAACTGCTCATGTCTATTGTGTTTGCTTTTAAGAGGTGCTTATGGAACAATCAGCCAGTGCTTCCTGATCTCTCCCCTTCCCTCCTTCCAAGATATATCATTATCTCACCCTCTTTCTCTCCTTTTTTCCCTAGATAGGTTTTCCCCAACACTTTCATGGGCAATTTATTCCCAAACTTATCGAAGCCCCCTCATGTTCCTTAATTCCAGGAGCTTTAAAAAGCTTTTCCACCTTCACACCTGGCTGTCTGTGAGATGTGGTGAGCTGGGGAGACAGGTCAGGCTGGAGCCCTGATGGGGACAGAGGGGCTGGAGAGGGAACGTTGGGAACTGTGTCCCCCCAGGCTGTCACAGGGAGGTGTCCAGGCCTCCAGGAATCTTCTGGGATGAGCATGAGGAGGGAAAAGGAGCTGGGGATCAGGTCTGGGCTGGGGGAAGCAGAGGATTGGTTTTGCTGGATGTGCTCAGGAACACATGGAGGGTTTCCAGGTGTGTGAAAATCCTGTGTTGGCTCTCAGTGTTTGGTGGCTGAGCAAAATCTCTGTTTCCTTCTTGGCTGGGACCAGGGGAGAAGGGGCCCATGAGGGACAGGGCTCCTGGCTGCCCCAGCAAGGAGGATTCCAACTCAGACTACTCCTCAAACCTCTTCAGTGGTTCCTTCACCCAGGAAATGCTCCCAGGCAGAAACTCCCCAGGACTTTTCTTCCCCCTCTGCTCTTGGCCACTCACTCCATCCATGTCACATCTGGCAATGGCAGATCTGCCCCCTCCTCTGCTGTGCCCCGTTGGGCTCACCGTGCCCAGCAGCCTCATCCATCCCTGCTGGTGCTGTCCCAGCCCACCCTGGGCCTGCTCTGCTCCTGGCAGGGCAGGTGCAATGAGATCCATGACTGCAGATGGCTCTGCCACAGGTGGAGCCAGGACGAAACATCTGGACAACCTCCCTGGCATCTGGCAGGGAGCAGCACTTCCAGCTGGGCACATCAGCAGAGGGAAACACTGCTCACTGCCATCTCCTGCCTGGGCCCACTGTGCCCCCGGCCCCAGGGCCATCCTCACACCCACAGCGTGACATCATGACCAGAGATGCTCAGGACCTACATTGACTCATCCTCTTCCTTCCTCTTCAGCTCCTAAAAGTGTCCTTCTCCTCCCCCTTGCACCCCTCAAAGCAGCCCCCAAACAGCCAGGGGGTCCCATGGGGGTGTTGCTGGGGAGAGTGAGGGGTGGTAATGGATGTGTCTTTGTGTCCATAATTTGCTCAAAAGGCTTGAATTGCTATATCCGAAATTATATTCGATTGCAAGAACAAAGATGCCCTTTTGATGCTTTGTAGCAGCACTGGAGATAATGAAAGGAGAGGAATTTCGATAAGGATGAAAGATATCTTCCTTCAGCTTCCCAGGGCTGATAAAGTGCTGCCCAGATGAAGAGAATTTAGAATTAAAAGCACCTCAAAAGTAAAACAAAGTAAACACTGCCCAGCGTTGCTCTAACAAGATAAAATTACACTGTGGAGAGGAGACAAACAGGACAATAAAGAGAAGCACTCAAAGTAACAGGGAGAAGGACAGTTTGGGTTTGGGAAGGGAGGTGGAACAGTGACAAAGGGAGTGCTGGAGCCAGAGCACCCACCATTCTGGAAAGGGGATGTTTTGGGGCTGAAGGACCTTGCAGAATTTGGGCAGCCTTTAGGGAAAGGCCTCCATGAGGCCACCTAAAGTCATCCCATCTCCATTTTGACAGTGGGAGGGTGATTTCTCCACCCCTCTTGGGGTGAAATGGGCTGCTCCAGAGCATTCTCTGACAGCAGAGACCTCACTTTTGTGGGCAAATGAGACAGTGTGGAATTCTCTGTTGCCTTTGGTGGCTTTGGAAGGTCTCTTGTTGGGGTGGGAGAGCATTGGGGTCACTGCAGGAATAGTGATGTTACAGTAGGAAAATGTGATAAGGATTTTCAAAGTCAGCTGAAAAGGGACTGGAACTGCTTCTGGAGAGAAGTGGTGCCTCCTCTGGTACCCATCCCCTCCTCACCCAAACCTGCTCCCATTACTGCCAACACTGGCATCAAACAGCAAATGGAGCTATTGAAGCCTTTCCACACTGATTTTTTCACACTTGTCTTTCTGAAGTCCCACGTGCTAAAGAACATCTGAAAATACAGAGAGATTAAACAGCAGAAACTGTCTAAACAAGCCCAAACAGATTGGGAAACTCAAATCTCGCAAACCTTATGCAGCTTCACGCTTCAAATCACCTTAAGTGTTTGCAGCATCACCAGGCTCACCTTTCTATCATAATTAAAGACGTCTGTCTCTGAGCAAAGGCAGGAGAGCCTGGGGGAGTTGTCACCATCCTTCCTCTCAGCTGCCATTGCTCAGCAGTGCTGTCAGGGCAGGGGAAAATGGGGGGTTGAGCTAAGAAGTGTCTTCCAGGACAGACTTTGAGGAATGCCCCATGTCTTTGCAGTCTGCCTGAGTGTTCAAAAGCAGGGTGGACCAGTGCAAGGTGGAATCAGGGCAGGAGGAGTATTTTGTAGAGCTGGGGTTCTACTGGTTGGGTTGGACTTGTGGACATCTTTGGGGGCTAAGGAGGAGGAAAAGGGATGGGATGGGTAAGTGTGGGGTGCTGAGCCACCCCTATCCAAGGGAGTCATGTCTGGTCTGGGAAAGGAGCCAAACTCACCCACCTTCAGCTCTGAGGGTAGTTGGGGCTGCCCTGGTGCCCATTTGGTTCTGGCCCTTGGGAAGAGGAGCTCCCCCAACCCACACACCCATCTGGCTCCATCCCTGGCCAGGATGCCCCAGCCCTGGGCAAACACATGACCTGGCCATGGTAAGTCCTCCATCTCCTCCTCCCTGGGGGTAGAAGGTCTCCCCAGGGGCAGGTGCCTCCACACAGCATTTTCATTGAGAAAAACGGGGCTGGTTCGGAGCGGAAATGCGGCTGTGATTGCACCGAATGGGAAATCAATGGGAGTCCAAAATTAATTAACCGTGTCTGCAGTGGGGGCAACCGGTTAAATGAAGTGGAATGAAGCTCTCAGCCCTCAGCTGGGGCAGGACCCACCCGGGGGCTGCTGCCCCTCCATGGATCCCTCCCTCCCTCCCGCAG
>JAOXXN010000347.1:4814199-4828068 GCA_026770055.1 Myrmophylax atrothorax
GGCTGGCACAGCTTTGCAGGGGGATGAACCAGAGGCCCCACCAGGAGCTGCTGAAGGTCAGCCCAACTGCTGCTCCCGGTGGGGAGGGCTCCAGAGAGTAAACAATAATTAACCTTAAATTAAAACTGGTTGTAATCTCTGATTACCCGCCTGGATCTGCGATGTGCCAAAGCCCATTTTGTTGCTGGTTTCCTTGGAGATACCACTCGGTCTCCCCACCCTCTCCAGCTCTGCTCCAGCTCTTTTTTTTTAAAGCAGGTTTAAAAACAGCTATTAGGAGAGCTTGTTAATCATCATCCCAGGCTGCTAATAGCATTCTGGCCACGGTTAATCATAGCGAGCTGCGAGGATGCTGCAAATGCTTTCAGTGGAATAATTGCCCCACTGTTCTCTCACTCCACTGCATCCCCCTTCCCTCTGAAGCAGAATTCTCTACCCCAGCTGGGAAATATGGAGTCAGGATGCTGCTGGCTTTTTTGATTTTGGCTTGGCTGGTGGTGAGATCTGATGGAGTTTGGGAAGGGCAGTGCCCTGCTGAGCCCCTGGTTGGTTGCAGCTCAACAGCAGCAGCACTTGCACATTGTGTGTGCAGCAGGAGCAGGGAATTGGGGAGCATGGACCCATGTTCTGGGCAAAGCAGGGCTCGAGGTGGAGCTGAGCCATCTCTGGGGACGTGGATGCCATTAATTACAGGCTCCAGCTGCAGCCTCCACCTTCTCAAACCTCCCAGGAGCTCCTGTTTACTTCTCAGTGCCCCGTAGTTCAGCTGTGCTGTCACTGCACTCAGAGCAACCTTCTTGCCCAGAAAATCAGTGGATGGGGGTGAAGCTGGAGGTAAGATGTGTGTTCCTGGGCTGGTGTCATCTCTGGGCCATCCTCCTCCTCCCTGGAGCTGCTCCAGCTTCCTGCTGCTGTAGGTGGAGGAAGGTTTGGCCTCCAAGGTCTTAAATTTGTAAATCAGTTAAGCACTTAATTTTTTTCTGAGTTAAGCAGCTGCTTAAAGACTTCTCTGTACTAGCCCAGAACATCAGGCT
Organism: Myrmophylax atrothorax; assembly: GCA_026770055.1. Lineage (NCBI taxonomy): Eukaryota > Metazoa > Chordata > Aves > Passeriformes > Thamnophilidae > Myrmophylax > Myrmophylax atrothorax. The sequence continues at coordinate 4,815,234 of JAOXXN010000347.1, forward strand.
CATGCTGTAATAAATAAAGTTTCTGTCTGCAACTTCCTCATGAGGGGCAGTGAAGGGGCAGCTCCAACCTCTGTTTTCTTTGACCAGTGACAGGACCTGAGGGAGCAACTGGAGCTGTGCCAGGGGGTTGGGATGGATCTCAGGGAAAGGCTCTGCCCCAGAGGGTGGTAGGCACTGACCAGGCTCCCCAGGGCAGTGGGCACAGCCCCGAGGCTGCCAGAGCTCCAGGAGCATTTGGATGATCCTCTCAAGGACAGGGAGGGATTGTTGAGGTGTCTGTGCAGGGCCAGGGGTTGGACTGACGGTCCTTGGGAGGCCCTTCCAAGTTGGGATATTCCAGGATTCTGTGATAAATAGCCCCTTCCAGGTGGGAGGTGTGAGCTTGCCTTGTGCTGCCGTGATTCAGGAGTGGCACTGCTGGGGAAGGATCCCCCAAACTCGCTGCCCCCAGCCCCTCCAGCCCCCAGCAGGGGCTGCTCTGCCCTCCTTGAGCCCATTTAGGGGGTTTGAACTGGGTGACCCACCTGAGCGGGTCTTAATTGTGGCTCTGGCTGTTCCTGCTGAAATGACAGATAGGGGACAATTCTGTGGGTTGGCAATAATTGTTCTCCTCATTACAGCAATGACATTTACTGGAAAGCCACTGCAATCCCATTACCTTCTTATGCTGAGTTCTGTGACTAAAATTACCTTCCCTGCCTCCTTCTCCTGGTGTTCCCTCTGGACAAGGAGTGTCCCCCTGCAGCCATGGGGGGCCATGGAGGGCCCTGGAAGGGCTGCCCTTCACTTGGGTTTGGGTGGGGGGTTTTTGGAGGGCATTGATGGTTTTTGCATTTCTTACCCTGCATTTTTTAACCCATCACCTGGATGGGGAATGTTGGAATGTTTAACCAGTTGCAGAGGTGCCAACACCCGGGCACTGCCACCCCAAAGTTAACCCACTGCATTAACCAATCAGCCCCCAAAAGAACAGAGGGGGAGGCAGAGGGAGTTTTACAACAGTGTTTCTGTATTGCAGGTGGCCCCCTCAGGTCTGTGGACCCTCATTCTCCCCAATCACCAAGAAAAACGTGCCTATGAATTGTTAATTTTTAAGACCCTTAATATTTTATAAACAGTTGTAATGAGCCAATGCTCTGTTTTGTTTGGCTGTCTCTGTGTCCTTAAATCTGTGACCAAAATACTTTCATTTAATGTGTTGCCCTCAGAAATATCTTTTAATAAATCACTGTACATCTTCTCTGGAGAGGCAGCATTTGGTTAAGTTGGATGAATGATGATGATGATGATGATGATGATGATGATGATGATGATGATGATGATGATGATGATGATGGTATCTTTCAATAGATTCTTCTTTCCCCCCTTCTCTGTACATGCTTCACACTTTACAAGCTCAAGTGAATTAATTCAAAAGGAGAAACCCCTAATTTTCAGGATTAGGAAAGCTAAAGTAGGACCATGAACAATGTCAGAGCCATGACCCAAAGATGGACCTGACCCACCACCATGTCTGAGGTGGAACAAGGAAAGGGCTGATATTCAGGCCCAAAACCTCAGCAGGAGGAACTTCCTTCCCTTTGCCATTTGGAGGATTCCAGAGGTTGACCCACCTCCTGGGCAGAGAGGAGCAGGAGCACCATCTCCTCTTTCAATTATGGACCTTCCTTTAAAGAAAAAAAAATTAAAAGGGAGAAAAAAGCCTTTTTTTTCTCTCCAGGGTGACTGCTGGGAGGGGATAATTTTTCTCTGAGAAACTGAGGCTCCCTTGTAAAACTTATGGAGAAATCAGGTCGTTTGTCAGTTCAAGTCATTGTCTTCCATACACAAAAAACATGGCAAGTGCAGCTTTTGTAAAATCTAAATTGAAAGTAAATAGCAAGTGGGCAGTTCTTGGTGATAAAACCTCCCATTCTGTAGATTTCTGGTACAATATTTATTTTATCCTCTTTATAACTACAAGGGCTGTCTCTGTGTGTTATTAAAGTAATGCATTTGCTTAACCTGCACTTAAATTCCCTCCCAACCTTCCCTGATTGTACATCTCACTGCTACATGTTCCCAGCCTGCTGGTCTCAGCTGGACAATTATATTAACTGCTTCTATTTGCAATTACTATGAATCATAAAGCAAGTCTGAATGGATTGTTTTTCTTTATTGAAAATGTTTAAACTTAATGCATTGCAAATGTCACAGCCATGGGGCTGCTCTGGCTCCTGGGGAGGTGCCTGGTGCCTTCAGTGCTGCTGAGGGAGCTTCAGGGAGGGAGTTGGTCCTTCCCTCCCCTCTGTCCGTCTCTTCCCCCACAATACTGAGTGTCCAAGGCCAGTTTGGAGCATCCTGGTCTAATGGAAGGTGTCCCTGCCCCTGGCAGGAGGTGGAATGAGATGAGCTTTGATGTCCCTTCCAGCCCAAACTAATGTGGGATTCTATGAATAAACTGCACCAAACAAAAGACACAAGCAGTTGCCTTGATATGTCTCTGAGATGAGGGACTGGGAGGTGATAAAGGCAAACTTGCCCACAGATGCTGGTGATGAGCTGGATTGCAGAGGAGATTTGAGCCTGAGCTCACCCTCCACCTTTCCCTTTGGGTTATCTCCAGGGACTCTGCGAAACACCTGGGACAAGCCCAAAGGTAGAGGCTGAAGCCACAGGGAACAGCCCTGCTGCCTCCCACCAGTTTTTCAAGATGTTCCCAAGGTCTGCCAACCTCATTTGGGGTTTCCCTTCCCTGCTCCCCCCGGGGTGCTCCCCCCCAAGTTGGTAGGACGAAGTTTTGGAGGTCTCTGAAGCTCCTGGCGGTCTTTGGTGTCTCTTGGCACAGGGGCAGGTGAGTACCAAGGGGATGATGGATTTTATCCAGCAGGAATTGGATGATATCCCACAAAGCACTCTCATTCCTGCAACTCATCTTGCAGCCTTCAGCTGTACTTTACTGGCTTTTTTTCCCAGTCCAGCCAGGACAAATTCTCCTTGTGCTGTGGGGCTGGGCTGGGTGAGGTCACTGCATTGCACTGGGCTGACTGGCAAGGAAACAAAGTGACCCAAACCAGTGGAAAGTGGGGAATGAGGAGAACATTTCTGGTTATGGCAGGGCAGGACGAGCTGCAGAGACTGAGGGTTTGAGGTGGGCCATGGGCATGTTGTGCCAGTGCCTGGGATTGACAAGGAGCTGTGCTTGGAGAACAATCTAAATGAGATGACTACGTTTTGATTTCTTAATTAATATGTTTTAAATGTCACTGCAGGGTGGTTTGTGCCAGTGAGCTGAGAAAGCCCTTGAACTGAGCACAGATGGGCCTGCCCCAAATCCTGGCATCCCACAGCTCCAGGAAGGTTTGGGTTTGGCTGGATCTGTGTCCAACCTGCTCTGTCGCTGTTGTCCTTTTGGTTTGTGGATCCCAGAACAGGATTATGGAGCTGTGAGAAAAGCTTTGCTCCCTCGGGAATGCTGCTCTTGGGCGGGGCTGGGATGTTTGGGGGACCATCCCATGGTCTCACCTCATGAGGAGCACAAGAGAAGCCCTGGGTTGGGCTGAAGAGCTTTGCAACCCCTTTGTGGCCCAGAGAAGGCTTCAAGATTTGTTTTTGTGCATTGAGGATCTGCATTTCTGCCACTGTGCAGGACTTGCAAACCCGAGGTGGAGCTGAGCCAGCTCTGAGAGCACCAGCACTGAGGGGAGAGCTGCTCTGAGCTCACTCCTGCTTCTGCCATAAACTGGGAGCAACTCCAAGGACGTGGGAGAGCTTGGACAGTGCAGAGCTAGTTCAGGATGAAGCAAGGCTGGCTGAAAGCCAAAGCAAATCCAATTTTCTTTCCACCCCTGAGACAGAAACTTGTGCAGCTCAGTTCAGATTCAACTCCGTGTTTTGGTTCAGCTCAAAGTGTTCCTCTGTTTCAGTCTCAGCATCGTTGAAGTTCCCTTAATAAGATTTGTGTCCTCCACACATTCCCCTTCAGCCTGTTGTTAATGCATCCAAAATGGCAACGTCCCACATCCCATAATACTTGCATTTTTAAAGAATTATATGCTTTATTTTCTTGGTTTTAAATCACTTTTTAGACCCAGACAGAGCAAGATAACAGTATAGATGGAATCAATAGTACACAGAAGTGAGAGAAATTACCAGGCTTAATAAACTTCCCACATGGCTCCCTATTGCAGCTGTAGATCAACCCCCAACAAACAGAGATGCTCTTCTGGAGAGTCAGAGAGGAGACACTGGTGCTGTTTGAAATAAGATGGCTATTAAAAGCCCTACAGATGATGCAGCTTTTATCTTTCTCAGGAAGTTTGGGTTCCTCCTGTGCTTTCCTCATGTTCCTGATGGTTGTGGTTTGTATGGAGAATTCTTCTTGTCCCAGGAAGTCCTGCAGGGAATTGCTGTTCCCCAGAACTGTTTCCTCCCCTCATGGCTGGGCTCTGCTGGGATGTGCCCAGCCCTCTCTTGCGTATTTGTGACGACTTGGGGGAGATTAATGCTCATAATCACCCCCAAATTTGAGCATCCATCTCCTTCCAGCAGCCACAACATCCTCCTCACAGAATCAGGCCCCTCTCCCCCTTCCCTGGGGAGCTGTGGGAGAAATCAACATACCAAAGCAATTAAAAAATAATAATCACAGACCAGTAGCAAAGGAAAAAGCATAAAAAGTGGGACTAATTTTATGACAAGAAATGAGCCTGTAAAACCAGGAGCAATTAGAGCACAAAGGCAATTAAACCATTTCAAAAGGCTCAGAGAAATTTATTTACTTCCTTTTTTTCTGGGAGGCTTTTGGGGAATGGGGACCTTTTATTTCCCCTAGTGCTGATGGGGACCTGGCAACAGGAATTGCCTTTTTACCTCAGGATCTTAACTCTGTTTCTGGAGCTCATTTTTTTTTTTTTTTAGGAATAGAAAAGAAAGGCAGGAGGTTCTCCCTGCAGAGGAGCAGCAGGAGTCACCCCTGAGGGCATGGAGCTGCTTGGGAAGGTTTGGATGGGAAGGTCTGGGTCACCTGCTCCTCCCAACACCCCCCCAGGAAGAGGTTTTAGGTGTTTCTCCTCCTCATGATGGTCAGGGAGGAAATGTATCCATGAGGGTGGCACAGGTTGGGCAGAGCAGCTGTGGCTGCCCCAGCCCTGGGAGTGTCCAAGGCCAGGTTGGAGCGCCCTGGGACAGTGGGAGGTGTCCCTGCCCATGGCAGGGGTGGCACTGGGTGGACCCAACCCGACCCAACCCAACCCAACCCATTCCATGATTATAGAGGTGCAATGGGGGAGGGGGGAAATCTCTGTGGCTCCCCAAATCATGTGTTTATATTGGGTTTTTTTGCACTCTCTGTGCTTGGCAGCCAAAGGGTTGGGCTGAAGCTGAGGACACCTGAATTTAAGCCCTGGTGGTGCCCCATGATTTCAGTGGAACATCAGGAAAGTCCTTTGATGCAGCCAGGGAAAAGTGACTTTCCTCATGGAAAGCTCTGGGCTGCATCCAACCCCCCTGGGAACCGTGTCCTTGAGCATCCCCTCCCCTGGCTCAGGCAGCACATTACCCAGGTTACAGCACCTAAAGTGCAGCTCTGGATCTCCCCCTAAATCCTGGGAAACTCAATAAGTGCTCACATGTTGGGATGATGAGTTGCCTCTAACTCTCTAAGTACATCCCTCTATATATCTCCATGTTCACTCACAGGATGGAACAGCTGCCTGGAATATTTATTGCTGTGTTATTGATGCTGAGTGTTCTGCAGCCTGGGCTGGAGCAGGACCCTGAGCCCAGCCATGGCTTTGGTCATCCTTAGGGGAATGGGAAGTCCTCAGTTCTTTCCCACAGCCTGTGGCTGAGTTGTGGAAGGCTCCAAAGGGCTTATCCTGCCCCCAGATTTCCCTCCTCAGCTGTATCAAATGGGGACACAGAAATGCATCTTACAGACAGGGGGATGGAGTGTCCCCACTCCCAGCGAGGTCAGTAAGAGAAACTGAGGAAAACCTGATTTTAGTACCTCAGTCGGACTTTTTTCTAGGATTGCAACTTGAAAAATACCTTGAGAAACTTGAAAATACCCTGTTACTTTGCTCTTCTCCTCTGCAAAATGGGTCAAGCCCCGTGGAGTTGGAAAAGCTGGCTAGGAACATCCCCAGGGCCCCCAGGTCGCTGCTTTATCACCCTGAGAACATCCAGTTCCACCTCAGTCAGCAAATTGCAGGGACTCTTAATGGCAAAGAGGCAACATAAAATCACCCTGGTTATTACAGTTAAACCCTGTCCTCTGCAGCACAAACCTGGGGGCCTGACTTTGGCAGTTGCCTTCCCCAAAAACCTTTCCCTGCTGACCAAGACACTGAGGTTGAACATGAAATCCCAGTCAGGAACGCTGGTGATGCTGCCCAAGGTGCTCCCCAGAGGGGGCACACAGGGGTGGGTGCCCCTGTTGCAGATCCACCAATGACGAGTGCCAAGATGTTTTGGAAAGGAGGATTTCCCCCAGATTTACAGCTGAGAGCTCACAGCCAGCAAAGGACCTGCTGCTTTCCTTGATGCCCAACCTAAATGTCTCTGAACCTCTGCTGGTTTCTCTGGGTGATTTCCTGGTTCGGAACTAGAAGGAAATTACATTTTGAAGAGCCCGGAGCCTGATTTATTCCATTGCTGTTCTCTTTGAATCAGGAACCATCAACAGTCACGGTGTGTCACAGGGTATCCAAATTACAACACACCATTTTGGCTGCCTAATTGGATGAATGAATTTCAGAGAAAATTAATGAATGGTGAAGAGCTCGTTTTTAAGTTGTTGAGGGTTTTTTTTTTTTCTCTCCCCATGCAAATTCCTGGCGATGGAAATCAATTGTCTGTGCTTGAAATTCCTGAAGCGTCGGGGGATCCCCAGAGCTCCCTCAGCTCCCTCCTGGAACAGCAGCCAGAAATGTAGAGCTGCTGGAAGAGCTTTACAAATGGTTCTTTGGGGGGTTTTCCTGGCCCAGGAAAGGAGGGTCCCCCCTCCCCCAGGATCCTGCAGCACCCCAAGGATGGGAGGGATGGGGGCACTGAGCTCTGGGGCTCAGCTAATTCTTTGTGCTTTTGCTTGGGGTAGAGACCAGAATATAAAGGAACATATGTGTGTGTGACAAATATATATATAAATACCTAAAGTAATATACTGAGTATAAAAGCAATAGAATATAAAGTAAAAATACCTGTGTATGTGTATGAACATACCTTTGGGTGAGTGTACAGATATTGGGGGTTGGAACTAAATGGTCTTTAAGATGCTTCCAACCCAAATCATTTTATGACTCTCTCTATAAAAAAATTATATATATAAAGAACTGTGGGCTTTTGCCCTGCCCATGGAGGGCTCAGGTGGTTTTGGGGCTGCCCTGCCCTGCCCTGCCCTGCCCTGCCCTGCCCGGGGTTTCCTGGGGCTTGGAGGAGGTTCAGTGCAGCTGCAGAGGGGTTGGGTTATCTGGGGAGTTTTCTTCAAGGCACACTTTCTCCTGCACTTATTTTATCCTCCTGAAGAGAGGGCAACAGTCTGGAGTGAAATAGAAAATGGGATGGGATGGGGAAAGGAGAGCAGCAGGTACAGCTGCTTCCAGGGAGAGGGGTGGGAAGCTGACCTACTTCTTCAGTCATACATGTATTTATACACAGGGCCAGGTGTGCTTATTTCCTCTCTAATTTAACAAAGGAAAGTAAAACAGGACCCAGATAACTGACCTGGTTTAAACCACTTTGTAGGATTTAACACACACACACAAAAAAAAAGAAAAAGTCCCTCTGGATTTAAAAAACTTCAGCAGAAGTTTTACCACTTGGAGCACATTTGAGTCTCACCAGGTAACTTCATTTGGTTTCCTTAATGAAGGCAGCTCAGCAGGGTTAATTCTGCTTTCTATGGAAAAAGATTAAGTAGTAGTTGGGTAAAACACTTCATCACTGAAGTGATTTCCAGGATGTACTCACTCCGAAGGCACAGATGTAATACCTGCTTTTAAATTCAATTAGCTCTGACTCAGTTGTGTTGCCTGAATACATTACCACAGCTTGAGACAGTCAGAGTTATTCTTTAAAGCTCAAAAAAGGGGGGGGGGGGGAGAGAAGATTTAAAAAAAAAAAAGGAAAAAAAAGAAAACCCCTATTTGGAGATTTCCCCAAGTGTGCTTGAATTCCCTCAATATGTCATGTGCCACAACAGCTCCTGCCACTCCTCCCTGGGCTTCCCCTGCCCTGGCAGGGATTCCCACCTGGCACCAGCTGGGGGGGCTCTGAGGGGGCAGTGATGGTCACATCCCTAATTCATACTAATCCACAGAGTTTCTCCCCCAGTTTTGAACCCTCGTTCCTGGCAAACTCTGGGATTTGGGGTTTCCCTCTGCAGTGGTTCCTGCCCTGCCCCAAACCCAGAGCAGGTCCTGCCCCTCCCACCACCTGTTTATTAAATTTTATGTGGCAACACAGGGAAAGGCTATTTGAGAGCTAAATTAATTAATGCTTGTAAACCACTTGGAGATCCAAGGATGAAAGGCACTCTGGAAATGCAATTTATTTTATCATTATCGAGACAACTCTGAAAGACAACGAGGCTCCTGTTGGTGTGGGGGGTTCTGTTTTAATTAACTCTGAGGCTGTGACAGGACATTTCCATGGATCAGGACCTCCTGGAGGTGATGTCCAACCAGCAGAGCGTTGCACTGGTGGTTGGCACTGAGGCCTGGGAGTGGCAACTGGGAGGACTGGTCTGGGGCAGCCTCGAGGGGTGTGTGGGGAAGGGATTTTTTGCAGGAAAATAAGGGCTGAACCCCAATTTTTCCTGCAGAGCAAAGCAAAGATAGTGGGATAGGCTGCTCCTCCATCTGGGATGGGAATAGGCAGAGCCTTCACATGGCTCAGGATTGCTGGAAATGGAGGAGAAACCCCAATTCATAGGAATTTATGAATTAAAAAAAAAAAGCAATAAAATCCACACGTTCAGGATTGCTTGAATAACCTTGCCCATCACCCCCTGCCCATCACCCACCTGCCCATCACCCCCTGCCCATCACCCCCTGCCCATCACCACCGGCCCATCATCCCCTGCCCATCACCCCCTGCCCATCACCCCCTGGGTTTTGGCTGGGGCAGGTCTGACACGCCCTGGGCTGCAGACATGCAAGGAAAGACTTGGACTGCCACAGCACTGGAGTAACTGGGGGAGCTGGTGGCCTCATCAGCTGCTGCAGGGGACATTTGCTGGGAAGCAGGAGCTTTCTCTGCTGTGGAGAATCCAATTAAGCTCTTATTTAATTAATTTGCCATTTTTTCCCCCTGTTCCTAACTTGCTTTTAGAGCCTTGGGCTGGAATTTTCCTAAAGGAGCCTCTAATTGTGCTTGTTTGGTCCTGGCAGAGGCTCCTCTTGGCTGCAGGACTTAAGAAGGGACGTGTGGGGACAGTTCTGGGGACATTGATGTGGTGGCCTTGGAGTTCAGCAGGAGTGGGAAAAGGGCAAAAACCTGGAGTGTGCTGCTCCAAACAGGAGTGCTGGTGCTTCCAGACAGGGGGGATCATTCAAACAGGGACAGGAATGTCCCCAGCCCTACTCTGGCACAGTTCCACTCTGGGGATTGCCCCCTGCTGATGTCCAAGGCATGCTGGAGCAGTTCTTCCATACTCTCCACTTTGGATCACTTGGGGCCTGAGGAATGAGCTGGGGGCAGTTTTCCAGCAGGAATGAACCTGTGAGGAAACCTCCGTGACACCTGCAGGTTGGAGCCCAGGGAGCACCTCAGCCCTGGCAGGAGAAGGTGGAAGCTGCAGTCAGTGATGGCTGAGGGTGGAGATGGTGCAGCCAGAGAGGGGAGATGGGCTGGGAGGGGCTGCCCAGGGGCACAGAGCCCTCCTCACTTTTATCCCTGCAATGATTTTCTGCACTCGGCTCTTCTTCAACTGGTATTTTTCATCTGAGCACCTCAAAAATCCACTCTCAACATCAACAGCAGCAGAGAAACAGCAGCAGAGACATTTTAGAAGGCAGGGAAATGAGGAAGAAGGTGATGGAGTAAGTTGGTCAGAGGCACCACAGACAGACCATGGGCTCTGCACTCAGGTGTCTGTGCAGAAGGCTGGAGGATGCTTGGGGTTCCACTCCCCTGCACACCCCAACATTCATGGAAGGGGTTGGGTTGGAAGGCACCATAAAGCCCACCCAGTGCCACCCCTGCCATGGGCAGGGACACCTCCCACTGGCCTTGGACACTCCCAGGGATGGGGCAGCCACAGCTTCTCTGGGCACCCTGTGCCAGGGCCTGCCCACCCTCACAGCCAGGAATTCCTTCCCAGTATCCCATCTAGCCCTGCCCTCTGGCAGTGGGAAGCCATTCCCCTTGTCCTGGCCCTCCAGGCCCTGGTCAAACCCCTTGGTGCCCCCTGTGCTGTAGCAGAGGGTGCTGGGAATGGGGACAGCCCTGCCCCAGTTCCCCACCCCGAGGGCTGAGCTGAGCCCCCACCACTGCCCCCTCTGCTTATGCAACTGGGAGGGAAGGGCTTGGGTCTGAGCCCAGCTGGGACAGGGTGTCCCCAAACCCTAATGAAAGTGTTTGCAGCCTGGCTGGAGCTTCGGGGGGAGGAAAACTTGATTTATGATATGAGTCAATGATGTTTCTGTGCCAAAATGCATAAAAGGTACAGGCTGATGAGTCAAAGGCAGCTCCATCTCCATAATGGATTCGTTGCCTGGAAGGGGAGGCTGGGATGTCTCTGTCACCTCCCTGAGCCCCACAGGGATGGGATGGAGGGGAAGGCCTGGCAGAGAGATTATATATAGATACACACATATATACACATGCACACAAAATACATCTTTAACCCAGCATTGGAAGTGACAAAGCAAAGCCACAGCTCTTCAGACAGAGGCACAAGCCTTGGATTTACCTCCCAATCATCCCCACGGGCCCTGTTGCTGCCTCTGTGACACATTGTGTGGGAGTGTGGGATGTGTATCAAAGGGTGCAATATAATCTCTGTTTTTAAAAATGTAATGATTTTCCATCAGTTCCACGATTCCTGGGTCCTGTCTAATGATATTTTATTGTTCCTACCCTGGCAGCACAGTGATGGACCTGCCAGCTTTTCTGTTGTATAAAGATTTCATCTTTAAATGACAGGAAACATGATTTCCCCCAATATTTATATTAATTCTATGCCATTATTGCTTTATTTCTGGGCTCTGAAAGCAGGAAGATTTGTGTTTCATAATCCATGCAGGAAGGCTGAGTTGATATATTGGTTGCAAATGAAGAAAAGCACGTGTGGCTCTTTCCCAGTAGGTTTAATTTTATCCATCTGCCTCAATCATGGCAGTAGATTAAGTAAAAATTTTCAGTGGAGTTGCGTTGGCATAACTTGGCTTTTTTTTTTTACTTAAATATTGAGGTAGTTTCTGGTCTGGGGGGGGATCTAATTCCCTATTTCTTGCCTTTTCTTTTTCCTGTGGGTCCCAGCTGGGCACTCTTGGCTGGCAGCTGAATTCAGAAATTGCTTAAAACCAAATCCTGTACCAAAACAAGCTTTTTTAATCCCAACCTCTCAGATCTGCAATCCTGGGCCTTGGTCCAGCATCAGGACTAACATGGAGCACGTAGGAGGAGTAACTCTGCTCCTTTCCCTGGCGCTGCTGAGGAGCTGCTCACTGCACCTCTGCAGCTCAGGGGAACTCTGGAAATGGAAAACATATCAAAGATATCAGAGGATCACAGAATCCCAAACTTCCTTGTGTTGGGAGGACCTCCAAGCCCACCCAGTGCCACCCCTGCCATGGGCAGGGACACCTCCCACTGTCCCAGGGGGCTCCAGCCTGGCCTTGGGCACTCCCAGGGCTGGGGCAGCCACAGCTGCTCTGGGCAATGAGATCAGCTCTGGGCTACCCTGGCCTTTGTCTGTCTGTCCCAGTTTGTCTTTTTGTCCCCTGGGTTTCAAAGAAGGGGCTAAAAACCATGATAGACTTTATTGTCCTCACTGGAGCAGGAAGATTTCGGGATTTTCCTCCAGACTCTGCACAATCGTTTCCCTCAAATGGTTAAAGCACCTTGTTTGGACAAGCTCTGTGTGTTACATTTAGCCTGTTATGCATATTAAATGAAACTATTTATTTTAGAATTGGAAGCCAAACCTGAATCACTCAGTGCTGTGGAAATAAAATGATTCCCCCAAAGGCCAGGGAATGGTGGGGACACCTCAGCCTCCTCCCTGCCCATTGCACTGAAATCCAGGATGCTTTCAGCTGCCCTGCCACTGTGTTTGGAGGTGATGGGGTGGCACCAGGAGGGTCCCATATGCCACCCAGGGGGTCCCACATCCTACCCCAGAGGTCTCACCCTGCTCTCAGTGCGTCCATAACTCTTTGCATCCCTCTCAGAGCAGCGGTCGTGGCTCTGCAGCACTTTATTACTTGCTGGGGGGCAGGAGGATTCTTTATTACTATTCCAGCTTCCTTTGCTTTCTCATTTTTGCTGAAAGCACAAAAACTTGTTATGATTTACCTCCTGACAGGGCAGGCCCAGGCCCTCAGGCAGCCACAAATCAGCAGTGGGCTGAAAGGCCATTTGGAGCAGGGCCACAGCTGAGGGTGCTGTGCCCAGGGCTGTGTCTCCAACAGGTGACTGGGGGGCACCAGAGCACCACAGGGTCCCCAACACCCCTCACTGTGGGAGCTGGGACTGTGTCCCTCGTCTATCTTGGATGTACCCAGCGTGGAATTGTGACCCAGGGCAGGGCTGCAATCACTGTCTAGAACTCCCTGAAGGGCAGTTCTGGCCAGGTGGGGGTTGGTCTCTTCTCCCAGGCACTCAGCAATAGGACAAGGGGGCACGGGCT
>JAOXXN010000347.1:4828168-4839382 GCA_026770055.1 Myrmophylax atrothorax
GAGCTTGGCCGTGGCACTGAGTGCCATGATCTGGTAAAGGGACTGGAGTTGGACCAAGGGCTGGACTTGATGATCTCGGAGGGCTTTTCCAACCCAATCCATTCTATGATTCTGGGAATACAAATTCTCCAGTCAGCACTGGGTAAGTCCAAAGAACCATTTCTTGTTGCTGGGCCAAAAACTTGAGGAGATTTGGGGAATGGCAGGAGGCAGAGAGGAGAGGCAGCTGCTGAGCTCCCAGTGAGTCCCAGGACACTGTCCATGCTATGGGGCAGGAGCAATCCTGCTCCACCTTGAACCCACAATGACCCCAGACATCACCATGCAGAGCCTAATACATTTGAAAAGAGTATCAGGGCTTTAACCCCATTTTTATCCTCGTTGCAGTGCTCAGGTGGAGGGCCAGGGTCCCACTCTGCTCCAGGTGGCACCTCCTGCCATGGGGAGGTGTGGTGAGGAAGCCTCTGGCAGCTCAGCCCCTCAGCCCAACTGGAGTGTTGGGAACCAGCCCAAGCCTCAGAGCTGGAGATTAAATGTGCATTGCGAAATGTTTGTTATAATTAATTATGATAACTCTGAAAACTCTTCACATAAATAGACAGGCCCTTTTCTTCCTAATTTCATTCAATTTAGCTGTCGTTCCATAAATTTCACAGTCAGTTTTGCAAAAAGCTGCAGTTTCCAGTCAAGGGATTTTTTTATTCTTGTTATTTATTTATTTAATTAGTAATCACTTTTTTTATTTTAATCAGTGAACTACACTTAATTCTTAGGGCAAAAAGCAAATCAGATGATGAAAGCTGAGCCAGAAACCAGGTGAGAATACATAAATACAGGGCATGTGGAGGGGGGTTGCCTTTGTTAGGCAGTGATGGAAGGTGCTTCCTCACCCCAAAATTCACCCAAGCCTCTGAGACTGCAGCCAAGGGCAGGGCCTGGCCTCTCTGCTCAAGGCTGAACACTCCTGGCATGTTGGAGATGTTGTGCTTTCGAGCTGCCCCATCTGCAATGGAGACATTTTTCCTCTTTAAGAACCAAGGCATGAAATAAATAAAACTCCTCTACTTTTTCAGGCAGTAAGTGCTGCCCCCTCCCTCCCTTTCTAGTGGGTTGTTAACCAGCCCTGAGCTGGGATGCAGCCACGCTGCTCCTGGTCCTGCCTGGCTGTCCTCATGCCTCGTTGCTCCTAATAAATCACCAGCAGCCACAGGAAAGTGGGGGTTAACAACGCGTGACTCCGTCCTCCATCTCCCTGTCCACAGGTCTGAGGAGTGAGGAATGGTCACTGCTGGCCTGGGAAAAGAACAAAAAGGGAAATCCAGAGAAATCCAGGAGCTGGCTGGCTGGGGTGGGGGGGATGCATCCTGCAAATCCTCCCAAAATGCAAATGTTTGGGATGCTCAACACTGTACTCTCATTGGATGCTCTTTGCTGGCCCCTTTGGCAAGATGATCTAACAAGCAGGGAAAAAAGCAGAGACTGAACAAATATCTCAGTGACAGAGTTACCTGGAAAAGAGGCTAAAACAACAAAAGGCAATTATAGAAGAAAAACAAGGACATGATTTTCCTAATGTAATTTCAGTGGCTCAGAACAGTCCTCGTGGCCTGATAAGCGAATCTTTTACTTCTGTTTCAAGCTGCCTTTAGCCACAGAGATCAGATATCTGTTGCAGCTGCTTTTATTATCAAAAGAAATCCGCATTAGTTCAGTTTTCACTTGGAATTTAAGAAGAAAATGCTTCCTTCCCAACAATTTTATATATTTATCCCTTTGGCTAAAGCCTTTGATTCTGAGAAGTGCAATTAGCAAGTGGTGGCTGTGCAGTTTGACTTCTAACCGGAGAGGCTCCCAGTGAAATGGAAAGCAGGGCTTTAATGGAGCACAGCATTTCCTCTCCCCATCTCCCTGTAATTTCTTCTGACCCACAGCCACCTGAGCTGCTGTGTGGGCACTCACAGGCAGGGTGGGCACTGACAGCAGCGTCCTTGGCAGCCCTGGCCCTCCCAGCACAATGTACAGCAAAAGCAAATAGTGCAGAGCAGAGTCAGGAAATCGCTGTCTGCTTTAAGGAGAGGTTTTCTGAACACTTCCAGGGCTGGGGCAGCCACAGCTTCTCTGGGCAACCTTTGCCAGGGCCTGCCCACCCTCCCAGGGAGGAATTTCCCAATATCCCATCTAGCCCTGCCCTCTGGCAGTGGGAAGCCATTCCCTTTGTTCTGCCCCTCCAGGGCCTTGTCCAAAGTCCTTCTCCAACTCTCCTGGAGCCCTTTTAGGGGCTCTTAAGTTCTTCCTGGAGCCTTCTCTTCTCCAGGTTTAACAACCCCAACTCTCTGTCATTCCTCTCAGGGAAAGGTGTCCCCTCCTTCTCATCATCTCCATGATCCTACTCCCGGTTATTCCCTTGAAAGACAAACCCATCAATCCCTTCAAGTAAAATGTGGGCCTGATTTTCCTCCCAAACTGGTATCAGTCAGGGGATGCCCACGGAGTCACTGCAAGCAGGACCAGCCCCATGTGTGCCCCAGGATCTGTCCCTTGCTCCTGGCTCGTGTGCCCAGAGCTGGCAGTGGGGCAGAAGCTGCAGCTGTAATTCAGTGGAAGCAGCCCTGTCTTCCCCAGGGAACCTGTCTCAGCCCAGCTGTGTTCAGGGGGGTCTGTTCCATTTAGACCTTTGCCCCCCGGATGGGGAAATCTGTGGGATGAGCTCTCCCTGTAGCTCCCCAGAGCCAGACTCGTGCCCGGGGCTGGCACACAGCAAAGGAAGCACGAGGAGAAAACCCCGAGCGGGAGCCTGTGAAGAGCTCCCTGCTGAGATGACAACACAGCGTTACCCTCCGGGAGGATGAGGGACCTTTGATTTAGCGAGAGACGTGTGAGACGGAGCTGAGTCAGGAGCTGCGGTTCGTTCCGGGTGGGCGGCGCGGAGCGGAGCGTTCCTGGGCACATCCCCTGCGGGCACCGCTCCGAGACCTCCGAAACAGCCCCCACTCCGCAATTCCCAGCACGAGGGGAGCGTTACAATGGATGAGGTCAGCCAGGATGATTGAACTCTCCCTCCTGGCCTTAATGCCAGGGATTTATTGAACAATTCAGCGACGCCTGTGGCACCGGTGGGGTCTCCCTGCAGGTGATGTCCTCGAGTTGTTCCCTGTCAATGCTGCCAACTTTATTTGTGACATCTACAAATTGTCTGGGGCTGTATCCCTGCCTCAGTGAGAGCTGACACCTTGTCCCTGGGTGTGGGAGATGTGGGGCAGGGCATTGTTTGAGCTTTCCTCCAGGAAAGCTGCACATCCTTGGAAGGTGGGCACAGCCCATCACCAAATCTGCAGCAAGATGGAAATGGTGATTCCAGGAGGAGGAAATGCACACCCACCCCAACCAGGACCTGCTGTGCCCACTGTCCTTCCTTCCTACACCCCCCACACCAGCTCTCTTGTCCTCAGACCCTTCCCCAGGGCTGTGTTTCATCTCTCCCAGCTCAGCATCTTCATTAGGGCACGGAGAACACAGAGGAGCATCCCACAAGTAGGACACTGCTGGGTGCTTGCTGGGGTGGCCAGGCAGGCACCGCTCAGCAACCAGACACAGCCCATGCTTGACCAGACACCCACTTCTCTCCTGCTTCAAAACCACTTTTTTTACACTTAAACACCCCCAAGAAAGGGCAGCCAAGAAAGTGACTCCCCTGTGTCAGAGCTGCCCTAGAGGTGGGGATGATCAGAGAATCACAGAATGGTCTGGGGTGGAAAGGTGCTTAAAGATCATCTATTCCAACCTCACACACAGGCATGGACATGCACACACACACGTGTGCACATGTACAGGACCCCCCTGCTGTGTGTGTCCCTGCAGGCTGGGAGCTGCAGTCGTGCTGCCAAGGCTGTGAGCTCGGTGGCACCGCTGCTGTCACACCAAGGGAGAGGCAGAACAGCAGCACGAGAAGGAGACAGAGATAAAAGGATGAGGGAGGAAAACATGTTGTTCCTTAATTGCAGTGGAGGAGCAGGAAGGCAGTGAGAACTCCTGCAGCTCTCTGGGCAGCAGCACCGGGATGGATCTCTCTGCCTCCCCCTGCTCAGGGGAGGCACCTTTGGGCTGTTTCTGGTTGACTTTGGCCTCCTTGAGCAGCGGAAAGAATCAGAAAAGGAGATAAAAATCAGCCCCTGCACTGCATGCACAGTGCTCTCCCATCCACTGCTGCCCAAGTGTGCTCCAATTGCTCCTTTAAACTGAATTCCATGGGTTTTGCTTAGAGGAGCAAGGAACGGGTGCATGTCCTTGGTCCAGCACAGGGTGAGCTCAGGTGACTCTCCAAGCCACGACTGAGTTCCCGTGGGTGCTGCTGGAGGCACAGAGGGGTGCAGAGCCTTTGTGCTGCTTTGGGGGCTAAAAAAGCACTCCCAAAGTGTATGGTACCAATGACTTTGTTGTTTTGCAGGAGGCCACTGTAGCTTAGGTGGGAACAAAGGAGCCAGATTGTTTGCCTCCAGGATGGGAGAGCAGAGCTTGCAGCAGCAGTGACTCAGAAAAGGATTTAGAGGTCATGGGTGCATAACTCCCTCATCATGAGCTCCCAGCACAGGGCTTCAGGAGAGGGAGAAGTTGATGTGATCCTTGATTGAGCTTTAAAAAAAAAAGAAAGAAAGAAAAGGAAAGAAAAGAAAAGGTGAGAAGAGCTCTTGAGTCTGCACAGTGTACAGAGGAAGATGATGGAGCTAATCTGCCTGGGCCCTGGGGCCAGCACAGCTCACCACACAGCCAGCCCCGAGGGTAAAGAGGCTCTCATGGGGGTGGGAGGCTTGGGGTGCCCTGGGAGAGGTTGGAGAGAGCTGGTGTAGAGGACCTGAACTCCTCTATGTGTATCAGGCTGGAAAGGGACACTCCAGCCTGTCAATAAAATGCCTGAGAAGCCCTAATTGCTGAAGCTAAAGACAACCTTGGAGGAGGACACGCTGCAGGGCAGCGAGGGCTGAGGGACAGCCAGGGACCAGGGATTTACTGTTGCTCAGAGCCTCCAAAATGAGATTTGATATTGTACAAACCAGAGGCTTTAATTCAGCTGCTGGAGCAGAGCAATAGCTGCAGCTTGTGCATGTGAGAGGAGCAGGGAGAGAGGCACAGTGGCCCTCCCCGACCTTCATTCATAAATCCCTCCCTCTCCCACCCTCAGGGACAAGGCCATCCTGCTCTGCCCTCAAGATGTTCCTAACACTTGGAACTCTGCAGCAAGGCCATGGCTGTAACTCATCCTGAGCCTCATCCAACTCACTGCAGGAGTCGAGGAGAAATGGTTTCTCGGGGGCACATCTGGCCAGCTGTGCCCCAGGTGCTCCAGGTGGCAGCAGGGTGGGAGGTGGGATGTTGGGTGGGCTCAGTGGTGGCCGTGGGGGTGTGGGGACTCCTCCCCAAAACACACTGCTCTGCCAAATCCCCCCAAAGTGCTTGATCTTATTAGCAGATTTGGGATGGGGAAGGAATTTTCCACATGTCAGTCTGGCAGGAACCACGGAGATTTTTGCCTTCCTCTGTACCACAGAGTGGAAAACATCTGGGCATATCAATTACCCATGACTGCAACGAGCCAGAGCATCAGTAACGCCTTGGGCTGGCTGAGAAGGAGCCCCAGGGGCCCCTGGGCGGACTTTGGGGCCATCACCCCATCCCACAGGGTGCTGGGGGGGTGATGCACCATCCACAGCACATGCACAGGGTTGCAGGTGCCTCACAGGACTGGAAAGTAGGGAAATAACACCAAGGATTGAAGTCATTAAGTCTGACTGGGGTTACTGGGCTCTTCCTTAAGCTTGTGTTTTTGAGCTTCATGGATCCTCAGTGCACTAATTGGCTTTAATTGCACTAAGCAGCCTCACTTGGGACACCCACCCACTCACCCAGCAGTGCTATTTAAGACCAGGACAGGTTGCATTGGAGTTCATTGCCCTCCAGCTACACTTTTCCCCATGAGTTCCTGCTTCCAGCCTCATGTCCTGCCTGTCCAGAACCCAGAGCTTCTTCTGGAGGTGCCTGTCACCATGCTCAGGTGTCCTGTATGTTTGTGTGCAAACAAGGCTGTGTTTGGAAACCTCTGCTGGTCACCATCAATACATCTGGTGCTAAGGGAGTTGTTTTCTGCTTCCCCAATTTATTTCCAGCCAAAATTTGTGCTAATTTGGGATAAATTAGCCTTAATAGTCCCAGTTTCCTCTAAGCCAAACCAGCACTTGGCTCCTTGGTCATGGTGCTCTTGGTGTTAGTCATCTCCCAGCTCCATGAGCACTGGCAAGCACATAAAGCAAGGAAGGAGCTAAAATTTCCAAGTCATCACTCAGAATAAAATGTGACTTGTTGGAAAATGTCACCATGGCTGTTTTGACAGACTTTTTTTCTTCTGAGCAGAAGACTTGTCAAAACCAGCCCTCTCCCTCTGAACATATCTTGTTTTCTGCTTTTCCAGATGGAAGAAGGACTTCATTGCAACAATTCCTGACCCAACTTTTTCCTTGCCCTGCCAAGGTCCTACCACCTCTTCTTGAGCTCAGAAGTTTCTCCTTTCAAGAGCCAAAATTTCAGCTTCAGGCTAAGACTTGGACTCATTGGGAGGAACCTTCTTCCTTGCTGGAGGTAAAGCAACCAACTGGAGTCTGTGAGGTTCCTCTGACTGAAGGAGAGGAGCTGTTTGTGCAGAGGGGGGATCTCCAGCTGCTTCCCAGCCTGCAGCTTTCATCTCCTGGTTCTTCCCTGCACTGCCACCCGCCCCCTTCCATGCCAGCCTCCTGCTTTTAATTACGTTGTAGAAAAGTCTCACAACTCAGCGATTCAAGGTGGCATTTGAGAGAAATGATTCCCTTTAGCATAGCTGACAGCTAATTTGTGTAAAGTTTAATTACAGCTAGCATTAATTAACTGGCAGTGTGTTGCAATACTAAAGCACGACCATCTGTTCTTTAAACCACGTCCCCCAAATTTCAGCCCTAATAATTTCGGTGTCGAGGAGGTTGCTCTGGCAGACCTGGTGTAACCACAGCCGTGGTGGGAGGGTGTCACCCACAGATGGGGATGGAGCACTGAGCACTGCAGGGTGAATCACAGCTTCCAGTGCAGCTCCTGGGTGGGGATCAGCTTTGGAGGAGGTGGCTTTGAAGCCCATGTGCTCCTGTATCATGAGTTGAAGTGGAGGGTCAGCTCTTACCTCAGTGCAGAGGGAGGGTTGGTCATTTGGTCTGATCCAGCAGCTTGTGCCCTGTGTTGCTGTGTGGGGACATTTTGTGTTTGCTGTGTGGAGGAATGTGTGGCCTTGTGAGATCTGAGGATTGGGGGAAAGAACCCAAAGCAGCCATCGCTGTCCTGCTGTGGGACAGGTCCACCAACATCTTCCCTGCTGGAAAAGCAATAGTGGTACCTTCTCCAGCCTGAACAGAGAGCTCGAGTGTGTGCACACAAGTGCCCAGCTGTGTCCCACAAGGTGGATTTCAAGTTGTTCCTGGCTTTGGTCTGTCCATTCCCTGAGCAAACATAAATGGCCTTAGCATGTAGCCAGCAAAAAATGGGAGTTTGGCACATTCTGCCAGAGGCTGCTGTCTGCAGGCAGATTTAGTGCTGGGTGAGTGGCACTGAGCTCTGGGTGCACTCAGGTTGCAGTGGGCTACAGCAAATCAGCCCAGCTCCTCCTTTAGGCAGCTCAGAACCCCCTGGGTGAAACAGAGATGGGGCAAAACTCTGCAACCAAATGCCCCAGAGCTCTGCCCTCAGTAAATCCCACCCAACCTCTGTGCAGCTGCTTTGATCTCATCGTGTAAATCTGGTTGAAAACAAATACATCTCCAGTGAGAGATGAGCTTGTCCTCCAGGCTCTCAGCCAAGTCTTTGGACTCAGGACTTCGAACAGGGCTCAGCAGCTGTTGGTGGGAGGAATTGCTTTGGTCAAACTGCAGCTCCCAGCTTGTCTCAGCTGCTGATTTCGGGGTCGGACAGAGCCCTTCCTCCCAGTCCTCCAAATGAGGAAGGAACTTAGCCCTGAGCTCAACACTGGTTTGGGTTCAGTCTTTTCTCTCCCAGGCTCTTGAGTCCTGCTTTTGTGCTGGCTTATGGATTGAACGGGCTTTGCTTGATGCTGGGCTGGAGCCTCTCTGGCCCCTCTCAAGGATGCTCAAAGCTGGGGAGCAGGTTTTTGGCAGGGAGCTGCTGTGGATGGGGGGAAGGATTGGGATACAGCAGAAGCCTGGGATTTGGACCATTCAGGTTTTTGTCCCTTCTCTGATGTGAACTGCCTGTCTGAGCCTGCCCCAGGGCACCCCACGGGAGATGGTGGGGCTGAGGCTCTGCTGCCAACCCGGGTGGAATCCCAGCTGCTTCTGCTCTGCTACTTGCACCAGGTTCCTTGGGGGAGTTCAGAGCGGGCAGCCATCCTCACCTTGGCGATTTGCAATTAGTTTAATGAAGCAGCTCGTGTGATATTGTTGCCCTCTATTGGGCCCAGCCTGAACGGCTGGGATGGTGCCAATGTGCCCACGTTGGGTGGGGAAGGGTCTGGGGCTTTTCCGCAGCTTTGGGATGGAACAATCCTTGCCCAGCGCTGGGGCTCCTTGCAGAGGGAGCTCCTGCCCAGAGCTGTTGTGAGCACAGAGCCAGAGCTAATGCCAGACAGAGGTAATGAGCCTTGCCCTGGACTTCAGTGGAATTTGGATCAGACCATTTGCAGTCTCTGGGGATCAGTCGGTTCTGCGTCGTCCTGGTGATGGGCTGGAAACGTGCCCGAGTTATTTGCAGAGAGGTTTGTAACTCGGAGGGACTCAGCTGAACTCCCCTCTGTGGCCCTTCTCCAGAGGAGGAGCTGCCTTGGGGTGGCAGTGCCCAATGTGAGGGGCTCCTTTAAGCACCCCGTTTGCTGGTGGGGCTGCAGCGAGGCCAGGAGTCCTGCCCAGGCTTACAGACCCACCAGGGTCACCACGGGGACTCGGACAAGAAATGTGAAGGCATCACTTTCGATTGTTCTGACCTGCTCTGGATGGGGCTCTTGCTGCAGGTGCTGGGAGTGAGTGTGGGGTGGGGAGTCTGGCTTAAACCTGGGGCTGGAGTTGTTTCTGGGGGCCCAGGGGGAACTCAGGCTGGGTGTCACCTGCAGGCTGTGGCACTGAGGGGTGTTCAGCAGAGGAGCTTCCCCTCCACTCGTGCCAGGGCTCCCAAAAGCTGCAGAGCTCCTGGGCTGGCCCAGGCTTGGGCACGGAGGGGTTTCTCATCCCCATGAGGTGTGCGTGGGCTGGCTCTGCAGGAGTGGCAGCCCAGTGGAGAGGGAGAAAAGCCTTTTAGCAGATTGATTCAATATTGGTTTTGAACCCTTTCCCAGTGCAGGGTAGCAGAGCCTCATTGTCAGTGCCAGGGACACACACGTGGAGCACGGCAGGGCTGCACAGCCCCCAGCTGGGACTTGCAGGGCCAGCCTGGGACTCAGAGAGGTTGCTCTTCTCTCCATTTCTGCCTCTGCTGGCTGCTCCTGCACTGGCACACTGGTGGGTTGCTGAGGGGTTACACACATTGCTCTGGAAAGGCACCACTGTATGGAGCTGGGAGAACTCTGCTCCCCTGAGAGCAAAGGCACCAAACCAAACAGCATCTGCAGCACGAGAAATGGCTTCTCTCTCTTTTAGCTGAGAAGGAGTAGGTAGAGTTGGACTAGCTGGGAGTGTTATAAATGATGACATGCCTTTGAACCAGCAGCTGGGTGAGTGTCTCAGCCCACGCTGTCTGTTCCTGCTCCCTGTCATCTGCTCACAAGCACTAATAGAGATAAAACAACCCCAGGATGGATTTCCAGGCGGAACGGTTCTGCCAGGTGTCTCCTTGTGCTGGAGCAAGGGACTGGGAAAAAGCAAAAAGAGAGGCCACAGTGCCAAAGTCCATCTGGGGAAGCTGAGGGAGTTACAATGGGGTTAATCTGAGGCCTTGGGAAGAAGGAAATGGCTGGCTTGACCTTGTGCTACAAAGGAACGTGCTGTCATCAAAGCCTCACAAATCCTGCCCCCAAGAGGCATGGAAAATGTGTGCCTGGTGGCAGAGGGTGAGCTCAGGTGCTGATGGATGGCTTTGTCATGCTTGTCCCCCTGACTGGCTGGACTGTCCCTGGCTACAGAAACACCACTTGCTTTACATCTTGCTAAGGCTTTTTAAAAGAGTTGAATAAATATTTGTACAAATAGCACCTTGAGCACCATGTCCCTGCTCTAATTCCATGGAATTTGTGTCATGGAGCACTGACTCCTGCAGTGGGGATCCCAGCAGTGTGGCCAGACACTGGACTGGTTCTGCCTTTGCACTGCTGGCTTGAGGCCAAGTGCTTCATGACTGTCCTCAGTAATCCACATCAGGAAGGATTTGGGGGGAGGTTCAGTAGAACAGTTTGGCTGAAACTTCTGTCCAGAGGAGTCAAGGCTGGTCTTGTTACCTTCCATAGCTACAGAAATATTGGGGCAGTTCTGCCTCCATCCCTCTCTAGGTCCTCTGTCCAGGCATCCTGCTCATCACCAGGCAGGGAGTTTGCCAGGGGGCAATCACTGGTTTCACTGGGAGCTGAGGATGCTCAGCCCTGGCTGGGCTCTTCAGGGCGACTGGTTGCACTGTCTCCGTGGGGAAAGCCTGGGAAAGCAGAGTAAAGATGCCAGGAGGTAAACACATGGAGAAAAGAGTGCAAGGCAAGGCATAGCTCTGAGTTTGAGCGAAGCAGGGGTGAGCAGGGAGGCTGTGGTGGGGCAGGGGGGCTACTCCAGGCCTGATGGGGTGTCAGGGGGTGCCCAGCTGTCCCAGCAACATGGGCAGTGCTAGTTAGACCAGAGCTTTCCTGGAAAGGTCAGGTTGAAATTACATTTATATATATATTTCACTGACCAAAGCAAATGCATCTCAAATACTAATTAACTGTGTGTCACTCAGCCAGGGCTATTGCTGGGGTTATTTTTCCTGCTCCAGTGATGAATATAGCCAATTAAATCAACAGTATCTCTTTTCTTACATTCATTTTCTCTCTCCATCACATGCTTGAAGGAGAGCAAAATCAAACTGACAGCAGAAAGGGTTTGCAAATCCAATCGGCAAAACGCCTGGAGCCTCTTCCTTTGGACTGCAGGGCTCTGCTGAGGCTCTTCCCCTTCCTTCTCTTCATCAAAATCCCCATCTTAAGCCTTGTTCTAGCCTATCTGCAGTCTCCCTGTTTGATTT
>JAOXXN010000347.1:4851845-4864099 GCA_026770055.1 Myrmophylax atrothorax
CCCGTGCCCCCTTGTCCTATTGCTGAGTGCCTGGGAGAAGAGACCAACCCCCACCTGGCCAGAACTTCCCTTCAGAAGACATGTAGAGGTCCTGAATGAAACTGCTTGTTACAGTTGGGAAGATGATGCACAGTTGGTAGCAATGTCAGTCACTTGGACAAGGTTCAAAACATAAAGAAACCATTTTCTTGCCATTTCCCCTGGTGGCTGAGCAGCATTTCTGACGCACGGGGCAGGACTGCCTGTGTTTAATGTCACACAGAAGGCACAGCCTTTTAAGCAAAAGACCTCACTGAAGACTGGCAGTTTGATATTACCAATTACCATTTCATTTCTTTTTCACTTCAAATAATACATCCCAAAGTCTCTTCCTGACACTGGGCCGTGTGTGTTGGACACAACCCAGTAACAGAGCAGGTAGGTAGAGCTCTTTGGAATGGCAGGAGTGAAGTGCTGTAAATGTCAGGCAGACTGTCTGTATTTTGAACAGGACAAGTGTCCCCAATAGAGGGGGCAATGTATAGATTTAAAATACATCTCTTTTCACGAGAACCCCAAGGGAGATGATCTCTGAGAAAGCTTTTGCAGGCAAGTGAGTATTTTACTTACTCACATAATGTGCTGGGGAGATTTTTCCAAATCCCAGCACCTACTTTCACTTTGTATCATTTAGTTGTCCTTTGACAGTCTGTTTGAACATTTCCATTGAGAGGATAAGAAATCAATTAGCTAACTGCCACAATTTGATCTCTAAGCATCACTGAAGTTTCAAGTGCTAGGAGCTGTTTAAGGTGAAAGCACAAGCAGATTAGGGACAAAAGTAACAATCCTTACAGAGTATGGATCTCTCAGCTTCACCAGAACAGAAGGCACTGGGCTATGGAGTGTTTGTTGGTGATAGTCAATAGTTTTCATAGGCATTTTCTAAATATGTCAGCAGAATTCAGTGCATATACAGATACATTTGAATGCATCTATTTCTTCATTTTGCTGTGCTCTGTCAGTTTTTCAAATCTCTTGTAACTACATGGTTTTCCTCCCTGCTTGTTCTCTTGTCTTTGTCTCTAAAATAGATGTTTACCTGAATCTGAATATCCCTGGAGTTGATCACTTCCACGATTCCCACAACGTTGTCAAACACGAGGCCAAACTTTTTACAGTTGTCTAAAACAAAAGCAATCATAAATAAGAAAGGCAAGACAAAAGCAAATACATGCACCTGCTGCATTAACTATGGAAATTCCCAGTCCCACTCATAGCTGAGTGACTTTACTCATGTGATCAATCCATTAAAGTGAGTTGAATGATCCAGATGCATTATTAATCACAAAACTCATTATTTTTATGATTGGCATTTAAAGCCCAGCTGAGCTATCCACTTACCAATAGTAATTGAGTTGATTTTTCCTTTTATCTGAAGTGTAGATTTGTTACACTTAAAAATGTAGGCCACTTGCTTGAGTTCAGTGTTGTTAATGACCAGGTCATTCTTATCCTCTTGATATTCCTATTTCAAAAGAAAGTTTATTTAATTGGTTGTTTTTAACTAGCTAACAGTCAGACAGAGTTGACTACAACTTATTCTCGAGTCATTGCATCTTCAGTTACAACAGAGCAATATCCTTCCTGTGGCTTAAAATCCTAATTCCCTTGGTGATCAGATAACTCACCTAATTCACCCTTAGATGGCACATGTATATTTTAGAGCTGCAGAGCTGGAGAACTTAGCACAGACCATGACAAAACATGTTAATTTTGTAGTGAAGACACTGTGCTCACAACAATTTAAAAAGGCACTCACAAAACTCATTTAGACCATCACCTTAAAGAACAGAGCAAGTTTTTCTTCCCCTAATACTGTATGATGTTCAGTACAGGGTATTGTGAACAATTCCAGGCATTAATATACACACTAAAGGAGTCATAGGGGAAGAAATTTCCTTTCATTATGAAATATAAAAGGACAATTTCACTCCCTGGATGTCCAGAAAAGGCCACAGATCCACAACTAAAGTTCCAGGTGTTGGAATTGTAAGGCAACATGACACAGGCAAATGGTGACTGCACCTTATGCAAACTCAGCTGCACAGTAATCACTGTGTATAACCTTCTGCATGACTAAACTGTGAATACTTTCCTCCCTCTCTTAAGCAACACAGTCACACCAATCTTCATTCATAGATTCTTTGGTATATGGCTACATAAATTAACACCCAGCCTTTAAGAAAATCTCTCTTTTCCATCTGTAGATTGATCAAAAGGAAAACACTTCTCTGCTTTCAAGGATGGGAGATAGGCTTGCATGGAATGGGCAATGAAAAATAAATGGATAAGGTAGCTGGAAAAAGTGGTCTGTGGTCACACTGTTCTCTCTCATCACTTGCATAAATTACCTGCAGAAGGGATTTTAACTGGAGCTCTCTACTGGACTTGTTTCTGGGGCACTATCTGATTTTGCAAGGAATTTATATGCTGCTTGTGATATTTCCCAGTGAGATGAGTTAATAAATGATTCTCAGAGACAAATGAATTAGGAACAGTAAAAATTAATCTGTAGCAGGGCAGAGAACTCAGCCTGGTTTGCAGTGTGCAGGGTGCAATTCAGAGGAGTGACCTGAACTCACCACTCTCCACTTCTTTCCCTCCAGCTCCAAGACAGGGGCATGGCTCTGCTGTGGGAAATTCTTGGGAGAGGTGGGACTTGGAGTATGGCTTTTTGTTGGAGAACGAACAGATGGACCTTGGGCACGTAGGCTGGGGTTCTTGTGAGTCTTCTGGTCATCAGAGACGTGTCGAAGCCCTAAAAAAAATGAACAAAAAAGGAGCTTGTGAAAAAGAGCCTATTTTCCAGTCCTAAGAGTGTTCACTTTCAAGCATGAAAGTTTTATTTGGAATTGTTTTAAATGATTCTGTGAATTTACATGTTTTATTTCCTCCAGGTTTATCTCAGGAATGACCTAAAGTGTAACTGCCAACATACTTTTAGCAGTTCATATAAAACTTCTTCTACTGTTGGTGGACTCTCTTAGTATATTCAACAGGAAATCCCACAATGTCTCCTAGTCCCTCTCTGTCTGTAGCAATCCCTGACAACTTGTTCTATCAAGTTTTTCATCTGTAAAATAGAGTTTATTTTTCTAATTTATGTCCAGTATTTGACCCACCCCTGCATATGTATTTTATGTATTTAAACTCACAGACATTAATTACAACTGTGCAGTATTAATACAAAAAGCTTTATTATTGCACTCCACACTGATCTGTGAGCCATTCCTTTTTACTTCACATGTAACACATTTTGACACAGGTTGGGACACTCGAAGGAGGGGTAAATCTTTATTCCAATTGCAACTTAGCAGCAGCTGGGGATTGAAGATATTCACCAGCAGCTGGGGATTGAAGATATCCAGCTTGGCTGCCTTAAAATTAAAAGGATACCTCTAAATAAATTGCATGAATTTCAGGTGTGCTGAACTTACTTAGGTGCTGTGGGTTCAAAAGGAGGTTTTGGTGTGCCCCTTTCTCCATCAAACCACCGCAAACCTCAGAAAGATCTGAGTTGCTTCAGTGCAACCTCAAAATGCAGTGGGAGTTTGGTTAACACACACAGCAGCTCTTGCTGCGGTTTGACTCATGGCAACACTGGGTTTGTTTTCTCCTGACCTTTGGTGATGGCCTCCCCCTGGTTGAGCTGTGCAAACAGGGCCGAGCGAGTTGCTGTCCCTTCGTCCTTGGCGGAGTCTGTGTCGAAGGCGGGCGGTGGTCCCGGGGGCGGCGGCGGCGGCGGCGAAAGGCACGACCCGCTGGTGAGAACAGAGCGCATCGACAGGGACGATGCTACAGGACCCTGCGGGACAGGGGGATGTTACTGTACATGCAGAGGCTCCAGGAACACTGTTTGGCCATAACTGGCAGCCCTGAGTGCTGTGAGAGCAGGCAACTCCAGGCAGTGTGGGCTCAGAAGAGTTTCTGGCCTCATGATCCAATGTGATTCCACAAATCCTTCTCTGTATCAGAGCTGGCAAGGCTGGGAAGGCTGATGGTCCACACTGCTACCTTAATGCAGAACTACTGCACCTAAAGTAGAATCATAGAATGGATTGGGTTGGAAAAGACCTCCGAGATCATCAAGTCCAGCCCTTGGGCCAACTCCAGTCCATTTACTATTGCTGGTTTCCATCATCATGTGGGCACAGGAACAGTTTGTGCAGAATAGCAGTGAAGCTCCAAGATTCACAGGCAGGAAACTCCCTGCCCCTGCTTTTGCTTTTGCAAAGGTGAAATCCCCCTGCACGTGGCAGGGCGTTGCAACCACATGATCTTTATGGTCTCTTCCAAACCAAACCACTCTGGGGTACTAAATGTTCTGAGAAAGGTGGAGAGGCAGGGATTGAGGCTGAGACTCACCTGCTGGACAGGACTTGTGCTCCTCAGAACCAGACACCTGCAAAAACTGGTTTCAGAAGTATTGCCTGCCCCTGCAGACACTGTCTGAGGAGGACACTCACACATCTCTGAGGCTTAGACCCTGCAGATGCACACCTGGGGTACCTTCTCCATGCTTTCCCTCTCTGTCAGGATCCTGTCCTGCACCCTTATGGAGTCCAGCTCTGCCCTTGACTCACCAAGACACCAAAATCTTGGTTCAGCAAAGGGATTCAGCCCCCCCAGCGGTCCTGGGGAGCTGGAGAAAGGCAGATCCCTCTGTGCTGCTTTCCTGCCCCTATAACCTGCAGAATCTGGCTCTGTCAGAGGAAAAAAGAAATCATTTGGATGTTTTAGTGCTACTGTAAAGCTGTTACTTCTTTCCAACCCACCCTTCAGGAAAAAGAAAAAAAGCCTTGTTTAATTTGCCAGCTTGCAAATGGCTCTTGAATAATACAGTTGTATTTGGCTCAGCTGATCAAAGGGCTCTGCCCATGACGACAGGGACACTTTGCAGGCTCAGATTAGTGTTGTTTCAGAGGAATTGGATGCTTTTTTTGTTGTTTTTAAATGATTCCCTTTCCAGGTTGAAGCTGAGCCAGATAACTGAATGCATGGAATCGATATTTTGCAGAACTGATAGAAAATTAGCCAGGTTTAATAAACTTCATGCATGGCTTCCTATTGTAGCTGTATATCAAAAGGAAAATAAATATATTGACTGGCTATGCTTACAATAGCAGCTGTAAGTCACTCTGTGAAATAAGGCAATTGCACAAATGGCTGGGGGGGCCATGCTGAGTAGGGTAGGAAAGGATCATGCTCAGGACTCCTGGGTCCTCTTCTTGTTCCTTTACCACATGACCTTGAAATTCAGGCCAAATTTTCATGTATGTCCACAAAATTTATTTTGCTTCTTGACTCTGGAATTTTATTTGAGATACTGAGGTAGATGTTTCGTAGCTCCATGTTCTGTGCTCCTCCCACTGTTCCAGTGAAGTCGCTGGGACCTGGTTGTGCTCCATTGCTTGGAGAAAGATCCCAATTGTGTGTGTGTGTCTGTCTGTCTGTCCATGTCTGTGTCTGTGTGTCTGTCTTCTGTCTGTCTATGCCTGTGTCTGTGTGTGTGTTCCCCACCACTGATGGCAGTGAGATCGGCCCCGAGTCCGAGGGCACAAAGGCTCTGGTGCTGACGGGCACCGGGGGAAGGCTCTGGAGCAGAGACAGAAACGTGGCTGTGCACTGAGGTGTGAGTGAGCAGTGGCAGGGGGTGCAGGAGGGAGCGCTCTCTGCGTCAGGGATGGTGTGATGCACATCCAGTGTGTGTGCACTGGGGCTCGGCAGGGCAGGGGCAATGCCTGGGTGAGAAGGGCCTCAGAACTGCAAATTCAGGGAGTGGGGGTGTGGGGGTGTACGGAAGAGGGGGGAGGAGGTGCAGCAAGGGCAGGGATCTGACACCCTGCCCTCTCCACCACTTGGTGCAGCTGGAGCAAATTTGACTCACTGTGAAAATAGCTGCTCACAGATCTGCATTCAGGGCAAATCTTGTGTTTATACCATGAAAATGAATGTGAGGGTTGATTATTATTTTTTCTTCTTTTCCTTTTCCGTTGGTTTTTCTGACTCTGCAATTCCCACTGCAGGAATGTTGATGGGCAGATGAAAGGTTGGCTGCTGGGACTTCTCCAGCTCAGCTTCACAGACCTAACGCACGTCTGAGCTGCTGTGCCCTGTCTCCAAAACCCATCCTCTGTTTTGTCTTGCTGGATGCTCTCCCTGGTTGCTTCTATAGTAGTGAAGGTAGTAACAAAGCCTCTGAAACACTGGAATTTCCCTTCTCTCTTGAATGGAGATCAAGGGGAGAGTTATGTCCCTACATGTAGGATAATAAGCAGCACAAGTTTACTCTCTGTCTGTACAGAGTGTGTTGAAGTTGGTTGTTATCTGTGTTTTTCTAGAGGAAATGAGCCAGTTTGGTCAGGAGAAGAGCATTTGTTGGGGTGATGCTGTTGGCAAGAACAGCTGTATTGGGATCATAACTTCTGATTTGGGCTCCAGCAGAAAATGCCTAAATGTGTGACTCATTCACGAGACAAAAATTCTCTCTCCCAAGATTTTTCTTTTCATTTTCCCAATTTGGAATCCTTTTAATTGGGGATAAGAAGAAAATAGTTATAAGTTTCTGCACTGGCTCGTGTCAAAATCTAAAGCATCCTTTTTGATCTCACATTCTGGCTAATTAAAAAGGAAACCCTTTTGTCTTACACATTACAAAACATCAAGGTCTCTTTTAAATCCATTGGTGTTTTTATTACTCTCTAAAATTCTTGTGGAATAGATAAAACATCTCCCACCCAGCTCTGCTGTGTCACTTAATGTGTGAGCAATCCCAGTGTGACAGATTCACCACGGAGCGCACACAAATTGAATCTCTACGTGTGGTTGTCAGGAAACAAAATATGCTCGATATCTGTTTCAAAGACAGTTTTGATTTTTAGCAAAGCTTTTGTGGAAAATGTAGCAGCAAAGAAATAAAAATGACTCCTGCAATTTGGAAACAGGTAAACAAGACATATTAAAAAATCCATGACAACACTATACGGTCATCCCTAGGGATGATTTCTCACATGCAAATGCATCTTTGGTGGAGGGAGGAATGAGACCAGATCCCAATCCCTGGCTTCTCAAATCCCACTGAAATCATTTGCAACTACATCAAGCTGGGGACCATCTCAGCCTCTGAATTTGGTGCAGGCACCAGCTGAGGCTGCAGGGCACAGCAGCCCTTCAAGCCTCTTTCATCTCCTGGGTGGTCCCTAAGTCAGAGCCCTCATCTCCACTTTCCCCCTCCGTTCTCAAACTGGGCATTTGCTGATGCCATTGTTTAATGCAGCCAAGGATCTGCTCCATTTCCCAAGCTCCAAAGTAATTTTGGTGAGCCTGCTCTGTCCTCACAAGCCAGTTAAAAACCAGGCAGGTCTCCTTCCGTGGGGCAGTTGTGATCCCGTGAGGTTTGTGTGCAATAAATCCTGTTGCCTCTCTCGTTTTTCTTCCGGGGGTGGCTTGTGGTGTAAAATCTTGGCCCTTCTCCTGTGTGGAAGCAGCTGACAAACAGCTCTTCTGGTAAGTCCTCCCAGATGGGGCCAAGCTGGCATTTCCCTGGCACGGAGCTCTGCAAAAGGAACAGGCCCTTTCTCAGCTCTCTGGTCCACACAGTGTGGTGGGAGAGGTCCCACCACGGTATTTCAGAGCACAGAGGAGTTCCTGGGCTCAGCAGAGCACAGCAGCACCACTGCTGAGAGGGATGCCTTTGTGTTCAGCCACATGCAGGCAATGCCTTTTACCACCTGCACCTCCTGCAGCATCCCTGGATCACTGGGGGTCCCTGGATCACTGGGGGTCCCTGGATCCCTGGGGGTCCCTGGATCAGTGGTTTTTTCCCACCTTCATTTTCCCAGGCTGTGTGGGCCACACACTTCAGGATTTAAAAGTGCTCAACCCCCCCAGGCAGCACCCCTCAGCACCCTGCACCTGAAACTGCCCACTCTGTGCAACAGGTGCCTGCAGCAACAAGTGAAACCTGATCCTGGGGCCTTTCAGGATGTCCCTGAGCATCTGCTCTCCCTGCTTCCCCTTCTGTGCCATGGAAAACCTCCCCTTCTAAGAGGGGGGGAACAAAGATGCCATCAGTGGTTGGCAACCCCCCAAATGTGCTGGTACACAGAACCTGCCCAGCTGTTTGCCTGACAGCAACACAGGGCAGGGTCGAGCTGTCTGCTGTGGGTGGGCTGGGGAGAGGTGCCAGCCTGCCAGGGAAACCAAACTGGGAGCAGAACAGCCAAAGTTGGGTTTCTTTTCCTTTTCCTCCCCCTGTACCCCCCCTGGCACAGCGGGCTCTCTCTCCGTGGTCGCTGCACAGCCAAACTGTGCCAAGGCAGGGGCCAGTGTGTGCCCAGCATGGCACTGGTGGTGCTGGTTTGCTGCTGGGGAGGGGCTTTTCAGATTGGGAAAAAGCAGGTCAAGCTTGTGGCTGCCTCTCAGACAAGCTGTTTTGCACAGTTCCCCAGCAAAGAGATTTCCCTTTATCATAAGGAGTTACTGGAGTGGCCAGAGCTACAAAGCAAGGATTTAAAAGCATCTCTGAGTGTTGGAATCAAGGTGAAGTCCTCCTGCTTTAGGGCACAAGCTCAGCTCTAAAGGAGGGGACAAGATGGAAATTTTCCTTTGAGAAGATTATGTTATAACTTTCAAAAAGGCATTTGATTTGATAGGAGAGGATTTGCATCCTTGCCTGCAACAGCTCATACCATGGGCTGTGGGAGATGGACCAGCCAAGGGAGGTTTCAAATACCTGCTTTGGGCTGCATAGAAGGGCCACGTGTTGGGAGAGAGGGGGAGTGCAAGGGATTCCTTCATCAGGGATGGGGTGTCAGGGTCCAGCTGAGGGCACAGTTCATAGAAGGGGTCATTTTGAGGCTGCTTTTTATCAGATGGGGGGACCCCCTCTCCCTCCCACATCTCTGCATCTCTCTGCTACACCCCCAGAGCAGCCTGGCTGGCCCCATCTGCTACAGGGGCTCAGGGGGAGGAAAAGTCACAGGGTTGCATTGCAATGGCCCAGAATGCCCAGCCAGGGGGAGGACAGGACTGCAGCCTCCTGGTCAGAGTGGGACTTGCCCTGCTCAGTCTGGCTGCTCCTGCACTCCTGTGTTCCAGCAGGACACAGAATGGCACAATCTCAAGGCGCTTTCCAAAAGCTCTTCAGTGATTCTCATTATCCCCCAGGCGAGGACCACGGGCCAGCATTCAGCAGCACTTGGCTCCTTTTCAGGCCAATGTCTCTGGCTTCTGTTGATGCTTTCCTTCGGCTGAAGGAAGAAGGAGGTTGAGCTTTGCTTGGATTGTCCCTGGCAAAAAAAGAAAGCACCCACACACTCCATGTGCTCTGCAGCCTGATCCAGAGCCTGGTGGATAAATTCCCTTTGACTTGGGCCGACAGTACAAAGTGGTATCGTCATGGCATGAACAGCCTGTGCTGCTGCCAGCTCAGAATTGCAATGACCTCACAGAACTGCTGGTTCTGTGATCTGTCTCATCTCCTTCCATCCCCACAGGATGGTTGGGGAGCTGTACCTGCTACCTGGAGACGGGAGAAGAGGCAAACACAGACACAACCCCACCAGGGTCCTCCTGAGCTGCTGAAATTCCTCCTGCCCCAGGATGGAGAGCAACCCAGAGTCACCCACACAAATTCCTGCCCTTTAAAGTCTGCAGTTGTTCTCAGGCAACTTGAAGAGTGATTTTTTTTTTTCCCACCAACTCAACTGTTGCAAATGTTTTCTCCCTTTTCCAAACCTGAGCTGTAACTTGGATGGTTTTGCTCCAGGAAATAACAAAAGGGAAAGGCTGATTTGCAAGCAGGATGTTGCTTTTTGCAGCGCTGCTCCAAACGAGGCAATGACATTTGATAGCATGGAAAAGCCTTTCCAAAGGGCAGTGGAAGGGCAGCAACCACATTGGTGTTCTTGGCTTTGCCAGCTCAGCTCTTTGCAAGTTTGTTGTGGTTTCTCCCAGCAATCCTGCAGGCACGTTGAATTCCTCCAGGCTGGATCTTTCTGCTTGAAGTGATGGGATTTTGGCAGAGTTTGCTGTTGGAGCTGGAGCAAGGCTCGCTGGAGTTGGCACATAGGACCACGTGTGCCACCCATGCTGTAATTTCCATGGTGTGGGAGCAATATTCATCAGGCCCAGGGTGTAGGGATGGGCCCTGAGATGTTTTTCTGCTCATGGCAACAGGCATATCTTGCCAGGCTGCCTCTTGCCTTGAGCCAGTGTGTGGATTTGTTGGCTTTCAGCAAGTTATTCTTGCTCTGTGCTGCTCTGAGGTGATGAAAAATAGGCCCTTCTGGGTATAAAAATGTTTTCATTTTAGAGTGTTTGGAAAGTGGCACCAAGGATGACAAAAGCAAACACCCACCCCAAGCAAAGGAACCTTCCGGTGCCATCTCCAGAGTGTTTGAGACCCGGGCTGTGCTAAGAGGGGCATGTTGGCACAAAACCACGGAGAAACATGGGCTGGAGGAGCTCTGGGTACCAGAAACCCTGAGCACAACTTCATGGGTTGGGGTGCAGCCCAAATAACCCCAGGCTGAGGCTAAAGCACGTTGTTTGGTGCCCAGAGAATCACAGACAAGTTTGGGTTGGAAGGGACCTTAAGGAGCATCCAGTTCCACCCCCTCCATGGGCAGGGGCACCTTCCACTGTCCCAGGTTGCCCCAAGCCCCGTCCAACCTGGCCTGGGACACTTGCAGGGTGTCAGACCAAGTGGTGTGATGAGTGTGGTGTGTCTCTGTCTATGGGGTTTACACTGAGACAGCTCCTCTGAGGTGCTTTGCTGTGCTGTCCCACCCCTGGAAACGCCTCCTCAGTGTTCCCCTGCCTCAGTTTACCCTCTTCTCCTACAAATTAGATAAACCCCACCCCAATAAAGCCCTCCTATTGACTTCACCACAGTGTTTTGAGACTTAATTAACAGTCTGCAGAACGCACTGAGATCATGGGATGAAAGCAGCCATAGATATGCAAAGCAGCATCATTATGCAAAGATAAAATGTAGCCCCTTTGTAAAATAAGTGTTGCAATGAATGTGTGGCAGCGTTTGCCTCGCTCTGCTCAGCCCCGGGCCCTCCTGTGCACTCACCTGCTAAGCCCAAGGGAAACAGGACCAAAATGAGATTTATGGGAGAGGTGTGAAAATGCAGAGGCAAGGGCTTCAAATCAGATTAAGAATGAAAAAAAAAAAAAGAGAAGCTGTGAAAGAAAAGAACGAACTTTTCCTCCTTTATCTCTTGGAGGTCTGCAAACTCCTGTGTGCACACTGCAAGCTGCAAACTGAGGGAGAGCCAGAATCGGGTTTCAAATTACTCATGCTTTATTTATTGCATTTATTGTTTTGCACTGGGGAAAAAAAAAAGTTGGGGGAGATGAGGAATGAATTTCAGGTATAATTTAAAAAGAAAAGCGCCCGAGAAAGGATGCACTCCATCAACTAATTAAATATGTAACAGAGGTGCAATATTCCCAATTAACTACAAAGTTGTGCTTCCACTTCTAATTGCTGACAGTTTCTTTTGGTGCCTGTGTGCAGATTAATTGTCTTCAATGGGGAGCTGGTTGGCTTGATAATGTAACGTTTGAAGTGGAGGTGGTAATTGCTTTGATTAGGTTTGTGAGGTATTTCAAATGGCAGCTGGAGGTCAGGCCTGAGGTTGGGAGTAGGAGCTGAAGAAAATGAGCCGTGGGGGGAAAATAGGGAAGTTTCTTTTAGGAGTTGGAACCTGGTGGAGCAAAACGTGGGGGTTTGGACTAGTTGACCTTTGAGGGCCCATTCCAATGCAAACTATTTTCTGTATTTTATGACAGGGCCCGTGAGCTGCTGTGTTCAGACACAGGAAAGAGCAAGGAAATGTGTGGCCCAGAGGAGGGCAATGGAGCTGGGAAGGGCTCTGGAGCACAAGTCTGATGAAGGAGTGGGAGGGGCTCAGCCTGGAGAAAAGGGGCTCAGGGGGAACCTCGCTCTGAGCAGCTCCCTGACAGGAGGGCAGAGCTGGGCTGGGGGTGTTGGCTCCTCTCCCAGGGAACAGGTGATGGGAGGAGAGGAAATGGCTTCAAGTTGCACCCGGGGAGGTTTAGGTTGGATATTGGGGAAAATTTCTTCACTCAAAAGGATTGTCAAGAGGGGCAGGCAGGGAGGCAAGCAGGTGGGACTGAGATGGTCAGTAACAGGAGCAAGTACTGAGAACATGCTGGTATTGGTGCTTGGCAGAGAA
>JAOXXN010000347.1:4879934-4894071 GCA_026770055.1 Myrmophylax atrothorax
AACTGAGCTTGGCCGTGGCACTGAGTGCCATGATCTGGTAAAGGGACTGGAGTTGGACCAAGGGTTGGACTTGATGAACTCAGAGGTCTTTTCCAACCCAATCCATTCTATGATTCTATGACCCTCAAGAGCTGCTGGGTGCAAATGCCTCAATGAGAGACACTCTGTGTGTGTGTGAGCAGGGAAAGGACCCCGAGACCTTTTCCTTTCCTTTCTCACCGTGTTTTCAAGCCCTCCAATACCAAAAGCCCTCACTGAAGTTTCAGCCTCTCCACAAACTCCTTCCATTCATGATGTTGCCAGTGTCCCATGGCACTCCCACCCTGCCTGGTTGGTTGGCTTTGCCCTGAGCCAAACGCTGCAGCCACCACCTTCCCAGCAGCGTTTTCCTTCTTTCTCCAAGCAAAGCCTGTTTTAATCTGTCACAGCGAGTTTGGCTTCAGGGTTTGCAATTGTTTTCTGGAGGTTTCTCCCTGTTGACTGAAGGGGAAAAAAGTGAAAATAAGTAGTTAATTTAGAAACACTGAGTCAAGGCTGGGAGAGGTTCAGAGTAATGCCTGGGGAGAAGGATGGTGGTGGCAGGTCTAAAGGGACAGGCTGAGCCTTCAGATCAGAGTCAGAGCAAGAAATAGGTGCTGACATTCCCTAACCAATGTGTGGGATGCACCAGTGTGCAGGAAAACATCATTTAAAACAGACCTGAGACTTGTCTTTTTGGTGAATTGGAGAAAAACAAAATGATTTCTTCTCCATGTGTAGGAATTTCCATCCTCTTTTGAAGCCACTTCACAAATGGAGGTAATTAATTTCTAGATGAAACTTTTCATGTTTTCACATTGGACATGCTGGGTTTGGAAATGCTGAGGAAGAATTTTGACTCGTGAAAGAACTTTTATATGTTGAAATTATTTTTAACCAAACTGCAACTTGCATTTTCTGGTCAATGGGATGCAGAAAACAACCTCTCCCAGGCCTGGGTAGAGGATAAACAACAGGTAACAGAGGTGAAGAGGGGAAGGGAAAATAACTGGCTGGCTTCATCCAAAATCCCAGGCAATCAATGTGAAGTCTCCAGTGGGCTCAAGGCCATGGCCCAGTGAGATGGAGGAGATAAATAGGACAGGTGGATCAATCGTAGGCAAGAGGAAGGAGAACAAACGTCACAAATCCAATATTTTAAAAAAAGAACAATTCAGAGTTAAAAGCTTTGACTTGACGGATTTGGCATTACAATATCAAAGCTTTTGTCAGCACTGGGAAATATTTCACCTCAAGTTGATGGTCTTTGGCAAAAATAAGAAAGGGGGGGAAAAAGAGATGAAAAAAATCAGCTTTTACTTTTTTTTTTACTCTTTGCAAAGAAAAAACCCCTCGACAGAGAGATTGCTTCGATCAAAAGGCCATGAAGTGCCTTCTCCTGAGAGACCAGGAGAGCACAGCCCAGGTGGTAATTTGAACAGAGCAGCAGATAAATCCACAGGCATGAAATGGGGAGAGTGGTGAGTAGCAGAGCTGGAGGAACAGCTCAGGGTGAGAGAGACATCAGGAGGTCCAGGCCCCCCCTCCCACCGTGCTCCTCCCCAGCATCCCTTCCCAGGAGGAGCAGAGCTGGTTCTCACGGTGGAAATCATTCCAAAGGTTTTGCAGAGGATCCTTTTCACTCACATCTCATCTGTCTTTCCAC
Organism: Myrmophylax atrothorax; assembly: GCA_026770055.1. Classification (NCBI taxonomy): domain Eukaryota; kingdom Metazoa; phylum Chordata; class Aves; order Passeriformes; family Thamnophilidae; genus Myrmophylax; species Myrmophylax atrothorax. The sequence goes on from JAOXXN010000347.1 coordinate 4,881,619, forward strand.
TTCACCCAGGCTGGGGAGCTTTTTCCCACCTTCCCCAGGTCCGCTGCAGATCTGAGCCAGCAGATTTCAGGGATGAGATCCCAGAGGGACGATCATGGAACCACAGTGTGGGTTGGGTTGGGAGGGACTTTAAGGACCATCTCATTCCACTCCCCTGCCATGGGCAGGGACACCTTCCACAGGCAGGGACACCTTCCACTAGCCCAGGGACACCTTCCACTAGCCCAGGCTGCTCCAAGCCCCACTGTGATGGACAGTCTGGTTTTCTCTCACTGCCAGGCATGTTCCAGAGGGAACTTCCAGAGTGGCTCCGTCAGGCTCCATGGTTGTTATTGATATTAATGAAGGCCTCGGAAGGCTCAGCTCATTTCCATGCTGCCTGCTTGCATTGCTTGAATATTTTAGGATCTTTATTAAATTCTTTAAAAATAAACAGAGACATCAAGATGGTCTTAGCTCTCAGTGAACAAACACAGGCAGTGGCAGGATGAGGGGAAGGGGATCTCTTCTGGGCCACTCCTGCCTGGAAAATAAACCAGCCATTCAGGTAAGACAGAGGATCTACATAAAAACATGAGTAATTTTAATTTGGGGGTTGGTGAAGCTCTTGACAACATACCCCCTTGGGGCTGGTGGATCCTGAGCAGGGTTGAGTAAAATTCTGAAGTTCATCCCCTCCAAACCAAAGTAAGGAAAGCCCTTGTCCCGAATTTCCAAAGGGAGGGGATGGGCACGAGCCTGACAACTCTGTAAAAGCAAGATCTGCTCAGCCATGCAATGAGGTGCCAAGTGAGGGCACAGTTCCAGCTCAGGTTGGGGCACAGGGATTAGCAAGGACAGGGAGGGAGTCTAATGCTGACAGGTTTTATTTATCCAGCTGCAAAGGGCTGTGTTTTCTCTCCTGCTGCTGCTCAGGGATGGTGGAGATCCTCCCAATTAGCTCCCAGCACTCCAGCATGGTCACACCTCTCCTGGGAGGCTTTTGCTCGGGTTATCTGGCAGGGATTTTCTCTTTTCCAGCTTGTTGGAGGTGAAAGGTGCTGGGTTTTGTCCCACATAATGAGCTGGGTTTGTGCATGTCAGCACAGGCTCCGTATTGTGTGTCTGTTCACGCCTTCGTGGAGAATTTCAAAATGCAGCATCTCATTTCTGGTTTGGGCTTTCAAGTGGTTTTAATCCCTCCACACTCACAATGTGCAGCAACAGGAATCATTTTTAAAGGGAGGGGGGAAAGCAGATTTTCTTCTGAGAACGTATTTGCAAATGGCTTTAGTCCCCTGTCACCTCCCTGGGGCTGAAGAGCAGCACGAGAGGAGAAACTCCTGCAGCACAGGAGGGGAAGATGCACAAAGCCAAAGGATGAGGGGACCTTGTTACACTCCCTTTATAATCCAGGGCCTCCAGCTCTTACAGATATTTCTTCTTGTTGAAATGAAGAAGGTGTTCCAAGCAGCTTTCCTGATTTCAGGACTGGGGCAGCTTATTTGGAGTTTGAAAGGACTTGAAGGAAAGATTTGGGGAGTCAGTGGCAGAGCTGGGCATGTTCTCCAGACCTCAAGAAGTTCAAGCCAACTTCTGAACAGAGGACATTGTCTCTGGTGGGATCTTGGGATGAATGAACAGTTCCTTCTACAGAAGCCAACACCATCTCCCTCTGCCTTTGGGTAGGACTTGAGAGGGGGAGGTTTCAGAGCATGAATTCAGCAAAACCACTCTTTGTTCTTGCTGAGTCCTCACTGACAGATAAAGCTGCTGTTTCCTTCTCACTGTGCTTGGAGCAACCTGGTCTAGTGGGAGGTGTCTCTGCCCATGGCAGGGAGTTGGAACAAGATGGTCTTGAAGGCCCATCCCAACCCAAAGAATTCTGTGATTCTGTGTCCCCCGGGCACTGAGTGAGCCCTGCTGGGCACAGCCAGTTCAGGGACATCCCCAAGGGCTGGCCAGGACTGTTCCCATTGTTTGCAGCCATCCTCATTCAAATAAACCCTCTTCCATCTTAAACCTCCCATATTCACACATGAAGAAGGTACCTTAGCAGGATGCACTGGGGCAGGGGGAAAGGACCATGAGAACTTCTTCCCTCCCCTTTGCTTTCTGAGTTGCACCCATTTTATGTGATATAAATGACCCTCCAGAATCTCACCTGAGAGCATGCTGTGCAGTCCCTCCCTGAGCCAGGGAGGGCCAGGCTGGGTAGTGCCAGGCTGGGTAGTGCCAGCTTTTAGCACAAAGCACAGAGCCTGAGCCGTTTTTCCTCTGAAGAGGTGGGATTTGTGCTTGGAATGGAGCCTGAAATTAGCCTTTTCCCTGGCACGATGGTTCATGGTCGCTGCAGATCCTCCCTGGCGTCTGTGGGCAGTGGTCCAACCTCCCAGCTCAGCCCAGAATGCCTTCAAAAGCACAAAAAGTCAAACTTCGTGGTAGCAGCTCAGCTGCTTCAAATAACACAGAAGGAGACAGGGGAAGAAAATAAACAAACCCAGATTTTAACAAATATCTTCTGCTTCAAGCCCATTCTGGATTTGTTGGCAAGGTGAGTGCACTTTCCAAATAGCCTTTTAGCTTTTTGAATGGTAAATTCAGATCTTGTGTTCACTTGAGGGGGAAATGACAGAAAGCAGGAACGGGGCAACAACCTTCCCTCCCCCCATTTCATATAAATCTAATCATCAGCCTGAAAGTAGACATTAAAATTACAATATAGCTCTTGACTTTTGATAATTAAAAGCATTTTGTGATGACTCGCTTGATTAAAATGAGATCATCCATTTAAAATGAAAATTCAGAACGAAAATTGCTTTTGTTGCACTGATTATTCTATTTTAAAACTCCTTGCTGTTATCACCCTAATAAAAAGCTGTCACTTCTTCTGTCAAGCAATTCACAACACGAGGCATTTGCATTTCTCCCCGACTTGTGTTTATTTCTGTAATTGCAAATGGATTCTTCCTCTACCCCCTCTCCCTCTGTCCTTCCCTCCTGTGCTCCCCCTCCCCTCCCTCTGCCACAGGCTCAGCTGCTCCCCTTTGTCCAGGGAACACGGAGAAATCCCACGCAGGGAACTTGGGGAGGGAGGAAAGGTAAGAAGGATCAGCAGGGTTGGTGCTTCCTGCCTGGCACTGGAGCCAGGGGGGCAGTGCCCCCCAGCCCTGCTGGCAGTGGGTGCTGCTGGAGCTGCCCAGGGTGGTGGGACAGCCACTCCGGAAGAAATTTTTAAAAAATCCCACAACAAACCTCTCTTTGTGCTGAATGGAATGACAATTCCCTGCCGTTAATTGAAATTTTGATTGACTAGATTGAACAAGTGATGATAAAAGCCCATCTCACTCAAAGCTCAGGGGCTGGATTGGGGGTGGGTGTGAGCCAGCCAGGCTAGGGGAGGAGGGGAGAGAATTCCACTTCTCTGTCAGCCTTTCCCTGTCATGGTTCAGCTCCCAAAGCACAAACTGAGCCAGGAGCCAGTCCCCTTCCCTTCCTCCCGAGCCATCCAGCAGATGTGCCTGGCCCAGGAGCTGCTCCTGCCATCCCCATCCCACCACCCTTCCCATCCCCTCCCTGCTGACGAGGCCTTGGGGACTTCACTGGCTGAATGGGAAAGGGGGACATAAAGGAGTTAATTGGAAAGGATAATTAGTGCAATGGCAGTCATTGGAGGAGAAGGTGTCCCTGCTGCAGGCAGCTGGGCCAGCTGGGGGTACTGGAGGGTGTTCCTGCCCAGTTTGCTGCCAGCTTGCCCTGGGCTCCAGCTCCTCCTTGGGTTTTTGCTGCTGCCACCAAACTCGCAGGAGCAGCTGTGGCTGTTCATGTCGTGGCTGTTGGATCCATGTGGTCTGATCCTGGTGGTGTGTCCTGGTCTGATCCAGCCCAGACTGGCCCTTGGACATGCCCTGTGGGGAATCTGAGGTGTGGGATCCTCCCAGCACGTGTGTCTGTGTACATCTGTATTTTTGGGCCTGCCTGGAGAATTGTACTGGGATATGTGGAACTCTCTGTGGGGGTGTATAATATATAAATAAATCCATATGTTTCAAAGTGCAGCATTTCCCCATCTCAAAGTTGTCTCTGGCTTACAGTTTAAGACACAAAGGCACACCAGTCTCTCTCTCAGCTTTTTATCTCTCTTTCCATAGGCAGCTGCTGCCTCTCTCCCTCTCTAACCTGACAGAGCTGCTACAAGAGTCTGTGTTCCAGGGCTGAGCGGGTTCAATTTATTTATCTGCACAAAGCACTTGTGCTTAATCTGGAGAGCACAAGGATGTCCACAGCCCCTCACCCAGACTGTGCCAGCCAGCCCAAGCAGGGCAGCAGTGCCACCTTTATTTTTTCCCTTCTTCCTTTTGGGTAAACTGGAGCTGAGAGCTTAAAGAAGAAAAAATATGTAGAAAAACACTGAGGTTTTCAAGGACAACTTGCCACTGGTAACATTTTTTCCTCTTTTCTTTTAGTGTGTTTTGCCCTAATATTCCTAATTCGTAGGCATGGCATAACTCTCCTTCTCCAACTCTTCTTTTCTGTTATAAAAGCCCCTTGGAAAGCTGAAAACTCCAGGAGAAAGTCAAAATTATTGAGAAGAAGAGGAGGGAGAGCAATTCCTTTGTGCAGCTGTGCCCCAGGAGATGCCAGGCTGGCAGCCTCACAGGAGGGTGATGGGCTGGAGGTGCAGAGATTGTGCAACCCATCCCTGAGCAGCCCAGCCCAGAACTGATGGGACCTCCTGGCTGCAGCCAGGTGGGCTTGGCCTCTTCTCTCAGGGAACAAGTGACAGGACAAGAGGAATTGTCCCCAAGTGGCACCAGGAGAGGTTTAGGAAAAAGGGTTGCCCAGGACAACAGTGGAGTCACCATCCCTGGAAGTGTTCAAAAAACTTGTGGATATGGCACTTGAGGATGTGGTTTAGTGGTGGGTTTGGCAGAGCTGGGTTAATGTTTGGACTCTCAATCTTGGAGGTCTTTTCCAGTCTTAAGCATTGTGTGATTTTGTGTGTCCCCCGAGGTGCAGGTTCATGGCCAGACCTGTGCCCTCAGCCTGGGGTCGATCTGAACCCCCTCTGAGCTGGTGTGGAGGAAAAATGCTCACACTCTGTGCTCCCCAGGTGTGCAGAAAGCTCCTATCCCTTCCAAGCTTCTCCCTACAGGAGCATCTCAAACTATCTCAGTCCCTTTGTCAAGTTCTGAGATTTACTCCTGGGCACCACCGACCAAACAAGTTTGGGATGAGCCAGATCTGAACATTGAAATACGGGAGAAACATTCTCCAGGGCTCTTTGGTGAGAGATTTCCATTTCAACAAAGTTGCTGAACTTGGAGAAAAGAACCTCTTTGGAGCCTTTTCTTTCTCTGCTTTCCTGGATGCACAACAGTCAGGGATGGAGAGAAGAAATAGCAACAAAATACCAGCTGAGTTTTACCTGTCCAGGTTGATAAGCAGGTGGAAAGAGGCAGATACAGCAGAGGACAATTATGATTCATGCCAGGGGGAACAGGAGCATACAGTGCCTTGAGTCTTTGCTTCCAGAGAACAAAATCAAGATATAAGGAGCCAGTGAGGAGGATGAAGGGGGCACCTAGCAGGGCATGATTAATCTGCAACCTGTTAATCGGCCTCAGGACAACTGAGAGTTGTCTCTGGATAATTGAGATCAATGGAGGATCATCAGAGGCTGTTTTAAAGACACCCAGCTCCAAACACTGAGCCAAGCAGGGGAGCGAGGGCAGAGCTGGGAGCAGAGGGAGGATGTGCAATGCCCCTCGTGCTACACAGGGGATGCTCAGGAGAAGGTGGTTTGTGCTAATTTTTGGAACAAGGTGGTCTTTAAGGTCCTTTCCAATGCAAACCATTCCATGATTCTAAGACGGTTACCCTTGATGCAACAGCAAAATTTCATCTCGGTTTTGCAGGTACCACATCTTCAGGTTGAGTCTGTGCCCTCAGAAAGAAGCTGGATCAGACATTCCCATGGAGGGTTTGGTTCCCCTCTGCCTGAAAAGTGTGAAAAGAAAAAATGTGTAGTTTTTTACCCCCCTGTGCTGTGATGAGGTCAGGAAAAGAAGGCTGTTAATTCCAGAGTTTATAGGAGGAAGCTTTTAACCATTGGTTTCTGTCCAAGTCCTGGCACAAGAATCAAATACCCAGAAAACAAGACCCCAGAAAGGGGGAAAGTGTCATTTCAGATCAGGGCAAATCCAAGTGCTGCCAGGCACAAACAAAGGGGGATTTGGCAGCCATTGCCCACTGAGGCTTTTTCTTTCTTCTCCTTCCCAGAGGCTGTGAAAACTGCTGCTGTTTGTCCTTCCCAGGGAAGGTGGGAATGTGGAGCTCCCAGAGGAAAAGCTGCACAGCAAACCAAGCCCAACCCTTTGCCTTCAAGGGCACAGGCAGGAGGGGCTGGGAGGGCTCCAGGCAGGGGAGCAGGACAGAGACCCCCGGGGACAGTGGGTGGATGGGAACTGATCTGTCTTCCTGCTGACTCTTTGGGGGACCACAAAAAGGTGATCCATCTAGTGGAAGGTTCTCTGCCCCTGGCAGGGAGTTGTAATGAGATGATCTTTAAGGTCTCTTTCAAGCCAAACCATTCTGTGGTTCTGTGATCTGAGCCTGAGTGCCCACAGTGCTGGTGCTCAGTCCATCTCTCTTCCCCATTTGATTAATTTTAGTGACTAAACCGGAGGTTTTATATCTGGGTTTTAGTATCTGTTGTCAGCTTCATTTGGCTCTGGGTGATTGGGTTATTTAAACCCAAAAGCCCTTTGCAAACTGCTTTTCACCATATCATCCAGCGAGGACTTTCTTTCAATGCAAATCCCTGGACTCCAGAAGCTCTGGATGGAAAAAGGAAAAATAACTATCATGAGATTTGAGTTGCTGGGCTTAGGGATGGGCATGAGAAGGCTGAGGTTTGCAGATTAAATATCAGAGAAGCTGTCTTGCTCTCAGGGTGGTTTTAAACGAGCGTGTTCAAGATCAGAGGTGTTTACAGCAGGGACTTGGAGTGAGGAATTGCTCCCTGATTAGCAAAACAAGGAGCGGTTTAGGACCAGCCCTTCTCTTGCCCTCTGCATAGCAGGTTGTGAGAGGCTCCTTCCAGCCCCTGCCTAAGCCCTTGCTGCAAAGGAAGTCGTTTTTCAGCTCTTTTGAGTGGTTTGCAAAGGTTAATGAATAAGGAATCAATTAATGGTTTCCTAGCCTTGCACTTTTTCTTTTCATTTAAAGGGTTCCTTTTTGAAGATCAGTTTAATGTTAAGAATAATCTGGGTTTGCTGAGAGCTAATTAAATGTGGCACCAACTCTCCTTGCCCTGTTCTTGCTCCTCAGAGCACTCTGGGGCTCCAGGAGTTGCTTTCCCTGAGCAGCAGAACCGGGAGCCTCCCCAGCCCTGCCAGTGCCTGGGGGTGCCACAGCACCCAAAGTGCTTTGGGGTTCAGCTCCCTGTTCTCCTTCTGGTGCCCCTGCCAGTGCCTGGGGGTGCCACAGCACCCAAAGTGCTTTGGGGTTCAGCTCCCTGTTCTCCTTCTGGCTCTGGTTTGCTGAGGTTGAAGCTGCAGCCCAGGGCAATGCCCCCATGGGTGCTCTGCCACTCTGCTTGGGGAGGGCTGGGGGCACCAGGACCTGGGGTGGGTTAAGCCACATGAAGTTGGAGGAGTCAGGAGCATTTCCTGTCTCAGAGACATCCAAACTGAACCCCTCAGAAAAGGGACTGGGCATTTCCTCCAAAAGGCAAACACAGAGCTGGATCAAAGGTGCGAGATGAGCTCTTGGCTGTTCCCCCAGCTGGATCCACCAGTCCTGCTTCTCTTAGGGCAAAATTGGGGTCAGTCCCACTGCAGAGTTCACCATGACTCCAGCAGCCACAGCTCACCTGGAAGTCCTTTGCACCAGCATGTTGAATTTCCCTTTACGTCAGGCACTGCTTTACCAGAATATCTTCACATCAAGGAGAGTCTGAAGTCATTGCAATTTTCTGTGGACCCAAATCCAAAGCCATCAAACTCACAGGCAGGACCCACTGAGCTCAGCACACTTTGGCTGAGTTCCTCCATCAATCTGGCCCATTTCACCGGGCCAACCTCGAAATAAAACCCTCAGCACTCATTAGCAGAGGTATCAGTAGCAGCACCAGAGAACTCAAGAGTTCAAGCTGGTGGCAGTATTTAATCAAGCAAGTGCTTTTATCTCCCTTGCTACATTGGAAACCCATCACACCTGAGCAGAGCCTTTTGGGCTGTGCTGCTCTGCCATGATTTTACCCTGATTTATTAAAGTAGCTTCCCCTATTACCAAAGAGCTGGAACAGAAACACCCATCAAAGGTTTAAGAGCCTAAATGGGTGTTAATTAGCCCAGCAGGAAAGGCAGAGTTTCAATGAGGTTTATCTTTAAACCACTATTAACTTTGACAATGTAAAGAGATAAATTTGGTATTTAATTCAAGCCTTGCCTAATCAAATAGATTATGGTTGTTACCCGTATCTAAAATGTAAATAATCTTTAACTTCGTGGGGTTTCTATGGAATGGGGTCACAGGGATACTTGGGACAGAACCTGCTGCCCTCTCCTGTCCCTGCAGCACTCACTGCTTATGCCCCTCAAACCGTTCTGCTCATTCTCATTCCACCCCCTGCCATGGGCAGGGACACCTTCCCCTATCCCAGGTGGCTCCAAGCCCTGTCCAGCCTGGCCTTGGACACTTCCAGGGATGAGAAACTTCCAAGGATTCACTTTCAGGAGTTTGGACTCCTGCTTTCCCTGGGCTCAAGTGCCCTGGGCTGGTTGGCACCAGCATCAGCCAAGCACCACCTGAACTGGGCACAGGCATTGGCGTGGCTCCAGTGGGGCAGATCTCAGCATATTTTTAAGGAAAAAAACTATTTCAAAGACTAAAAAATAAAAAAGAGAGAAGAAAACAACCCCAGCTGCCTAAACCCCAATGAATCTTGCCAAATAGTCCCTTTCTATCTCCAAACACTTCATAAGGATCACATCTCTATCCAGCCTGCAAGGAAATTCATTGTGTCAGAGAGAAAAAGCCACTTCTCCAAAGCTCTACTCCTTTTCCTTTCCTTTTTCTCCTCTTTCCCCCCTTAATGTAATCTCCTTGCACAGGAAAGTCAGGGAAAAAAGGGCAGATGCAAATTTACATGCAGCAGGATTTTCACTGAGACTTTTAGATCTTTACAATACCTCAAGGAATAAAGGAAACCATATGGATTATGGACTTGGAAACCAGCCTGTGCACTGTGTGTGTGTGCATGGGCATGGGCACTGAGATATTAGCCACACTCACAGAAAAGGAGCCCACAACAAATTTATCTTTACAACTCTTAAATTATCTTTCAGTTGACACTTATTAACCTCCTGCCAAACTCATTATCTACGTGAATAAAGCCCGAGCTATCAAACAGAAATGGTTTCTAAGGCTGCTGCCCATGCTTGGGAAGATTTGACTGTGAACAGGCAAGCTGAAACAAGGTTTTATGTATTATTTTATTTTATTTTTCTAAAGGGCCAAATCCTAGACCTTTCTGAAAGGGGCTCCCAGCACGACACACACAGAGGGTGCAAGTGGCCAAATTACCATACAGAGAGCTGTGAAATCCAGGCAGAGGAAATACATTCTGCTCTGATTTAGTTTTATGTCTTGGAGCAAGAAGTCCTTCTATCACCTTCCAGCCTGTGCTTGTTGTGTGCATTTCCCAGGGCTGGGACACGACATTCAGAGATCGGGAGCAGAGGGGATTTTCTTTGCTAACAAGGAGGACAACTTGGGGCTGGGATTTGCAGCCTTTGGGAAGGGGGAATATCAGTTGCTCTGTAAATATCTGTTCATTTATTGATGGAAATAGGCCTTTCCTTTGGCCAAATAGCACAGCCTCAAGGATTTAACTCCTGGGGACCAGCACTTTGCATCCTGTTCTGACATTACCCTCTGGGTGACTTGGGGGGAAAAAGGTATTACAGATACATTTCCATACAGCTCCCACTAAGGGCACAGTGAGTGTTAAGGACCAAGAGATGGAGGATTTTATGAAGGAGTTTTGTTGTTGTTTAAAGGAGAGAAGGGTTCGCCTACCCCACCCTTCTGGAGAGGCAAAAATACCTTCCCCCCCAACAGCTGCTTGTTGATCTTTGGCGTTTGATGGCTTCAAATTAATCGAATAAACAAGGCACCTCTGTGCAAAGAGCAATTCCAGGCAGCCCAGGCTGCTCCCTCCCAGCTGCCTCTGTGACAGGTTAAAGCCCCTTCCCTGTGACAGCCCTTCCCTGGAGTTGTGGATCCTGCTCAGCACAGCTGACAGCCAAGCTGAGCTCCCCCTGCTCAGGCAGCGGCCAATTAACCTGATAAAAGAGAGGGAGATGGATCAGACAGGGCTTCTGCAGGGGCAGCAAGGCCTTTGCAGGAGAGGGAGAGGAGCAGAGAGAGAGAGACAGACAATTCTGGGGCTCTCAAACCCCCCTTTGGACTGGTTGTTTATAGGATTCTTTATTTCAGATATTCCTACAGAGAGCAGCACAGGATGATCCTGTCCTTGGTTTTCCTCTTCCCAGTTATCCAAGCACTGTCCCCTCCCTGAGATCCATGTGCATAGCTGCCATTCCCAGACCAGAGGTCCCATGGCTGTTTGATCCACATAAAAACATCCCTCTGTGTGTGGCACCAGTGGTGGATCAGTGTCTGTGCTCCTGGTTTGGATGTGCTCCTGTGTGATGGACCTGGCAGTGCCTCCACAAGCACTGCAGGTGACCTGGGGACACATGAAGGGGACACCTGCTGCCTGCAGGCAGCAAGAGGAGCAGAGGAGCAGGAACAGGAGTGGGGACATCCCTGAGGACCAGAGCACGTGCTCTGGTGTGTGCAGGGCTCCCAGCAGCTCCCTGTGGGCAGGCTGAGTCTGCAGCCAGCCCACACCACCGACTGTGTCCCCGTTCCATCTGGCCTGTGCATGTGGGAGCCATGTGGGAACATATTTACCTGTGAACTGAAAATGCTGTGTATGTTCTGCGAGGTCAGGTAATGAAACAAGGAGAGGGAAGCCATCCCAATGCTAAATCCTGGTGCATTTCCCTTCATGAGTCAGGAAAATGTGCTCAGAGCATCTGCAGAGCCAGAAGGAAATCGAGCCCCTTCTCAAGCAACCAGCTTTGAGGCTGAGCCAGGCTTTGTGCACTTCCCCCTGTTAGGCTCTGAATTACTTCCTTCATTTTGCCCAGCACTCCTGGCGTTGTCTCCAGCCCCAGGGCTGCAGGGGAGCACAAGGCTAATCCTCTGTGAGCTCTGCTGTCTGGTGGACTTTGGAGACATGGAGAGGCTCTGGCACTGGGGCAGTCTGAGGCCCCAGCCATCACATCCCCTGCAGACAGCTGTCAGCAAAGCTCATCCTGAGCCACGCTGCCCCAACACCTCCTTCCTCTGGGGAGGGCTGGGCTGTCCTCAGAGCCACCACAGGGAGCCCAGACAACTGCTGAGGGTGGAGGGAGCCTAATGGCAGCATCAGAGCCTGGTGGTCCAGCCCCAGGGCTGGGCCCTTCTCCCTGCCTGTGCCACCCTGACACCCAAGCAGCAGTTGGCAGGATCACAGTTCGCTCCTGCTGTGCCTCCAGGAACTGGGGTGTTTGTTGGCAGGGTGAGTCTCTGTGTATCATGTCCAGGCACAGCAGCCAGCAGAGATTCATGTCCAAAGGCACAATAACCACAACCAGTGTCCATTTAAGATGTTAAGTGCTGCCCTGTCCTCCCCTCTGAGCCTGGGAACACCATGAGCCCCAGGGTGACACTGTCCTCTGCCACAGGAGACACCTGTGGAAAGAAGTTCTGGCTGTTTTCACACTGACACATTGTTTGGTCATGCAGGGTGTGCCCAGGGTCAGCCTCCCTCTGCCAGAGCCTTGCGCACTGTGTCCAGCTGAGTCACAACCATTTTGTGCCTTCCCCGACCCCCTTCGGGACCCACCCATCTCTGCAGGGTCAGACATAGTGGTGTCCCAGCTGGGACATGCAGAGAAACCTGTGGCTCTGGCCCTGGGCAGGAGATCTCTTTGGGGGATGCTTCAGGTACCAAGGAGCTGGGAAGAGCTGAGGGATGGTCAGCATTGTCCCAAAGAGCCCAGCAGTGCCAGGAAAGTGAGGGTGGCTTGGGAGGAGCGCACTCAGAGGAGCTGCTCCTGCTCAAACCAGTGGAATAGGACACTTGCTGACCCGTGCCCTGCCTTATCAGGGAAACACCCCGGTGTCCATCCAAGCAGAGGAGAGATCTGCCCTGAGCTGAACTCCCCACTGGAGACAGATGAGGGATTGCAGCGTGTTTAATTCATGGCTGCACATTTCTATTTCTGGTTGCTCTCAGGCTTCGCTGTACGAGGGGGTCACCTCTCAGGCGCTGTTTCCCGTGTCTTTCGTGTGCCTCTGTCCCAGCAGTGCGTGCCAAGGGCAGGCCTCTTGGTCAGCTGGTGGGGGGGGAAG
>JAOXXN010000347.1:4894397-4917256 GCA_026770055.1 Myrmophylax atrothorax
AAGGGGCTACATAAGCACAGACAAGAGCAGAGTCCTTCTGGAAAGGGCCACCCAGATGCAGCGTGGCCACAACTCCACGGAGCGCTGTGTGGGCCCAGCACAGACCTGTCTGAGCTCTGCCCACCTCTGCAGGTTCATTGCTGCGCAATGATTCCTGTTTTAAGGGCAGGAAAACAGACTCAGAGGTGTCAAGATCACACCTGAGCACAGATTTAAGTTCAGGCTTCTCTGGGTGTGAGATGAGACTGAGGGTTATGTTGATGGGTCAAATTCTGCCTTCAGCCTGGGCTCGGCCTCAGATGGGTTTTGCACCACTGTAAGGGGGTGCAGCCTCTGCCTCACCCACCCTTCCTCCCCAGCAAGTTCCTCATCCATAAGATTATTCTCTAGACAGAGCAACCTGCACAAGGGCAGGTAATTCATGGCTGCAGATGGGCTGTTGCATCACTCTGACCTACAGCACTGCAGTCCCTCCTGCCATTGGCTCCTGCAGGAATTTCCTGGGCCAAGGCAAGCTGCAAGATATATATATTTTATTTTTTTCTCTCTCTTCTGCAAGCTGCCGGAGAGCAAAGTCATCAGCATGGCATAAACAGGGAGCATGATGGGCACCCGCCAGCTCAGCTGAGTCCCTGCACCCCCCACCGTTTCCAATTTGTACCCACATTTGAATTCCCTGCCCCACTGTTCCCTTCCCACTCTGGTAAAGCCACATCCCACCCGAGCTGTGGTGGAGCAGCTGCCACTTCCAGCCATGTAATGATGGAGATACTTTGCTTCTCGTTGGGGTTCCGCCTGCAGGAACCTGACGCTGCTGGCACCAAAGGATGAACATCCTTCTCCTGCTTTTATCCCTTTTTTCCCACATTCTTCTTTAATTGCATGATTGTTTTTATTTGTTTATTTTTACATATAAACTCTGCCTTGTGTTCTGTTAGAGATGAAGAAAGGGAAATGTTTGCAAAGCAGAAACTGAACCAGAACTGCTTGTAAGGCATCCTGGGGTGGTGGGAAGCAAGGGCACATCCAGGCCTGATCTAAGAGCAGAAGAGGGCCCTTGCATCCTTCTCCAGGACACAGGATTTGTGCTGAGAGGCAAACCTCATCTCACTGGCAGTTTTGAAGTGCTCAGTGAATCATTTTGAAGGCAGAAATCTGGGAGGGGGAAGAAGGGAAAACACAGATGTCACACAAGCAGGAAAATGGCCACGTAGTGAGGAAGGCGTTGGATGGGGCATCCTTTGCCCTCCAGCTCCCTCCACTTCATTTCAGCTGCATTACATGAACCAGTTCCTCCCAGCACAGTCATACCAACACTCTGTAACCCCCCCAAAATGTGAGGGGAAAGGGAGGGGAAACCTGCAGAGTGGCAAACATTAGAAGGTCTCCAGATGAGACCACTAAGGAGGAGAAGTCCTTCCCACAGCTCCTGGAGAAGCAAAATAACTCCCTGTGCTTGTGTGGGCAATAGAAGGCAGCTGTGAATCCTTGGCCAGGGGGAGAAAAATGTGCTCAGTCCCTGCAGTTTTACTCTGTCCTCTGGAAGGGGAAGCACGACAGGAAGGGCAGAGGGGTCTGACTGGGGCAGCTCAACACACAGTGTCAGACTGCAGATGGATATTTCCTGGTGCCATCTCAGATCCTCTGGACTATCTTCATCTTAGACAGGTGGACAGGCATCAATGGACACCCTCTCCTTCTTTCTTCTTCTTCTGACCCATGAGTAAATTCAATAAAACAGTGAGAGATTTGTTAGGATTAAGGTCAAATGAAAAGCGAAAAGGTGATTGGATTTGTTTTATGATTGATTATAGAAAGTGCAGATATTTATTAACAGCCAACAGGATAACTGTCAAAATGATTCTGCATCAACAAAAAAAACCCCAGCAGATGAGTCAAACGTTTTCAGCATTGTGGGAACAAGATTAAACCAAATGCAATTGATGCAGCAAATAAAGATGCCAATGTTAACAGCTGCTACATAATTTCAACTGGTCAATCTCTATTTATTTATATATATAAATGTATTAGGCATCTTTTCTTCTCTCTTTTTAAGGAGTCTCTGCCAATTGCAAATGCTGTCAGTGCCCCGGGTCAGGAGTTGAGTCATCACATCAAAGACAGGGAGCACCAAAGAGGCCCCAATGTCCCAGGGAAGGGCCTGGGAGACCCACAGCAATGGGTGCTGCCAGGTGATGTGGGGCCAGGGACATACCTGTTTCTTGACTCAATTCTCCCACCTGTAAACCCCTTTGTAAAACAGTGCTTTGAAATTGCTGGATCAAACAGCATTTGTGGGAGCCCAGGAAGCCTTGGGTCATTCTCATTCCTGTGCCCACAACAGCCCAATCTCAGCCACTGCCACCCCTGGTGATTTTCCCTCTGCCAACTCCCAGAAAGCACAGTCCTGGTGGCAAGGGGTGGCCACACAGGGTGCTGAGCCTGCTGTGCCTTGGACCACCCAGCCCTCCCTCCTCCAGGCTGTTCTGCTCCTCCTCCATCCATCTGTGAGTGGCTTCCTATTAGTACAGAGCCATTAAAATTCAAGGTTGGATTTGATTCTATATTGATCATTACCAGGCAAATTAAAGACATCTTTCTTCTCTTCCTCCTGTGTTTCAGTGCCAAGGGACATCCTGCTGTTGGCTTTTACAGGCAGCTCCTGCTGCCTCAGTGTCTCCTTGGACAGGAGCTGCTCCAGCCACAGGAGTTTCATGTTTCCTGTAAAAGAGAGACACCCCAGGTTTTTAAAAAAATCAAAAGTGACTGTGAGTTTGGAAGATTGTAAAGGCTGATGGTTTGAAGGTCTGAACTGTAGCTGAAATCCAGACTTATTGCAAGAGTCCCTAAGGATAAATGCTGCATTAGACACGTGACAGCTCTTGCCTGTGCAGAGGGTTTGGCTCTTCCCAAGCACAGGGTGGGACACCTTGAGACTGAGATTTTACCTTTTTCCCTCAGCATAAAATGTCCACCAACATCCCTTCCTTCCCGATGCTTCAGCCCCTGCAGGTCCAGCCCTTGGTGCTTGCAGGGGATCTCAGCTGTGGGCATTGTTTGCAGGACTGGAGCACATCAAAGCCAGACCTGCAACAGGGATCTGCCACCCCAGGCTGTGAAGGCACACAGGAAAACACTCTCCTAGGCCTGAACCAAGTCCAAACCACAGCCTGATGTTCTCAGTGTTCAGCTGACGGGTCTCAGCTCTGTTTTTCCTTGGCTGTGTCCACCCTGTGAGTCCTCCCTGCCTGACCCTGCTTTTGAAGCTCCCCCCTCAGCTGAGCTCTGGGTGACTGATGCCAGCTTTGACCTTACAGGAGCACTTGGAGGGGACTCCTGACGCCAGAGTGAGATCAAAAGAGAAAGTCTCTGACAAGTCCCATTCTAAAGCATCAGGACAGCATATTCCAAATCATTTCTGTTTATACTTTGCCAGTGACTCATACATTGATGTTCTGTCCTGTAGGTTACTCTAAAAACAGGAATAATTACGCTGCTAATTATCATTTGAATTATTCATTTTGTTCTCCTCTTCCTTTCTCCTGGAAGAGGGAGATGCATTGTCAGTTGTGACTGTCTTTGTACAGCATGATTAGTGCTCTCTGTGCAGTGACGGGAGAGATCTCATCAAAATCTGCTTCCAAAAATGGAACCAGGGTGAGGAATTTCACAGGTTTCAACAAGTTCGAGACCTCTCCCCTTCAGCGACGTAAATATGCACCTCCATATTCACATGGAGACACACACATATGCACACACACCTTCACCAGGCACAGAAACATTCATTCCCACCACCAAAACAAACCCTTTTCCTCAGCTGAAGGAGAAAACAAGCTCTAATGAGACTGGGAGTGTGTGGCACATGTGTTTGTGGGTGTTTTCCTAATTGCCTCCTTTCAAATAAGATTAAATATCCCTCAAAGCTGGACATCTTTCCAATAGGTGAATGAACTCCAGAGCTGATGGTAACATGACAAATTTTCCCTGTCACAGGTAGACAAACAAATTGTGGGGTTTTTTTTCCTTAGGAAAACATCTCAGTGAAACTCCTGTTCTCTTGGTGTTGCCAGAGTGGACAGTTGAAGGGAGCCCAGTGTTGTCCTCATGCAAGGAGGTAAATCAGGTCAAAGTCCAAAGATGTTGTGACCAGAAGGAGTGCAGCTGGTTTGAAAGGTAACTTTGGCATCTAATTCTTGCTTCCAGATGGAAAATCTCAAGGCAAAGGCCCTGCTTTGTGGCTGAGGATGGAGCTGTTTGGTGGGACAGTCTGGACAGCCTCGGACAGGAGGTGTTCCTGGAAGATGCTCACCCGAGGACAAGGGCTGGGGGCAAACTTCTCCCTTCTCAGCAACGTGGTCACTGGAGGTGGGACCCTGAGCCATGACCCCTCTACATTCTTCCTTGCTCTGTGAGCTCTTCCAGGAAAGCCGTCCATGTCCAAAGGCCCAGCTGGAGTCCAACACTCCCAACAACTCAAAAGCACCTCTGCTGCCACCGCTGGGCAGGGCTGGGGCTACTCCCATGAGCTTGGCTCATCCTCCACCACCTTCTGCCCTGTGTGTGCAGGAACACCCCCTTTTTGTGCCTGCAGCAGAGGCACCCCCAGGTGTGTCTGTGCAGGGGAGGGAAGTGCCCCAGGAGCCGCAGCAAAGATCCCCGTTTGCTTCACGCAGCCTCTCCAAGCTTCACCCGAGGATATCTGTTAACTTGAACAGCCTTGTTCCTTTATCAAGGATTCCTTAAGAAGATCTCAGCTGCCTGAGAAGCTGAGCTGTGCTTCAGACAATATGTCTGCACTTCACAGCTCTATTTGTTTAACAGGTCTGATAACAGCTCTGCCTATTGCACCGAGAGCTGCCCTGTTCAGGCAACAGGTTCGTTCCTTTATCGTGCATCAATCTAAACTGATTCCACTCTGCAGGCTCCAGAAAAAAGGTGCACAGTCAGGTTATTCCTCTAACAGCTCTGTGTTGTTATCCAGTCGTTGTTTCACTGTATTTAAATTATCAGAAAAAAAGGACTCTCTCTCTCTCTTTTTCTCTCTCTCTCTTTTTTCCTCTCTCTCTCTTTTTTCCTCTCTCTCTTTTTTTTCTCTCTCTCCCCCATTATCCTTTGCTGAAACAAAGTCTGAGGAATGTGTCAGGGAAAGGATTTATCAAAGCCAACAATCCAATAGTTTTATTTCCTTCTTGTCAGGCACAGGGCCCTTATTCAGCTCTTTTATAGGAACCCTGGATTTGCCAGTCTGGATCAAACTCAGCCTCTGTCTGACAGCAGCCAGTTTTGTTGGCTTCCATGGCAGCACATGAATCCCCTGCAGCCAGAGCTCTGGTGGCATCCCAGCCGGGCAGCAGGGCATCCTTCCACCTTGGGAGAATGGAGGTGATGTGCTGGAGCCATGAGGTTTATGTCCTTTCTGTAGATTTTAATGCCCATTGATCCAGTGCCTTTGCCTTGTGCCGTTGTTTACTCCAGAGGAAAGCAAATAAATCCCATCAAGGTGGCTAAAAGGCCATTATTCTGATTCCAAAGCAGTTTGTGCAAACACTGCTCTGCTGTAAATGGTATTACAAGCTGGCCAACAGGCTCGTGGGATGGGTTTGATTTTTCCCATTATGACCACTGAATATTTTAACTACCTCCATGAATAGCCAAACTTTAATTATTTTAGTTTCATGTTGCCCTTGGGCCAAATGGAATTCCGGGCCCAGGCATTTCATGGTTAACAGGCAAGGGATATGAAACTCTCTTGCCCCAGGGCCCACCCTGATGTGATTGCTCTTCAGAACTATGAAATATCTCCTGGCACAAGCAGAGCAATTGGTGCTGCTGAACCCATTGAAAAACCACCTCCCACTTCCCTCCCCACCGCAGCTCCTTCTGCAGGATGCCAGGGAGACACTCCTGGGGGATGCAGACAGTGGGAACTGCCTGTCTGCAGCTTTCCAGTGCTGACCCAACATCCCAGTGCCCCCAGACTCACACTGTGGAGCTGGAACCAGCAATGTACAGCCCCGGGAGAGGAGCAGCAAACTGGGAACCCCTCGGAGCGAAACAGCTCGAAGGGAAGGGTGTGAGGGGAGGGAAGGAGGGAGAGCTCTGAACAGATGGCTGGGGGAGAGCTGGTGGAAGAGGAGGGAAGCAGACAGATGGAGGACAGAGAGGAGTGGGGTGAGTGACATAAGCAGTTCTCTGCGCTTGTTCATATTTAATCAAGAATTTGCTGCTGCCACTGTTTGCATTTGGCATTATTTGCTTTAGAGGAGCCTCTAACGGGGCCCTGCCAGAGGCCAGAACTTGGAGCTGCATTGATGCCCAGGGAGCTGCTCCTGCCTCCATGAGCCGAGCCCCAGAGCCAGACTGAAGACACAGAGCCTCTCCCACTGGAACAGGCCGAGGAAGAGATGTCTGGGCACCTGTCTGACAGCAGGCACAGAAATGAAGTATCTGCACCCCAGAGAGGCCCTGGGGCCGTGGCACAGGCACTGCCAGGGGCCTCAGGACTGGCATTGCTGCTCCTGCTGTGCAGGGAGCGGGGCCTGAGGGAGCAACACCCACAGCAGAAAAGACCAGGGGGGTCTGCCCAGCAAAGGACTCTGATTTTCAGACAAAATTCCACCTTTTTCAGAGTCCCACACAAGCCAGGATGTCTTGCCACTTTGACATATCTCCAGCTGACGATGTCTTAGTCCAGTTCTAGGAGGAATAATAAGAGTAATCATTATTATTTGTCACATCTAATCCAACCTTATATCCCGTGGGATCTTAAAGCTTGTTAGCAAAGCACAGGGCTAATTCTGCCCATCTCTGCCACCTGCACCCTGCTCCTAAAGGCAGGGGTTAAAATACTCTGTATAAGCCTCTAGAACTCTGGAGAAAAAATCACAAAATAGCCTTTAGCTCCTGCAGTGTCTTCCATTGCAATTTGGAAACTGGGGCACGAAGGGAGTAATTTGGCTTTAAGGAAATTAGTGGTAAAATGAGTTACCAGTCTAGTTCTGTGTCTTACTGGAGCAAATGTTGCCTAGGACTTTATCAAAAGGGGAAAAAGAAAAGAAAAAAATAGAAGGCTGGAGGTGATCTAAGGAAATAAAAAAGGAGGGTGGACTTTCCAAAATGAAGCTCAGGCACAATGGTTTTTGCATAACAGTAAGAGGAAAGTGCCCTCTCCTCTATTTTTTTTTTAAAGCATGTTTAAAACAAGCCTTTAATTTCTGGGTGTCAAAGACAAAAGCATCTGAAAACCTCTCCACTTTTCTCTTGCCCTGGTATTTTTTTTAATTGTAATTATGAAACTGTCCCATTATCATATTGTGATGTAGAACCTTTCAAGTAATGAGAAATTCAAGTGAAGTCTTGATTACTTCCCCTGAGAACAAACTGTGATGGGGAGGACAGAGAAAGGGGGAGGGGAAGACACAGAGAAGTTTTATAATAATAAAATAAAGAAAAAATTAATCATGGATCCATTAGTGTTAATACAAATGCTTTATGACTCACCTCAATCATTTTACATTATTTAATAACAGAAAGTCATTATTTCCTGGGAGAATTAGGGTAAAGCCTGTTGGGGAAGGTTATGTGTTTTTTGTTTGTTTTATGGTAACCAAAAATGAGGGTTTAGAGCAAGACAAGGTGGGTGGGGGATGTTTTAGCCCCTCCCAGCTATTACAATTCTTGAGCTTCATGTGCTCCAGATACCTGTGGAGGACACACCAGCTTATGGGCTGTGAAGGTGATCCCAGCAAAGAGAGAGGTGGTACCCAGGGGACTGGGAGAGCATCCAAAAAAGCCTCCCTGGGTAGGTCTTGAGACAGCTCAGCCCATCAGTTGGGTTTGGTTGTCCCTTGGGTGGCTTTGCAGGAGCAGGAGAGGTGGGCAGCACAGCTGGGGCAGCAGGGGCAGGTCTGACCTGTGAGATGGGCAGTGTGGGCAGCACAGCTGGGGCAGCAGGGGCAGGTCTGGCTCTGTGATCCAGATCCCTCTGCCAGGCACAGGCTTCCCCTCTGAAGCTGCTCAGCCTCTTTTAACTGACCTCACATCTGTCTCCTGTACTTTAATCTTGCTTTCTCTCTTCTTGTTTCCAGAGATGGTGCAGCCCTCATTAATGTTGTTCCTTCAGAAGTGGCTTTTAAAACTATTACACTTTGTCTCCAGGCCAGTGTTGTGGAAGGACTGACTTTTTATGGGCAAGTGATCCCTAGAATGAAGGAAGAAGCCATGGGTTGATAGTTCCCAACAGTACCCAAAAGGAGAACAGAACCACCATCTGGGGCTGCCTGGGGGGCTCTCCAGGAATTTCAGTGCTCCAGAGCAAGCCAGTGTTGTTTTCCTGGGAATGGAGAGATGGGGGAAGATGAGGGAGCCACAGGCAGGGGATTATCTGCATCCAGGCTGCTTCCCTCAACCTGTGCCCAGTCTGAGGGGTTGTGGATAACCTGAGATTGTGTCTCTTGAAACTGCAGCTCAGCCTTGTGGGATCCTCTGTGGGAGGAAATGAATCAGCTCCTGGAAGTGGCCCCCTCTGCTCGGAGGCTGGGACTTCACCAGGGATGGGAGCACCTCCCAGCACAGCATGTGGAGCAGCACAAGGGTGCTCTCTGCTGATGCAGCTTCTCAGGCTGAGGGAGCTCACCCAGTCCTAAACTGCAGCCTGATGGGAATTGTGCTTCCCAGGAGGCAGGTTGAGACCAGGAGGGGCCATGCTACACAATCCAGTGAATTGCAGGTAATGGGATTAAGCACACCTTAATCTGGAGCTCTGGCTCTGTGAGCAATTGAATTCCAGGGATTCCACAAGGATGGAAGTTCAGGCTGGAAGCATTGCATTCCTCGTGTTGCCATTTTGCCTGTTGTCAGTGATAGGGAACATGGACATTACCTGTGGCTTGAGTTTGTTAACTGAAATTGCTGTTCCCTGCAGTGGAAGTTTGCTGCAAGGGAAGATAACAAGGTCATCCTTTGACAAAACTCCTGGTGAAGGGACCTGGCTGGGAGTCCCTGGAGAAGGGCTGTTCCCAGGTGCTGGGATAACCCCCTTCTTTGTGGCTGAACTGTTGGCCCTGTCTCTTGGGAGGGCACTTGGCTGACTGACACAGCAGGGACCAGATGGATCCACAGCTGATTCCATCTGATCCCCCCTCCACGGTCCTGCACCTCAGTTTCCCCATCTGGAAAATGGGGATAAGTAGTTTGATACAGTTGTACTCTTGTGCAAAATGCCATAGCATCTGACTGCAAAGCACTGCTTCCTGAACACCTATCCTTCCATTTGAAAAGAAAGGTTAAATTAAATATATTTTCTACCAAACCCGGTTAAAACAGGATTTCTGTCTTATACTCACAGAATTCTAAGTGAGTGTTGACTTAACAACAGTTTGAAATGACCTTGCTGTTGAAACTGAGGCTGTTTATATGTTGAGCATCTTCCTGCCCCTCTGGTGCTGCCTCTCTGCTGCTCTGGGGTCCCTGATGCTTTACGTGCTCAGGCCAAAATTCAGTGTCTGTCTCAAAATTCTCACAGACAATAAGTGAAAGTGGAATTATCCCTTTCACCTCGTTGAGAGGAGCTGAAGGACAAGGGAAAGGTAATTTTCTGGGGAGCTCAGCTTCTGCACCAGGGCCAGGGAAGGCACTGACTGCTGTGTGGCTCAGGGCAGTATTTTAAAGAATAAAACCACTCCATCCTTCCATGTGGGGAGAGACCAGCTGCTTAATCCAGCCATGGGAACCACGGCATGGAGCTGCTTCAGTGAGGGCTGGGAAAGCTCCTGCCAGAGCCAGGGCACCGGGAGGACACCTCGCTGGGCTCTGTTTGCCTGAGCACTGTAATTGCCTGAGCTATTTGCTACACCAGGAGTTGAGGAAGTGACAAACAGGACACCCAATTTTCGGTGCAAAGTTAACTTTTCCCATTGCAGTTGAAAGCTTGGTTCTTTTGACCTAATTTCACACTCCAAGGGTTAACTGCTCTCTGTGGTACAGCAGCCCTCCAGTGAGTGCAGCCAGACAATGCCATTTAAGTGAATATTCCTAGCCTACAGAAGTCCTGGAGATAGCTCCATCTTGCTCACAGTAGGTGTTACATTAGCTGCTCAAACCGTATTCCAGTAAATTAGAGCTGGGCTGATTTAGACAATCACTGGGTCATTCTTTCCTCCAATTCTCAGTCTCACACAGAGATAACAGCAGCTGGGGGAGAGCAGGGAGGTGGACGAATAGCAGTTTGCTTGCTTATTAGGGGTTAGATGCAGTCTTGAGTCTGTGATTTGCAGAACACGACTGATACCAGCAGCAAAAGCTTCACTTAAATGATGCAGTATTTGTTTCATGTCTAATAAAGTCACTTAAACAAGCTCCAGGCACTTTCTTCCTCAGAGGCAAGTCAATGCATTAAAATGCCTTTATAAACCAGAATCAAACCTGTGTTGAGGAGGAATTTTGGGGTGAGGGCTGGTCAGTCTCCTTGGGAAAGCTTGGCCAGAGCCCTGGAGCAGGGATCAGACTCCTTAGCCCGTGGTGTGTGCTGGGTGACTTCAGATGTTTGTCCTCCTCTCCATATCCTCCAGCTGTCAGAAACCTTTTGCACTGGTTTTGTCCATCTCCTGGTGCCAGAGGAACCTGATTTTCATTTGGCCTGTGAATACAACAATAAACTGCTGTTATTGGAGTGATCTGACCTGCTTGTGACAGGTACTGAGTAAGCAAGAGCTCTTACAACCCTCCTGCTGCCCTTTTATGTGATTTGGATTTTTCTTCAGTCAGAATCGTGTTCTTTAGGAACTGGGGGAACTGGTATCAGAGAAGTCTTGTACCAAGGAGTTCTGCAGCTGTTCAGAGGTCTTTTTTTGGCCCAGCTTAAGCCTCCTGTCCAACAAAATATTAAGCAAATACTTAAATAGAAGAATGTGCCTCAGGGTCTGTGACTGAACAGGTTGGTTGAAGAGAAGCTGCCCCAGTGCCACGGAGAGGGGCTGGTGCTGCTCCCCAAGGCAGCCAAGCCACAGCCTCTTTTTCTCACATTCTGATGTCCCTGGCAGTGTAAAAATGCAGCATAAATGCTCTGAAAAGCAGTGACTGCAGATGTTCAACAGCTTCAAGGGATTCAGAAGTGAGAGGAAGCAGCAGAAGACAGGAGCCAAGGTGATGTGTAAGTGCCTGCAATTTAGAGGGGGAAAGGCTGTTTTCTCAGCTCTGGAGGGTTGGTTGCTGCTTACCTTGATTTTTTTCAGCTCAAGTGTGAAATACTGTATTTCTGAAGGTGTGTCCAAGGCAGGGAGCTCCTCTAAGCTTCAGCATACAAATAGAAAGGGCACCACAGAGAGAGAATTATTCCTCTCTCCTATTCCCATTGCTCTCTTTAAAACTCACCGTAATGATGTTGCTGTGACCCAGGCCCCTGTAATATGTGCCTCGGGTAACGCAGATTGATATATAAATACCTGAGTTTATTACACTTGAAAGACCTTTTGAAAACTCAGGGGGAGAGAGAAATTGTGGGATCTAATCTACCATCCCTGAGGGAGAAAATTAGTCCATGGGTAGTGCTAAATGATACAGTGGCATTTGGATGCTGAAGGAAGAGAGCATCATTTTATGAAGTGGGTCAGTTCTGTCCTGGCAGAGGACTGAGGCAAAGTGAGAGTCAACTTTGGAGCCCAAGTTCCAGGCATGCCACGATCTTGGGATGGCACAGGATCTCTTGAATTCCTGGTTGTGTTTAGGTGGTCTGGGACTGGGTTACTTTGATGTCAAGTGCCGTGTGAGATGAGATGAACATCACCTTTGGGACCAGGTCATCAAAGAGCAAGAGGGACTATGAATCAGCAGGTGCAGAACCAGGCTTAGGTTTTACTGGGAATAATGTAGAAACCTCTCACCTCCCCACCTGCCATTTTCAAGTGCTCATGGGGGAGGCTGAAGGTTCCTCCCTGTTACCCTGCATTGTAGTGCAGAGAAAATCCAATGCAATGAGTGTGACAGTTCTCCTTAGCTGCTGTTCTGCCTGGTTCTGGTGGTGACCTCAGCTAGTCTGAGAAGTGTTTCTTACCTTAAGTCATGTTGCACCCAGATTATAAAGCTTCTTGCTATGCCTGGCAATTTCTGAAGGAGTTGTTTTTGAGTGATGTTTAAAACCAACAACCACGACCATATGGTTTGGTTTTAAACACCACCAGTTCCCCCAGGGACTGGCTGGGCTATCAGACCTCCTTCTCTGTGACTCTTCAGCTTGCATGGCTGCCCACGTGCATGGAAAACCCTCCTGGTCCGAGCTGGCAGCATTTCACCCTCTGTTTTAGCGAAGGAGAGCCCGAGGTGCAGGGCTGGGGGAGGAACAGCCACGGCCTCCAGAGCTCCCGGGAAATCGGGACCTCTGACTCTGAGTCCAGTCACTGCTGCTCCCACATTATCCAGTGGAAGATCTCCTTCCCTGAGGTTTGCACAGACCTCCAGTGGCACCACTGCCCTCTGTGCTGAGCCGTGCTGACCCCAGGGGACTCCTCTGCCAGTGGCCATAAGGGGAATCGTGGTGGCACAGCAGCATCGAGCAGGGGCCAGACCTTCCAGCAGAAGTTGGAAGCACAGATGGAGCCAGAACTGTGTTAACTGATAGAAAAGGAGCTCTTCTACACACCACATAATTCCTGTGAAACCCATTGCTACAGGAAGCCACTGAGGCCAGGCACTTAACAAGAGTCACCAAAGGGGTGGGCACTGCTACAGATGGCAAAGAGATGGAGAAATATGAGGATAAATTTTGCTGCAGGTTTATTAAACCACACATTTAAGCCAGTCTCTTCCTGGCAGAGTCCAGGATGGTACTTAATGTGAGGAGGAGAATGAGCAGACAGACATTGGATCTGATGCAGTTTGGCAGCCCCTCCAAGGGGTAGCATGTTTGACAAGGACCTGATCTCCTCATGCCTTTAGTTGGCTCAGGGTCACAGCTCTGTCACTGAGCCTCTCCCTGCTGTAGCAAAGAAATCTTCATAGTTTGTGAACAATAAAAGTGGGAGCACAAAGGTGAAACCAGTTTTCTTTCCCCTAAAGAGAAATACATTTCCCAGATCATTACATTTTTGGTTCATGTGCTGAGGGTTTTTCTCCCTGGGAAGTTTTTACAGTAGATTGAATCTGATCATTGAAAAAGTCATCTGGAAAACAGGTTAGATGCAAGTATGAAATGCCTCCTTCCCTCCCTGCTTCTCCCTTCTTTCCTCTCTGTACACCCAGAGAGAAAAAGCTGATGGTAGATTTAGGAGGTTTCAATTACCATTTACTGCCTTGGTGAAGTCTCAGGTCTCTTTTCCTGGGTTAATCTCCAAAGAATGAGTCTTAACTTCTCATTACCTGCTTGAGGTGAGTGGGTTGTTGAGGCACATATTTTCCAACAGAAGTTGTGGTTTTCTCTCATTCCTCCTGAGCTCCCACTGCTGTGTTGGAGGGACAATGAGCCTCTTTTAATAGCTGGATTTGTGTTCGGTTATGGATTGAGAACCTGGATTTATATGTTACTTCCCCTGTGCTTTTCTTTCAGGAGTGCAAAATTATCCATAGAGATGTGAAGATTCCCAGGTAGGAATCCAACAGCAACGTTGCTGCTGCAGGAGTGTTAGTGGTGGGAGGAAAGAGGAGCCATGAGCTCTGAGCTCTCAGCCTTCAGCCCAGTGTTTGCAGTTGCAGAAACTATTTTCTCCTATGTAGGTGCTTCCAGCTACAGCAAGGGCCCCATGTCACCCCCTGACCAGCCCTGTTTGATGGCATCAGTGCCAGGACCAGTGCTGGCAGGTTGTGTTGTCCCCAAAGCAGGAGGGGAGGTCACTGCCCTGCCCAGCTGGACTTTCTTAGTAGACAGCAAGTGGCAGGAATGGCAGCTCTGCTTTGTTCCAGCTTCCCACTTAGAAACAGATTGAGCTCACAGTCTTGTTTCACCTCTGCACTATTCCCAGCCTGGGCTGGATCTGAACTGGAAGAAGACTCCTCTGTGCTCCAGCAGCCCTCACTGCTGGGCTGTCTGCAAAACCAGCCTCTCACGTTCCTGTGCTCAGGAACAGATGCACCCACACGATGAAGCCTTTTAGACAAAATCTATAATTTATGCTTGAACCAGAGGCTGTGGCCTGGGTGTTAACTGAAGCCAAGAGGTTCCTGCATATGTTAAATTGGTCCTGCCCTTTACAGGAACTTGATCACAGACACACAGTGGGAAGTGCAAAGAGAGTGGGGTTGATGTTATTTGTGTCTGTACTGGGGTCACTCCGATGCAACGAGCTGAACTGGTGACAACTGGGGATTGTTCTGGTTGTCCATGCAAACCATGTGGTGATCAGAGGGGGGTGTGAACAAGGAGGTGTTTAACCCTTCTGGCCACAATGGACCCCTGCAAAGATACTCAGGAGGAGAATTGGCTGTTTCAGCTGCACGTAGATATTCCCCTGTAAGGTGAATCTCAAACTTCCTGTAGCTTTGCTCACTTTCACCCAGCAAAATTTGTGTTACAAACTAAAACAATTGAATTTGCACCTGGAGAAACTCCTCTGGACTTCTGAGATGTAGGAGATATCAGATACCTTACCAGGAGGTAGCAGTGGCAGGCTGAGAACCCAACATGGCCTTGCCAGTGCAGGGCAGGTGTCAGCTGTGAAACCAGTGTGGGTTTGGATACTCAGGTGGGTTTGGATACTCAGGTGGGTTTGGATACTCAGGTGGGTTTGGATATTCAGGTAGGTTGGGATATTCACTGCTCTGTGAGGGCAGGGGAGTTCTGGCAGGAGGAAACCTCACCTTACCTGGGCTGGGCATGCTGATCAGTGTTCCTCAAGTCCATTGTACAGCTCTGCAGAAGTCTGTGCTGAACTGTGTGTGTGTCTGTGGGAGATTGTCCTGCCCAGAAGGTGCTGTGGGACAGAGCTGAGGCTTCAGTGACCCCAGGGAGGAAGAACTCGGGCCCTGCAGGGAGCTGCTGAAAGCTGAGTGCACCCAAATTCCCGCCCAGCCTGCACCACAGTGCTCTGGGCGAGTTCAGGAGAATGGTTGGAGTTAACACTGCCCTGTCAGTGCCTGCCTTTATTCCCTGCACTGCAAACACTTGTTCTGGTTATGAATGGCTCCATGAAGAATTTACTTCTTTTGCTGTTTCTGGGTTCTGTATTCTTCTGCTTATGTTTTAGAGCACAGAGGGATATCACTCTTACTTTGTGTTTTGCTGTCCATCTCCTTCCTGTGCACTTTTTCTTCCCCTCCTACAGCACAGCCATTTAGGCATCCATAAAACTCCCATAAAATTTTCTCTCCCACAACTTTTGTAAGGGCAGAAAAATGTCTGCCTCACTTCACAGACTTTTTGATGTGAGGTGAACAGACTTTGTATTAAAAAAATGAACAGTGAGTAAAATAACAAGCACAGAGAAAAAGGGCAGCTTTGGCAGAGCTGATGCACTCCCACCAACTCACCTTCAGAGCTTTTACATCATGTAAATCTGCCTTTTTTTCAGAGGGAAGAGCCAAAACCAGCGCCAGTCACTTCAGTTTGTGTCTTGCATGAAGAAATAGCTCTGGTATTAACCCAGCTTGGCTGTGGGCCAGATGCCTGTGCATGGAAACATATTTAAACCATTGAATAAGCAGGGGATAAACAAGAATTTTCAAAGTTTGGTGGTTTTTGCAACTCCAGGCAACGCGAATTAGAGTCTACAGTTATTAAGTTCCCATCTGGTGGCTTCTTTATGAAGGAATGATATTTGCATGTTTCCAGCAGAGAAAAGCTGTTTTTAGCTCAGATAAAATGGAACATTTTGCCACAGTATGGGAAATAACAGATGATGCTGCTTTTAGCAACTGGGGTTGTGGGTTTCACCAGCTGCCCTTTTAAAAAAAATTAGTTAGCTTTAAGTAATGTTTTTCCTAATACTTTTAACACCCATTGACTTGGAAGACTTTGGTCAGAGGAAATGATGGCATCTCTCAGAGAAAGGAAACAGCCCATTGAGTCATTAGCTGGATTTGCTGGCCCTAAGTGTGGTGGGGTTTTCCTTTGAATCTGAGTAAGCTGCAGGGGAGGTGTAACCACAGGTTACCAAAATGCAAAAGGGCCTGATGCTTTTCTTTCTTGCACTCCAGTGTTTAGCAGGAAGGATTTGCAGCTGCTGCACTGCATTGCAGCTGTGGGCATTGCTAATACTCCAAAACACACGAGGCAGAAGCTGCATGGATTAACTGAGAAGGAAGCCTGGCTTGTTTGGAAATATCCTGTTCCACCACTGCAAACTGAATGTGGCTCTGGAACCAGACACAGCTTTTAAACCAGCCTGTGCAGGCAGGCACTGCCAGCTTCCAGCCTGGAAAACCATAAATACAGCTTGGGCACCAACTGAGCCACACCTCTGCTCCCACAGCAGTGCTTCCCACCCAAACAGCTGCTCTGCTGTCACAGCCAAGAGCAAGAGCAAAAGGAATGCCCCAGAGGAGCTGGAGCTTTGGGACTGGAGCTGGAAGCTGTGCCCAGGCTCCAAACAGTGCCGGCATCACCCTCCCAGCCCCACCTCAGCCCGGGAGTGCAGAGCAGTGAAGGGGGAGAAGGGAAGGGACTTTTGTGTGATCCTGGACCCTGCAGGATCCTGGTTTCCTCCTTCCAGGTCCTGGCAATGGAGAATCCTGAGCCACTGAGCTTATTTCATTTTTAACCACAGCCCAGAAGATCCCACACTTTGCTTGGGGCTGGCTGGGCTGCTCTGCAGATGATCTTGCAATGTTATGACAATCCAGAGAGCCATTATTCCAAGCTCTTGCCAATCACCAGACTGCTGCCAGTCTGTGTCAAATGAAGCATCCCAGGCCCTGTCACATTAAATCCAGCAGCTCTTTCATTTAGAGCAGAGCAGTTTGTTTATTTGTGTTCCCTCCCCTCCTTTTGGGAGGCCACACTCAATCACCTCTGGGCTTTGCTCTGCCCATGCAAAGCCTGTGACCACAATGAAGCTCAGGGCCCCTTAAAGGGCCCCTCATCCTCCAGCAGGAGATGCTGTTGAGTGTTCTGGTGTGTGTTGTTTTGGAAAGAGATGGGTATAAAGAGTGAGAATGGAATACTGGTATGACTGAGTCTGTGGGTCCAGATCAGTCTTTGCCAGTCACTGACACAAGTTCAAGGGCAGGATGTCTCAGCCTGAGGAGTCCCAGAGCTGCTCTGCTCAGTTGGAAATGAGAAGAAATGATGCAGAGCACTGTCATATCTGCTTGCACCAATCAAGGCACCCCTGGGCCTCAGTTTCCCTGCCTTAAAAGAGGAAGGGTGAGTGAGGAGTATCCCTATCTTTGGAAAAGGGAAGCTTGAGCCAGGTGCTGTGACCATGTGGAGGGGTGGGAATGAGGATGGTGGCATGTGAGGTCTCAGCTCCCAGAGCATGCTGGCTTTCTGCAGGAGCTGGATTAGCCCAAGGTGGGGTTGCCAGTGAGCCAGAGCCCCTGCTGTTGGTCCTGAGCAGCTCCTGCTCTCTGCACCCTCTCCATGCCCCACCACCAAGCATGAGAGGGCTGCAGCAGCCAGGTGGAAGGACTGGCAATGCTCTTGGAGCTTGGGTTTCTCTGGAATGGATTTCCCTTCAAGAAGAGAATTGCCCAGTTCATGCAGGGGCTGCAGGTGGAAGGTGCAGAGAAAGGTCTGTACAGATCGAGAAAAGAAGGGGGAAATGATGATGCCTTGGCTGAGAACATGATTCCAGGAAGGAACCAGGGTCCTGCACACAATATTCCTATTTCATCAGCACAGATTCTCCTGTTCCTGCAGGAAGCCTCTTGAATCAAGCCTCTCTGTGCAAAGACTGTGAAGACTGGTCAGGTTCTGTTGCCTTCATAGCCTGGGAGAACAAGGTAAAACAAGAGATTCTTTGGGGCTTTTTTATTTATAATACATCTGCAATAAGAGGTGGTTCAGTTCTTGTCATTCCTTACTTTGGTGTTTAATTTGCCTCCTGTAGGATTTGTACTCAGATATTATGATGCATTTTTTTTCCCTTTACAAGAAGCAAAAGCAAATGCACAGTTAAAAGACAAAATTCCAAGGCTTCCAATCACTTGACAGAATGAAGTCTGGGAGCCAAATTAACTGAGCTTCCTCATTACTGGTGTCACTTTTCATGCTGGCTGAATGCTGTCAAGTTCAGCCTTGATCCATTACCAAAACCACTCTCCTTACTTTCCTTGCAAGGGGCACCCAAACTGATTAAAAGCAAAAGGGGTTTTGATCATGGTCTTTTTCCCCTTGAAGAGTGACTTTTATCCTTGGCTGATTGTTTCACAAGAGAGTTACTGCTTGTTTCATGGGGTTTGTGCAGATTCACAGGGGGAGCTTCCCTATGGATGAATGATCTCTTTAAGGAAGAAGGGTGTCTGCTGCTTTAAGGAGTGTCTTGTAACAAAACCTTACACAAATCCCCATTTGAGGAGTCGCTTCCACACCAATGTCTCTTTAAGAAAGCGCAGTGATAAATCCAGCTTCATTATCCAGCACATCCAACAATTAGCCTGGTGACATCCTTCCCTCCCCTTCCCTTCCTGGGATAGTGATTGACTCATTGGGTGACTCTGCTTGCAGTTGAAACCACGTACAGTAACTGGAAACCCAGGGAGACTCTGCAGTCTCCATGGAGACAGCACACTTACAACTTAATGTGATCAACAGATGCTGCAATAATCTTGAAAGATGGAGAGAATGTTTCAAACCGAGTGTTGTTTATGGTGCTTTGGTGGATGTTCAGATTTGCTCTGTTGTGACTGGGCTCCGTGTAAACACACACTTTTAGGAAAACACACAGACGTGTGTGTGGAGGGAGAAATCTTTCTGTGGGTAAAGCACCGAGAGGTGGGCGGCTGCTTTTCTGTTCTCAGCATCTGCTCTTGGGGAGGTCACCTTAACCTTCTCTCTATCCCAGTTTAGCTGTAAAATGGGGCAGTGCTCCTGATCCAGGTAATGGCTGCAGCACCTTTTATGCTCTGGGGTGGGTGACTGTAATGAGATGAATCTGATAGGATTCTGATGAATGAGCCTCTAATCTGAGTGAGTTGAACAGGGATCTCCCTCTGTGCTTGATGAGCTAATGCTGGAGCTGACGTCAAGATTTCCAGAGCACATTTATACTTCTGCTGCATTTTCCTGTGAAACCTCTAATGAGTGATCATTTCCCACTGAATCTCATAATCAGTTGTAAAGAAATTACCTGCTTTCTGTCTGCCCTGCTCTGATTCCATCATAAGATTCCTTTCCTGCCACATGTGGACCCCTGCACCAGTCCCAGGGGTAGGGAGATGCACTCCTCAAACAAGAGGAAGATGCTGTTTCTGCAGCAGAAAAAATTCCTGGAGCATAACTATTAGAAAGGATATTCCAGATGCAAGGGCTGGCTCAGCCTTCATTTCACTGATTGCTGGAAAGGTATAAATTCGTGCTGCATTTGTTTCTTCTTCTTTCCCTAAGCATCCTCTGCTGGCCACTGCAGGAGACAGGCTGCTGGGCTGGAGGGACACCAGCTCTGAGTTCCTGCCTTGCTCTTAGAATTTAGTGGATAGTGGAGGGCTTTCGGTGTTTTCCTTTGTTCATTGGGTTTTTCAGGAGGGAGGAGGAATCTTTGATAGCACAGAGGCATTTAGAGCAAAGTGCTTCACAGACACGGGGGGCAGAGCAGCCTGGAGATGACCCAGACCAGTTTTACAAGGAAGAGGCTGTGGCAGGACTGCCTTCAAAAGCCAGGGAGGCTGCTCAGGCTGCCTCTGCCTGTGCTGCCCCTGCTCAGAGCTCAGTGTCCCTGCTGATGTGCTGACCAAGGTAACATGAGCTTTCTGATATGAGGGAGGCTCAGGCAGCCCCTTCTGTTGGCACTGAAACTCTCAGCAGATGGGCAGTGGTTGGTGACCTCACCTACACAGCTGCAGTAGAGGAAGGCAACTTTCCCACCTGTCTCCTGCTGGAAATCACCTCCAGCAGAGCAGGAGGCAGTCCCAGCTCCCACCCAAGGCCCACCTTCATTGCTTGCAATACCTCAGGCCCCTTGGCTGGACTCCCACCCTCAATAAAAAGTGCTCAGCACTGGGAACTCTCCCCTCCCATGCACCCAGGGGTCAAGAATTTCCAGGCAGAAACCATCTATTGACACCTTTGGGTCATCCACCCTTGGAGAGATCCTCATCCCTGCAGCTGGAGTCCATGGGCTTCCCACCCATGATTCCCCTTCCATTGCTGATTCCCACCTGACTGTACATGCACATGCAAGGAATTGCAACGTGTAGAGCTGCCATAAATATCAGTAAGGATTATTGATCAGGGTCTGTCTCCAAATAATGGCAGGAATGCCTCTCCTTTCCAAAAGGACAGGATACCTAATTCAATGAAAGGAATTCCTCGTTGAAGGCCCAGATGGGCCCATTAGATCAGCCTGATTATTTTTTGAAACCTGGGTTGCTCCAAATAAGACTGAAAATTGAATTAGCTCAGAGAGAGGCAGCCCTGGCCAATCACTCAGGGAAGCTGAAGGACAGCTTATTGATTTTCATGTTTCAGAAAAATTAAATGATATCTCTTTTTGTTATTTAAAATGCTGCTTAAGCAATTTAGTAATGTGATGTTGGAGGCCCAGTTCCAGGCTCTGAATTTTCTGAAGGAGGGGGAGGAATTTCTCTTGACAAGAGAGTTAGGTGGAAGAAAGATTTAGTGTAATTTTCTTCCCTTCCAAATAATTGATGGCACCAAAAGAATAGCTATATTTTGCCAGCTTCCCTTCCTGCATACCATTTATTAAATATATAGCAATTAATTATGTAAATAGTTGATTTATAATCAACAACATGAGTGGTTAATTGATTTTTTTGTGTGTGAACTTATATGACAGGGAAATACTGATAAGGTGATTATACTGTCCTGCCAGGCCAAGCACCCTCAGGGAGGGGAGGAGCTGCTCCAGAGCCTCAGCAGATGGATTGTTGGTCCTTTCCTTGGGAATTTAACCCTTCTCCATCCCTGGAATGACACTTGTATTGGAGGGATCCCATCTGTCCAGGACAGACTCCTCACTCCAAGGGTATTTGGAGAGAAAGTGTCTTCCAGGAACTGCTGTCGCCTTCAGGTGGAAATGAGCTCTGCTCAGATGCTTCTGAAGGGGCTGCATGGACAGTGTCAGCCCTTCCCAACCAACCCACAGGGCTTGTGGACAGTGCCAGCCCTTCCCAACCCAAAGGGCTGTGTGGTATGGACAGTGCCAGCCCTTGCCAAGCCTCTGCAGTGGTGCTTGGATCCAACAGCAGTCCGTGATTCCTCTCCCCCTCTGCCCCACCCCTTCCCTCCATACCCTTTCAGGCAAATCTTTTAGAAACAGCTCTTAACCAAATGAATGTACAGTTATAAATAAAATATCTTCTCCTCCCCCTTCTCCCCTCCAACCTCAAATCTTGAGCCTTTGCCCAAGCAGGAGACTGGGAATTGCTTCCAAATGCCAATGGTGGCTGTAAGGTGTTGTTTGTGCTGTGCCCCTGATTCCAGTGGGCTCATCCCATACAGGAAACAGCTTGGGGACATCGGGTTGGTCTTAATTCTTCAGCATGGAGGGAGGGAAGGTTTGGAGCGAGCTGAGTCTCCTCAAGATTCTCTAAATGCTACTAAGGCTCTTTTCATTCCCAGTCCGGGTGGGTTTTGTGCTTTTGTTGGCTGAAGGTGAAAATGCTCTTCCATTCTATGGCTTCCAGTGTGGGGGAAAAGCTCTGTGTGTTTTTCTCCCTCTCCCACTCTCTGAAGTGCCACTGGGTTTAGGATCAGCCACCTTCAGCTCATCTGAAAACCTCTGTCCACCTGGACAAAAGGCTCGTGCTCTGGGCCTGGTCTCTCCCTCGTGTGATTTGGACGTTGGGTGGTGTGTAAATCTGTCCCAGGCTGCCTGAAGTTCCTTGACCTTCAACTAAGACCTGAGCTGCCTCTTCTCTGTGATGAGTCGACGCTATTAATTGGAAATCCAATTTTGGAGGATGGCCAGGCTACTGCTGAGCCAGCATCACTTGGCTCTGCAGGCAGGATATAGGACATGCCTTGCTCTATCTATAGCCAGGGAAAGTCAGCTTGTTCTGTCTTACTGCAGGGGAAAGTGGGGGAAATAGGTCCCAGTTCCTCCCTCACCAGTCTGGCACCTCACACACTTTTACTTTTTCCTATTTCTAGCTTGTAGCAACAGGAACTGCACAACAGAACTACCAAGCAAAGATTTTTTTTAACCAATCTCTGACAGAAAACAGGATAAAATTGCATCTGTCCTCTGCAAGCAAAGCATCCCATTGAGGTCCCTCCAGTGCAGGTGGAGAGCACTCAGTGAGTGTCCTTCCCTCCCCAACACTGACTTTGGGGCAAGTTTGTTCCCCTCAGAGGGGCTGGTCCTGCCCCCCTTGATTGCAGAGGGAGCCACAATTCAGAGCACTGCTGGGAACTGCTTGATCTGATGGAAAATGAGCTGCTCCCTGGAGTGCTCACTGCTCACACACGTGGCACATGAGATCACACCCCTGTGGCCCAACTGGGGGATTCCTCAGTGCATCCTCACGATGCAAGGCAGTTGTGGAGCTGCCTCTCAGAGGAGCCTGTTGTGTTACATCACCCGAGGGGTAAACAAGGCACACAGGCCCTGGTTAGCAGAGCCAACCCCAAAAGCCACACTTGGCACAGGCCTCGCAGTCAGAAAAGCAGATTTTAATGACATCTGAGTTATCACAGAATCACAGAACAGTTTGGGTTGGGAGGGACCTTAAAGCTCAGCTTGTTCCACCCCCTGCCATGGGCAGGGACACCTCCCACCAGCCCAGGTTGCTCCAAGCCCTGTCCAACCTGGCCTTGG
>JAOXXN010000347.1:5018935-5029666 GCA_026770055.1 Myrmophylax atrothorax
AAACAGAGGCCAGCCAGTGCATATTCTGATGTGTGTCCCCATGCAAGCCACCCATAACGGACCTGAGCAGGCTCCCACAAGGGTCAACAACAAATACTCTGGATCCAGTCAGTGAACACAGCTCTGTGCATTAGCAAATGCATGCTGAAAGGCCAGCATGCATTTACATTTTAAACCATATTTTCCTTTTGTGTTATGAAATTACCATCCAAGGAATTTCAGTGATTTCAGCCTGGCTGAACACACAGATAGGTTCAGAATTATGGCCAGCCTTATTGCAATAGCAACAAATATGAAAGTACAGTATAGACAAGACAGGGTGGAAATTGTCTTCTTTCCACAAAGGGCTGGCTAGAAGTCACTGAACACCTGGCAAGAGCAGCAAATAGAAAAGCTGTGTCCAACCATGGAAAACTACCCCTTTTCACTCCTCCTCCCACACCAACTCTTAGATTAGCATAGGGGAACTGGGAAGGCAAACAGTTTGGCAAGGCAGACCACCAACTACTCACTTTAGAACCAATATGTACTGTCACTTCCCTCTCAAATCCTTCAACAGCACGCTGCTGTTTGATCGCGTATCAGTTTGAACTTCAGTCATTTAGAAGACAGAATAACATTGTTGTCATTTCTGTTAATTCTGTTTCCCTCGTGATTTTATGAGGAAGGTAATAACTACTGAACATTTGTCCTTCTAGTAACTAGGCATATAAAAAACATATTTTAGAAAAAACATTTGGAATTTCTTCCCATCAAACAAGATGACTCACAGTTTTTTAACTGTCTCACCAAGTGTTTTCACAGTCCCTCTCTGATGAACCTCTGAACATTTTCAGCAGATATGCTCAAATTATTCCCAGACACACTTCTAGGAGCACAAATAAAACCCTGTTTATTTAACTGCCTTTTGCATGGAGATAGTACAGAACTGAAGAATCCAGAAACATACAGGACTGCATGAGTATCACAGTGCCCTCTAACCATGTCTTCAGCCAACTCAGAGCACATCAGAAGACTGTTACCTTTGGGATAAAAACAGCCCAAACAACTAAAAATTGTTGACAGAATACCAAATCAGTCCAATCCCTGCATATGCATTGAAATTCTTTTCAGTTTGAACTGTCTACCACCTTTTGCTTTCTGATCTTTGCAATACAGCTTTGACTCGAAGCCTGAAACTTTTGTCTTTTGTTTTCTCCATGGTACAACAGCCATGAATATTTTGAAGCTGACCTGGAAGTAGTTTACCCAGATGTCCATTGTGGAATTCTGAAATTATTTTTCTCCTTCCATGTCACTGCTGTCAAGTGTACATACAGAGCTACAGTATCATGACTAATTCAACATGGGAGCATGAAAGCCAGCAATGGGGCAAGGCAGGATGGACCCCAGCGGCTGGCTGGAAAGACCTCCCTTGCTTCATTCCTTGGCTAACTCTTTCAGAATTAATTCTGTTTCACCACATTTCTCACCTACAGAAATCCAGAGAGATGGATGTACTAGTCCAGTAGTACAGCAGGCTTTGCTTTTAACAACATTAAAAATCACACAAGGAACTTGCTGCTGTTATCTGCAACTCTTGGGTATGAAATACGTCCCTCATTTCACTTTCTCCTCTCTGTGCCTTACTCAAATTCTTTCTCCAGCCAAGGTACCTTTGAATTAGTAGTTGGATTTTCAAGTGAGTCCTGGGGTACTATGTCAGCTCAGGCTTCAGGAATCACAAGATCACAGATAAACAAAACAGTGAATACTGGTTGTAACCCAGGTGTTTGCACAAAAACTGCTGCAAAGAAGGTATAGCCTGTGAAAAAGTAACAAAAGATCAAAAGGACTTTGAAATTGTTACTTAATGGCAAAAGGAAATAAAACAGTGTGAGTCCAAGGGACAATTAACTGAGGTTGTAATACAGGCATGCCTTTCTGGGAATAGGCTACAGGTATATTCCCTGTGATAAAAAAGCAGCCAGACTGTCTTGCCCACACCAGCACTTAGTTTCCAATTTGCACTCCTACTGCCTCATGAGAGCCAGCCTCTTGGGTTAGCAGTTAATGTGGAGGCAGCAGGAAACATACACTGTCAACTCAACTTGCTCAGAGCAAGATCACCTCAAAGGGCACCCACGGCCGCCTTTAAAGAAAAAGCAGTAGTCAGCATTCCAGCCTGGTGCAGTACAAAATTTTAGTCCTTTTCCAGGAACTTGCAGTCGGTGTAACAAATTTGGACATAAAGCTCAAGAATGCAGGTTGCGGTTTAAGAAAGATGCAACTCCGCTGCAGGGAAACTACTGACACAGTGTGAACCCAGGGAGCGCAATGACACAAAGTTGCCTGGGAGCATACCCAGTTGTCTCCGAGAGTTGCGAGCAAGCACCAGCAGGAGTGCTGGAGTGGATGTCACAACCGCCACAGATGTAACAATTGCTGATAGTAATGTACATTTGATTCCAACAACAGTGATTGGACCATTAGGAGATGGTTTAAGTGCATTACTATTAGGAAGATCATCAGCATCTAAACAAGGTTTATTAGTTTTTCCAGGAGTTATTGATGCAGACTATGAAGGAACTATTTCAATTATGTTACAAATTCTACAACCACCAGTTACCATCCAACAAGGGACTCGACTTGCACAACTTGTGCCTTTTCAATCATCTGCACCTAATACTGAGAATCGAGAAAGGGGGGAGGGAGCTTTTGGGTCTACAGGAGTTCCAGTAGTTGCATTTTCACAAAATATTACTAATCAACAACCAAAAAGGATATGTGTTTTAAAGGTACACATACTTTTGGTGTACCATATAATTCCACTGGGCAAGCTGTTGTTGAACATGCTCATCACACCTTAAAAACACATTTAGCAATTAAAGAAAAAGGGGGAGTTTACTCCTGACCACAAAAGAGATTATTAAAATGTTATATGTGCTAAATTGGCTCAATCCAAGAGGGAAAGATGATAATACTCCGATACATAGACATCTGTGTCCTTCAAATGTATCAGATGATAAAGTATATTCATTAGTGCAGGTTTTTGAACCAACTCAAAACCTTTGGAAGGGACCATATAAATTAATCATGTGGGGAAAATGTTATGCCTGTGTTTCCACAGATTCAGAAGGCAGTAAGTGAATACCACCCAAGTGGGTCAAACCATATGTGGGTGACAAGTCTGCTGCATCTGAAGGCACAGTACAGACAGGACAAGAGAGAGGAATGGAATGGTTACTCCAGAAGTGGAAAGAGACAGTTCGAAAACTTGACCTGAATCCGTGGTTCATCAAGGATGTGGCATTAGAAGTTCCTCTGCTACTGCGAGAACAGCAAGAAAGATTTAAGCTTGTCTGTAAAGACCATGGGTATGACTGTACACTGTGGATAAAGGATGTTTGTGAAAATTGTAAACGGAAAATTTGGAAGGCTGCAATTTGGAGATTTGGATTGGCAAATTTTATCTGCTTACCTTGTTACGCATTAGCAAATAAGCTGCTTATGCCAGAAAGATGGGCCAAAGATAGTTTGGGATGGACAGGGAGTTTGAGAGAATTATTATCATCAATAGAAAATATTGCAATTTGGGAGCTTGTGAGGGAACTAAATGGATTTCAACAACAGATTGTGAAAGAACAGGTAGTAAGGCACACTAAAATTAAGAAGGCAGAGTGTGGATTATGCATATACATTCCAACTGACAGAGTAGTACCAGATAGAAAATGGTGTCAAGAGAAAGCATTTTGGGCCAGACAACATTTTTACCAACAACAATAATGCTTTTGGGATGGTGGTTAAAACAGGACAATCAATAATAACCAAAATAGAGCCCCGTAGCAATATTTGGGTAACGATTGCTAATGAAACAGGATAAGAGTCATTCTGCCTCTCCATGGCTACGCCTGGAGATCCCTTTAGAACTTGCTTGATAGGAGTTCCAGTTTTTGTCCCTGAATGGTTTAAGGGGTACATAGACAAAGAAATACTGTGCATGATGAATGATACCACAGCAAGACAGACCAGGCCAATATCAGCAGGCAATTATACAGCCTGGTGGCAAGGAGCAATAATCATGTCACTCAATCAAACTATAATAGAGCCACAAGAATTAGACTTAGCTTCATCTTTAGCACCAAAATATGGAGCTGTGCTGTTTAAAGGCAATGAGAAAACTGCCAAACAATCAGGAGTAGCCAACAATTGATGGCTTTGCAGACAGTGTCACTCAGCAAAATGTACACCGACCTTAGCGAAAATAGGTATTGTCCACCTGAATGTTGGTACTCAGATGTATGGGGAAAAAATACTGAGGGCCAAGCATTGCCAAAGGGTATGTTTTTGATCTGTGGAGATAGGGCATGGCCTGGAATTCCTAGTAAGCCAGTTGGAGGACCTTGCTATTTGGGAAAACTCGCAATGTTTAAGCCAACCCTGAGACAACTGATGAACAATACTATTTGGAATCACACCAATGCTAAACGCACTAAGAGGTCAGTGTATCAGTTAGGCCCAGATTGTAACTATCACGCACAGTTTTGGAATAATCCTACCAAAATCATCACATCTCTAACATCCTCAAAAGGAACAAAAAAAGTATTACAACTGGCTGAAAGGGGGCTTGTTGGACAGCAAAAGCTGAAAATAATGTCTAGAATCATTTCTGAATTAACTACAGATGTTGATAGTTTCCGACATGCAGTTTTACAAAATAGAGCTGCGACAGATTTTTTGCTATTAGCACAAGGACGTGGTTGTGAGGAGTTTGAGGGAATGTGTTGTATGAATTTGTCTGACCATTTGGTTTCAATAAATCAACAGCTCAGACAGTTGACGGACAACATGAATAAATTAACAGTTAATAGCTCACCACTGGACAGTTGGTTTGCCTCATGGGGAATAACTGGATGAATTTTGGGGATTGTTAAACATGGACTTATGTTTTTACTTATTGTAGTGATGATTATGCTTATTTTGCCATGCATCTGTAAGTGCTTGCAGAAGATGATTGAAAGAATGTTTATAAATTCATGGGCTTTAAATAAAGAGAAAGGGGGAGATGTGGGAACCTTTTGGGTGGAAACATCAATAGATGAGTTATTAAACACATAAATGAAAAATCAGCAAGGACACAAGGTCATAGCTGTAGTTGAATACATGACTAAAACAATGGTCTATGGTTAAGAAAACAATGATCTATGGTTAAATACATGACTAGAAAAAGATATAGAGAAACAATGTAGTTAATAAGTGAGAATGTAGAGATATATACGTAAATGTAACGCAAATAGCAGAAACCAATCCAAATGCGGATTGAGGCTCGTGAGCAGCATGTGAACAGCGTATGCAACCAATCATTATATTGTGAGGCATGTGTATGGAAAAGAAAACAGCATAAAAGCAGAGCTTTTACACATAATAAACAGACTTCTAGATCATCATATCGATGTGTGAAGCTCCCATTATTCTCGCAACCAGCATCAGCATATGAATTCAGGACATATTGCTGTAAGTGTTCCAAACCCCCATGGAAACAACCCTTGGCCTCAGTCCCAGTTCACTGCAGAAGGACAAGACAAAACTCGAGACATGGTTCCTCTGCCTCCCACTTATTCTCAGAGGGGAGAGGGCTGTGAATGAAGATTCAACACACCACTTCCTCTCTGCCTCCATCTAAAGCAGCTGCACTCCTTTCTTTGGAACAGTAAATGAGATGGGTATGCACCTTACCTGATAGGACATGCCAAGAGCATATCAAATTAGAAGCAGTTTCCATTTGCTGTCAAAGCAAAGCAAACTACTGGGCAGAAAAATGTTCTTCATACAGATATATTTTACTTCTAAAAAGGTTATCAAGGAAGGATGCTTCGCCATCGTAGACTTCTAGGTTAGGACCTAAGAAACCCGAATGGGACTGTGTTTTACCACATCTTTCTTACACTTACTGCACTTACATCACCTCAGACATTCTTTGTATACAACACCTCCTGACGACAAAAAAGCATCATGAGGAATGGTGCACTACAAAGATCGCCAGGCAGTGACATTATTACAGTAATGGAAAACATAGACTCCTAAAACAGGAAACATTAAGCCAGTATCACATCATCCAGACCAAGTCACTAACCCAAAAATCCCAAATAACTGGATGAGCAAAGAACATGCGTGACCATGCAAGTTCTGTAAAGACTACCAAGAGGAAATATGCTGAACAGAAAAAAAGTAAGGTAAATAGAAACCCTAGAAACTTTCCCATGTTTGGCACTTTTCAGACCCAACCTAGTCAAAGATCATCACCGAGCTTATCAAAAGTTTGAGAGTCTCCAGGCACTCAGATGCTCTGTGGCTGCAAGCAGCCTCATGCAGAGTACTACTCTGCCATTCCCAAGGAAAAGCTGCTGAACCCTCACTGCAAGAATCACAGAATCATAGAATCGATTGGGTTGGAAAAGACCTCCGAGATCATCAAATCCAACCCTTGGTTCAACTCCAGTCCATTTACTAGATCATGGCATTCAGTGCCACGTCCAATCTCAGTTTAAACACCTCCAGGGATGGTGAATCCAGTACGACCTCTCTGGGCAGCCCATTCCAATGCCTGATTACTCTCTCTGCAAAGAATTTTTTCCTGATCTCCAACTTCAATTTGCCCTGGCAGAGCTTGAGCCCGTGCCCCCTTGTCCTATTGCTGAGTGCCTGGTGTTTGCATCCTAATCAGCGAAGCATTTTGGTGTTGTGATTTGCACTTATAAATGTGTGGAGGCTCGAGGGACGCTGGGTGGCCTCAGAGAGGCCTTTCAGGTGTTTGTGTTCCGTGGTAAATCCCTCACCAAAGAGGAAAACCAAGGTTTGGGTGCTCTCTGTGCAGGTTCTGATCTGTCGGAATTACCGTGGAGATGTGGACATGTCAGAGGTGGAGCATTTTATGCCAATCCTTATGGAAAAGGAGGAGGAGGGGACACTTTCTCCCATCCTGGCACACGGAGGGGTTCGGTTTATGTGGATTAAACACAACAACCTGTATCGTATCCTTTGTGCTGCAGCTGCTGAGGGGCCAGGGCTGCTCCTTCTTTGGGCCAAGTGCAAGTTGGGGAATGGCTGAAGTCACATAAGAAGATTAAATAAAGTTGGTTATATTGAATGGAGTTGATTGTGTATTAAATAAAGCCCTTTTATGCTTTGCACAGTGTAATGTGCACCAGCAGCATAAGGTGCAAAAAAGTGTGTATATTAATTTGACTCTAATAAATTATTTCCTGCTATTATATCTGCTCAGATCAGAGGTGCTGGTAAGTAACTAACTCCTAGTTTTTCTGGCCAATTCTAATTGCCTAAAGGCTTTTTGAAATGCACTTAGTAAACCTTTTTTTTTTCTCTGAATGCATTTTCCTGAACATCCTTTATCAGTTGTTGCAACTTCTAAGAAGAATGCTTGTATATCACTGGTGTTTTCATTTTTATATAAAGTAGTTCAGGTGAGTATGAAAGTTTGGAATCAGCCTCTGTTTCCAGTTCAGTGTCAATCTGATCTCAGTAGAGGTGCAAAGAGATTTTCTGTTCTGAGAGAACTCTGCCAATAGCGTTTTTACTTTATATTTGATTATTTTGTAGAACTCTCTCCCTAACCACTAGTAAAAGCACTGATATTCTGTAGCTGAGTAGGCAGAGGATGGGGCACAGTGCTGTAAGTAGCTGCACAAGACTGAGCACCCAGAGGAGAGTTGTGAGCTGGTGCATGAGTTGTGGTGCATCACACAGAGCCTGTGTTTGGTTCATCTCTACCTGCTGTGAAAAATATTTTCTCCAGAATAAATATTTTTCATGCCAGACTTGCTTCTCCCTGTGCTGTACTGGAGGTGGGTTTCCTGAGCAGAATGCTGTTTGTGAGGTGTGGGGTTTGGTTTGGACGTTTCTAAAATGATTGTTGTAGATGCAGGAACACGTCCTGCGTGTGCTGTGCTGGCTCAGATCGTGTCCTTTTCCCCCTCCCTTCTGTCATTTTGTTCCAGGTTTTTTCTGAGTATTTCAAGGAGTTGGAAGAGGAGAGCATTAGGGATAATTTCGTTATTATTTATGAGTTGTTAGATGAGCTTATGGATTTTGGGTACCCACAGAC
This sequence comes from Myrmophylax atrothorax, assembly GCA_026770055.1. Lineage (NCBI taxonomy): Eukaryota > Metazoa > Chordata > Aves > Passeriformes > Thamnophilidae > Myrmophylax > Myrmophylax atrothorax. Next base: position 5,027,037 of record JAOXXN010000347.1, read on the forward strand.
CACTGACAGTAAAATTTTACAAGAGTGAGTATCATTGTGCATCCCGGTGGCAAAGCCCTTGGAGAGTTTTGAGCGTTCTTCCGTGGGCAAACAGGTGGTTTGGCTTGTGCCGATTACAAAAAAGATTCAATTTCCTGTTTTTCATGCCAGGTACATCACTCAGGAGGGTCACAAACTTGAAACTGGAGCCCCACGCCCGCCGGCCACTGTTACAAATGCTGTTTCATGGAGGTCAGAAGGAATAAAATACCGGAAAAACGAGGTGTTCCTGGATGTCATAGAGTCTGTGAACCTTCTGGTGGGTGCCTTGAACTCGGACTCGTAGTGAGAATTGTAGTAGGAAGTGTTGAAAAGGGCATTTTGTGTGAAAACATGCAATAAAAGCTCAGAGTGTAGCTGGTGTGCTGTCAGGCAATGTCACTGAGCTTGTCAGGGATGTTCAGTACAAATAATCCTTTATGTGTTGATGATTTTTGAATGTGTTTTCTCCCCCTCTGTCTGTGCCATCACCTCCCTGAGCTAATCCCACGGGACTGGGTTAATTCCTCGGGAGAAACACGTCCAAGAAAACCCAGGGCATGGGGATGGGTGGGAGTGTTGCCTGATGTCCAAACACATCCCCTCAGCCCGGCCTTCCCTCTCTCCTGCTCTCTGTTCAGGTCAGTGCCAATGGGAACGTGTTACGGAGCGAGATCGTCGGCTCCATCAAGATGCGCGTGTTCCTGTCGGGGATGCCGGAGCTGCGCCTGGGGCTCAACGACAAAGTTCTCTTCGACAACACGGGCCGTGGGTGTTCTGCTGCTGTCGTGATAGTCGTGATAATCTGGAGTCTTGCGTTTGGAGATGCTTGGGGAGAATGGAAATCACAGAATCATTAAGGCTGGAAAAGCCCCCTAAAATCATTGAGTCCAACCATTCACCAACACCGTGTTCACCACTAACCCGTGTCCCCAGGTGCCACATCCACGCACCTTTTGAAGGCTCCCAGGGATGAGGACTCTCCCACCTCCCTGGGCAGCCCCTTCCAATGCCTGACCAACCTTCCAGTGAAGAAATTCCTTCTGATGCCCAGCCTGAACCTCTCCTGGCATAATTTGAGGCCGTTTCCCCTTGTCCTGTCCCTTGTTCCCTGGGAATAGAACCCAACCCCACCCGGCTCCCCTCTCCTGTCAGTTGTGGAGAGTGAGCCCCCTGAGCCTCCTTTTCTCCAGGCTGAGCCCCCCCCGGCTCCCTCACCTGCTCCTGGTGCTCCAGCCTCTTCTCCAGCTCCGTTGCTTTCTCTGGACATGCTCCAGCCCCTCAATGTCTTTCTTGGCATCAGGGGCCCAGAACTGGACACAGGATTTGAGGTGTCTGAGCAGTGCCCAGCACAGGGGAGCGATCCCTTCCAGCCCTATAAAGTGTTGCCCAAAAGGGAGGAATTTCAGCAGGCAGTAGCTGTGCTGTGGTGAGACTTGGGCCACAGTCTGTGCAGCACCTTGACCTGTGTGTTTTCTGCCAGGTGGGAAAAGTAAGTCAGTAGAGCTGGAAGATGTGAAGTTCCACCAGTGTGTCCGCCTGTCCCGCTTTGAGAACGACCGAACCATCTCGTTCATCCCCCCTGACGGGGAGTTTGAGCTCATGTCCTATCGTCTGAACACCCACGTGAGTCTGGATCTGCTTTGTTCAATGACAATGCTTTAGATTGTACCCACAATGGCTTCCCCATTGTTGCTTTTGTTCTCAGAGCTTGGCAGCACAGGAGTTTTTAAGTCAAGTGTGAACAGCAAAACTTTGTGCTCTTTTTGGATGAAGAAGTAACTTGGCAATGTCTCTGTGTTTTCAACTACTATTGAAACTGTTTTTGAAATACTCTGACTATTTTTTTAATCTAACTAAATGATTACATGTCAGTGTAACAATTCATTGTGCTTTACAGCAGAATTTATGCCTTAGTTTTATTGGAGTATGCCAGCCCCATGTTAGGGATGGCTCCCCTTTCAGAAAAGGAAAAATTCAATCTACAGAAGGTCCATAAGATGCAATAAACTTTTAAATTTTTATTGTAAGAGCAATAGTTTGAATTAGAGTTATTTTTATGTCTTACAGGGGGGTTTAGGGCTTTTTAGAGCTTCATACTGGGGACTGAACTGCTGTGGTTCAGTCCATAGTATGTTAAACTATCAACTGTTTCCCATGCAAGTGTTTGTTACTGGGGATTAATCTGAGCCACACATTTTTAAGCCTGTGATTCTTGTAACATTTGCTCATTGATATCTCAATGCTTGCTCATTTGTAGAATTATTTACTTTAAATAAAAACACAACTTTTTGTCACTTTGAACACCAGAGACTCCATTTTCTGTGGGGTTCACATGGTGAGTGGAGCTTTATGGGGAAGCAACATTTTAGTGACTGTGTCAGGGTGAAACCCAGAGCTGTGAAGTGGCTTCTTTTTGCCCCTCAGGTGAAACCCCTGATCTGGATTGAGTCTGTGATTGAGAAACATTCCCACAGCCGCATCGAGTACATGATCAAGGTCAGACATCCTCAGATAATTATGGCCAGTTTTAGTCTTCTTTTGTTTGTTTGCAGAGCTTGAACAGCACTATGTGCATTTTGATACAAGTGTTCAGTGTTTCTGCGGGGCTG
>JAOXXN010000347.1:5034203-5053903 GCA_026770055.1 Myrmophylax atrothorax
AACACAGGGATGATGATGATGAGGAGGAGGAGGAGGAGGAGGAGGAGGATGATAAGGAGGAGGAAGAGGAGGAGGAGGATGAGGAGGAGGAGGAGGAGGTCTTCCAGCACTCCTTGGTGGTTTTTGGGGATGAAGGTGTCAGACACAGGGATGATGATGACAATGATGATGATGATGAGGAGGAGGAGGAGGAGGAGGTCTCTGAGCATTCCTTGGTCCTTTTTGGGCATGAAGGTATCAGACACAGGGATGATGATGGTGAGATCTCCCCAGCATTCCTTGAGGTGATGCCTTTTGGGGATGAAGGTGTCAGACACAGGGATGATGATGATGATGATGATGATGATGGAGAGAAGGTCTCTGAGCATTTAACCAGAGCCACACAAAGCTGGCCCAGCCTGGTGCTGTTTGCCTGCTGTTTTTCTTCCCCAACTCTTTGAGACGTGTCCAAACTGGCTCTCCTGAGGCAATTCCCTCCCTTAAAGCTCAGCCGGGAATGTTTCCCTTTCTTCCCGCCGCTCCGAGCCGTTCCCATTCCCCTTCCCCGTGCGGAGGCTGCGATGAGGTTAAGCCACAACAGCTGCCCCGTGGGTTGGCACTGTGAAGGGCTGGGGCTCTGCTTGGCACGGCTGGGGCTCTCCTTGGCACGGCCGGGCTTGGCACGCTCCCGTTCAGCACCCACGGCAGGAACAGCCGCTCCGTGAGAACCGCGGCGCTGCCTCTCCGTGTGCCCAGGCACGTCCGGGCGATGCCAAGCGACATCCAGTCCCGGGAGAGGTCGGGCAGAGGGAACTGGGCTGCTCTGGACACCTTAAAGAAGCAGCTCTGCAAGTTCAGTGACGATGATGAGGGTCCAGGTGCTCCCCCCCCCCCTCCTGTCTCACGGAGATCTTGCTGCAGAAGGATGTTTTTTAATGAGAGAGAAAGGAAAGCTGCAACCTTTTTACCTTCTCTTTGCTCAGTAAATCAGTCCTTGGTGTCTCACGGCGTTGCTGTTGTTCTCTCACACGTCTCCAGCATGAATTAGGTGCAGAAATGCAGTTGGGTTACAGAAAAGAGTAACCATTGCATGGTTCCCCCAGGGAAAATAGTCCAAATGAGCCCCCAAACCGCCTAATAATCACATTAGAGCCAAACTGTAAAGTAAATTAAATTACCAGGTAACCAAACTGTAAAGTAATTTCTCAGGTGTCCAAACTGTGAAGTGATTTCTGCAGTACCCAGACTGCATGGCAAGTATTTCTCCTCCTGAAATTGGGAAAAGCCAGGAGTGATCTCTGAAAATTGTAGCACCAGTATATAAAAAGGGGTCACAAGAAGGCTGGAAAGGGGTTTTTCACAGATATGTGGAGTGACAGGACAAGGACAAATGGTTTTAAACTGAAAGAGGGGAAATTTAGGTGGGATGTTGGGAAGGAATCCCTCCCTGGGAGGGTGGGCAGGCCCTGGCATGGGTTACCCAGAGAAGCTGTGGCTGCCCCAGCCCTGGGAGTGTCCAAGGCCAGGTTGGAGCACCCTGGGACAGTGGGAGGTGTCCCTGCCCAGGGCAGGGGGTGGAATGGATAATGTTTTAAAGTCCTTTCCAACCCAAACCATTCTGGCATTCTTTGAGTAACTTTTTTTTACCCAAGGTTTGTTTTTGCAGCAACTGCTAAATCTGTATCTCAGTGGCCTTGTGTTCTCTGCCCAACGTGGGCACATGTGAATGTGGTGATTTGCCACCACACTACAGGTGAGTACCAATATAAAAGGCTTGGAAAGACAATTTGCATAGTTCCAATGGCAGTGAAGCCTCTCCTGTGTGTTTGCAGCTCGCTGTGGTTTCCTGGCTGTGTTGGCAGAGTGCTGGCTCAGGATTTTGGGCAGCAGGAAGAATTCCTTCCTCCCGAGGCAGACCTGTCACCTTATTACGCAGGCTTTAATTGCTCATTGATTAGATAACTGTCCCTCCAGGTGCGTCAGCGCCGCTCCCCATGGAATGGCTGCGCTGCCTGTGCTGGTGCGGGTGTTGCTGCTCCCTGGGCTTGCCTGGAGCGAGGGATGGCCACAAAGCGCTGCTCCCGTGCCCTCGCCCTCCCTGCCGGCAGGTGGCATTCCCAGCACGCTGCGCCCAGTACGGACCAGTACGAGCCGCACGAACGGCGTGTGTGCCTCGATTTGGAGGGCACAGCTATTTTAGTGACTGAGTGCGTTAAAAACCACCCGAAATCTAAATTATTTGTTGTAGCCTTATGCGGTGTGATTGGTTTGGAGTTGAGGAACTTCCCTAGTTTGACAGTTTTAACTCTCTTACTTCTTTTTCTCTTCTGTGGCCGATGCTGGTCATGCTGTAGAGTGGAGGGACCAGCACGGAGGGAAGGGATGAGCCGCTGCAGCACCACAGGAGCAGCTACTGAGCATCACTGAGTCAAAAACTGCTGCTCAGCCGGTGGTCTGAAAGCTCCTGTGTGATGTGGTATATTATAAAAGAAAGAGGATCTTTTCCCCTGCACACCTGATTACCTCCAGAGAAAACTGCTTTTGTCTTGATTAAAGCCAGAAAGTGCCTCCCTGTCATATCAAATGTGTGCGTTAGAAAAGCTTTGGTCTTCTGGCTGGGAGAGTCTCATTGGGTGTTTTTAACATCTTCCTACTCTTCCTTTTTGCCATCCTTTCATGCCTGAATAGTGTTTACTCTGCTTAATGGGCTTCCCAGCTCTACAGTCCAAGCTGGTTTTCTCCATAAAACATTCTTACACCTAAAGAGACATCATGAGACTTTACCCACTTTTAGCAGTGGGTTTGCCTCTGGTTGACAGATTGCACCAGGTTATTCTGACTTTATTCTGTGAAAATAAAAAGGGCTAAACCTTATCTTGTGCCAAATGCAGAGTGTTGCAATGTGTTCAGTGCTCTTTTTTTTCCCCTCTGTGGTTGACACCCGATGGTGTTTGTAATTTTGGCAGCCCTGGCACGGGGAGGGCCGATGGCCTTGCAGAAAACAGTGTGAGAGAACAAAGAGAAGGGACAGCATGAATAATCTTAATTGCTGTGGTAATTAATTATGCAACAATGTTATTTGTGCTACAGGAGAAGTCGAAACAGAAACAAATTATTGTAAACCTTCTTTCCCCTGGAATTTTGTGCAATTCCAAGTGTTCTCTAAGTCATGCCCTCCCTTACACACTGATAAAACTTGTTTCTCCTGTCGTTGCAGCACATTGCCTTGACTCAGCGTTTGTGAAAGCAAAGTTACTCACAGCTCATGCAGGCACAGGCAGGAGGTTCCCTTTTGTAGCTGCTGCACTTTGTCATTAGTAAATTAGTGAGAGACTTCGGGTCTTTGGGGTCCCCAGCACAGGAAGGACATGGACCTGCCAGAGAGAGTGCAGAGGGGCCACCAGGATGGTCAGGAGGACAGAGCAGCTCTGCTGTGGGGAAAGGCTGAGAGAATTGGGGTTGTTCAGCCTGGAGAAGAGGAGGCTCTGTGGCCTCTTCTGGTCCCTGAAGGAGCCAACAATAAAGATGGAGGGAAACTATTTACAAGGGCCTGGAGTGACAGGACAAGGGGCAGTGGCTTCAAACTGAAAGGGAGTAGTTTAGATCAGATATTAGGAAGACACTCCTCCCTGTGAGGGTGGGCAGGCCCTGGCACAGGTGCCCAGAGAAGCTGTGGCTGCCCCAGCCCTGGGAGTGTCCAAGGCCAGGTTGGAGCACCCGGGGCAGGTGGGAGGTGTCCCTGCCCATGGCAGGGGGTGGAATGAGATAGTCTTTAAGGTCCCTTCCAACCCAAACCATTCTGGGATTCCGTAGTCCTTTTGCATTTCCTGGGCTGTACCTGAGGTCTCCTGGGCTCTGGCAGGGCAGGGACTGTGTGTGGATCGAGGTGTGGGCTCTGGGCAGCAGCAGGTCTGGCCCTGCTCCTCCACACCAGGTCCTAAAGAGAAAACTGTAATGTTTTTTTAAAAGAGAGGAGTTGTAGCTAAACTTGGGTCTGTAATTGGTCTGAAAATGAAGGATTCTTGTTTTATCAGGGTGCATTCTGGGCTAAGTTTCCAGGAACATGGTCCAAACAGCCACCTGAAACTGAGACCGTCCATAGCCCTGCAAAATCCGTGGCATCACACAGGAGCATTAAAGCCACTTTTGCCATTTCAGCTGTTCTGCTGCTCTGTGGTTGTTGACAGACTCATTGAACCAGAGGATTTGGAAAAATTTGAGCTTAATACCAGAAATTACACCCAGTTTAATCTTTTAACCTCTTCTTCCTCTTCTTCTTCCCCCTTGATGCTGCGTCTCTTTATGCCCATCTGGTCTCCTTGCCTGCCTTGGCAGCTGGAGCACTGTGGGTGGAATTACTCTGGGTTATTCTCAAAAACAATTATGGACTAGAACCTGGAGCCTCCAAGTTCCTTTGCAGGCTGATGGTCAAATAAATAGCCAGAAACAGGCCCAAATCAAATGATCAGCAACGTGAAGAACAAGACGCTCCCAAAGTCAGTGCTGGGCTGCAGCCCATTCTGGAGAAAGTTTTGTAGGCTTAGTTCAAACCTTGGCTGTGGATTTGTACCTTGGATCAAAGTTTTGTTGCAGGCTCTTCTCCAATATAAAGCAAAGAAACGTAAAACAACAAATATCCAGTGAAATCCAAACATAATGTGCTCTATGTTATGCTACAAGAATGAATGAACTCTGCCTCCCACCCTCTCCCACTGTGACTTGCTGTGAATAAGCAGCACTCAAAGGAAACCAGTGCATGAAGTTCTGCCTCCTTCCAGCAGGAATAACAATGGAGCAAGGGAAAATGCTGACTGGTTTCATCTCTGCTCTTCCAGTTGGGCAGGTGCAGGTGAAGAGGGATGGAGTGTTTAAAGCAACATTGAAAGGACTCGCCCTTAGCACAGAACTGAGGCCCAAATATTCAATTGTAAGCATTTTAAAATACTTTTCTAGTGAGGAAAAGCTCTTTTCTGTCCTTAGACCATCTGAGGCAGATCCAAACCCCACAGATTTTGAAGGATAGAAGAAAATTTAGGGAAACCAGGCACATTGTCTAAATCCGTCAATGTGTTGTTTATAATGAGTCTTCAAGGGTCACAGGTCACTGTTCTGTACCTGTTGGATCCCAGGGAAACCTCTGCAGGATGATTTCTTACCAAGAGACTTGGATAGGAGCTGGAGCCAAACTCAGATCTGTGTTTGTTCTCCTGAAAATGAAGGGTTCTTGTTTCATTAGATAATATTAAATATTATGTATTCCTTATCAACAGGCTCTGTGTGACACTGCTGGGAACCAGGGGTTGAGCTCATGCTCCAAATCAGACAGAGGACAAATTTCCCTCTGTTTTTTTCACTTTGGCCTCAATAAAAGAGCTCATAGAAGGTGCTGGTTCCTCCCCCAGTTCTGGTGAGGGTAAGTGTGCTCCTGCCTCAGCAGGGAAAGAGGGATTCAGGAATCCCACAAAGTCCAAGAGTGAGCAGAGGATTTCCTGTTCTATCAGGATTTAGAGGGGGTTGCCATAAGGGCTTGTGGGCTGGAGAATCTCCCTGGGGTGGTGGGTGTAGGAGATCTCAGTGGTGTGTTAGAAACAGGCAGTTATTAAGAGGTAATTTAATACCCAAAGTCAGATGTGGTTTTATATTTTCAAGAAGTCCTTCCTTAAGTCTCCTGGAGTGCTGCATTCCAGGCTGTACCTGGAGCTGTCTGGCCAAGGAGATGGGACAAAGCTGCTCAGACAGGAAGAGGTTGAAGAGACTCAGTATAAAAGTTGGGGGATAACTTGGGGGAAAGGATACAAAAGAGGCCTGTTTAGAAATGCCAACATTATAAACAAATCATGTTTTGCATCTTCAAACATAAAAATGCAGCCCATGGAGTTGAAAAGGAATATGTTTAAAATGGACAAAAGAAAATATTACAGTGTAAAAATCCACCTTTGCACTGTATTTGTTTAGAAAAGGACTGATCAGTCAAGCAGAGGTGGGAACCCATCACTCCTTGAGCTGAGCTCCCATCTCTGTCCCAGCCACCTCTTAATTATTCCCCAACTAACAGTGAGCACCTGGCTGCAAAATGAGTGTTTATTTTCTTTCTTGCTTATTTATTCAAACAAAAGCACAAGGCAGAGGCTTCTACGTGTTGTGAACTCTACGATTGTTCAAGTTTCCAAGAGGTCACAAGGGTTCCAGATAACATTAGCAACTGAGTGCTATGTTGTCCTTTTGTGTTATCAACAGGAAACATCTTTACCAGCACAGGAACTACAGCTTTGTAATTGGCCTGGTGCAAGAACATGACAGTATTTTCTCATCCTATCAGGACTCGGATATTTTGGGAGCTGGTATATAAAGCCCGAGGCACACAGTGTCTCTTGGACTTCAGGAACAGGTTCATGTCAGAAATCAGTGTGCTTTGCTATTTTAGTAGTTGCTATAGTTGCAGCATGAATGGTTTTTCTTCCCCTGCGTGGCTCAGGGTGGTATTTCATTACAGCTCACATGTATATTTTTATTATTTGAGTGCAGATGGACATATTTAAATGAATTAACATGGTGATATAAGCCTTGTAAAGAAGCCTTTAGCAAATAAACAGCAAATCCATAAATCATCTCAGTGCAGGACGTGTTTAGCTTTCCTGAGACACTCACAGACTTCTACCGTGCAGGATTGAGCTCTATCCAAGCAAATTTCAGATTCACTCCATGATAAAATGTTCTCTTTGGGCTCTGCAATGAGCAGCTGAATGATGTGTGTGCTGACCAGAACAGCCCTTCTGCCTCACAGCAAAGAAGAGCAGGAACATCTCTAACTTGTGTTAGGTCAGAGCAAATAGTGTTTGAATGGAGCTGTAAAGAGCTGGACTGGAAGGGGGCCAATATTGCAATTAATACACTGTGCAGGATTAAACCTCTGCCTAGAGCAAAGCTCCCATTTGATAAAGCTGGAGTGGCTTTTTCCACAGCTGCTGTCGCTGCTTTCATCCAAAGTAACTGTAACTACCAGAGGGAAAAGTGACAAAACAACCCCAGCGTGATGGTAGCCCTGAATTTGTCCTAAAAAGTGCATTAATTAGAAATTCTAGTAACTTGGGGGTCATTTTGAATATTCACCATTCCTTTTATAAAGGTCACACAGCCAGATTTTTTAACTTCCACACTTATAACAATTCTTCTTGAATATCCCGTGAAAGCAGAAATCAGGTTATTTCTGTATAGCAAAAGTTTTTGATAAATGTGAGCAAAGGAACCATTTTATTACCGATAAAACTGACTTCTACAATGAGGAAAGCCAGGATTTTTTCCTATTTTATTCTATATCACACACACACTCTACAAACCCCTCCAAACTGGCAGTTTGAAGGCTCATTTCAGCACTTAGTTGGTCACAGAAGCTTCATTTGGCAAGAGGCCTCCTGACACCTCCAAGCTAAGCCAGAGCCAGGAGCTGCAGCCCTTGGATGGCTCAGGGTGGCTGTGCAAAATTATGTTCCCAAACTTATCTCCTTATTGTGTCAAATACCCAAAATATCAGGGACTGATGACGACAGGAGTTATTTTGAAAGGGTGACACAGTCACAGATGGGGCACAATAATACTTTTTTCCTCCCTTTTACTCACTCTTGCAACACAGTGATGGAGATGGCAGGAAGGAGGGAATATTTTGGTTTTCCTGACTGAAACTTTGGAGTGACAAAGCTCTCCAAGGCAGCAACATTGGTGATTTTTTTTTTTTTGTAGCAAATACAAGATTTTTTTTATTATTATTATTAGAGGGGTAAGAAGATGAATTCAGCAGAGGAAAGAACCAGCAGCTGCAATGCCTGGAAGTTAAAGCAAAGGCAAGTCAGAAAAGAAGAGTTGGCTTCCAGCAGATGATGTTTGCTGACAGAATTGACACCAGGGAAAGCTCCCAGTGCTTGTGTGAAGATGGGGGGAAACCCCCACCCAAAAATGCACCTTCTCAAGAAGCTGCAGCACCTCCTGTCCGTGGACGTGGCCTGGGCTCTGCAGATGATGCTGTGAAGGACCAGAGCAGCCCCTCAGCTGCAAAACACCAGCGTGAATCCTTCCTAGAGGTTTTCTCCCCGCTGAGCTCAGCAGAGCTCCTGCCCTCGCAATGAGCCACACACCTCCACCCTGAGCTCCGATTTCCTGCAGGTGCCATGGGACAGCCCCAGCTGCGAGTGGGGCCTCGTGCTGAGTCAGGGCAGGCTGGGGCTGCTGCAGGATCAGTTCTGCACTCGGAGAATCTCTCACCCACGTTTCCTGCATGAATCCAAGGCGAGAGTGGCAGCAGTGCCACCGCCACGGGGGAAGCCGCTGGTGTGGGAGGGAGGCTGTGACAGCGCCTGGTGTGTCCCATCCTGCCCCATCGGGCACTTGGTACCAAAAATGTCCTGCTCTCTGCCCTCTGTCCACATCCACAGCCCATTACTGGGCCTGCTGCCTCATTTTTAGCTCAGTTGGTTAAAACTTGGTTGTAACAACGCCAAGGTCATGGGTTCAATCCCCTGTACGGGCCACTGACTTGAGTTGAACTCGATGATCCCTGTGGGTCCCTTCCAGCTCAGAATAGTCTGTGATTCTGTGATTTTTCTGGACTGAGTACCAGGTATTTTCTCCTTTCCCCTCCAGGCTGTTGGCTCCCCTGCCCTTTGCCATATGGGTTAGAAGCTGCTGGCTTTGTGCTTGCCTGGGGGATTCTGGCCTCACATCTCCTGCCTTCTGACCATCCCCTCTCCCCATACCCACAGAGTAAACCAGAATATCAGTGTCACAGCTGCTTTTCCCTGCATCCATCATACCTTTATGAAGGGAGGCTCTCACAGTGCCTTTTTGTGGTTCCACATTTAATCCTGCCCCATGCCAGGTCCCATCAGCAAAGGCCTTTGGTTCAGAGCCATTAAACAACTCCAAGAGCAGAGAAAAGGTTTCAATACCACAGTGTGGAGTCGGGGCCATCTCCAGGCACAGGGGAATGAGCAGGTGTCAGTCACAATGAATCCCCTCTGAGACCTTGCACAGGTTCTACAGAAGTTATTTGGACAGCAGAGCTCTGCACCAAGCCCATATCATATAAAACAGATCTTAAAGGACTTGGGTAAACCTGCTGAAGGTGGGGAATGGGGCACAACTGAGCCGTGCCAAGCATGTCCATGCTTTGGTGGAGCCTGGCAAAAGGGGCTGCTGGTAAGAGTGGGTGAACTGGAGGTTAAACTGGAGATACCAGTGCAGAGTCAGAGCTGGTGCTGAAGGAAGCACAAGAACGGCTGCACTTTGTTGCTCACAAGGAGGGTGAGGCATCCTCAGGGTGAGCAAACGAGACCTGCAGAGCTTGGAGAGGCTGCAAAGCACAGTGTGTGTAGCACCCTCAGGCTGCTGAGGTGTCTGGGGCTGCGAATCTTCGCCTCTCTGGGTTTTTTGGGTGGCTCCACCACCGCTTTTATCTTGGTGTGTAGCAGGGGAAGGGCAGTTGTAGCTCATTCCCACGAGCCTGCAAGAATAACAGTGAAATAAATTGGAGAAGGTCTTAGAGAAAGGCAGGGAACTATTGCTACCAGCGTGGCTGAAAGTGAAAGGGCTGAAGGAGCCTTTGGCCCACATAGGGAGGGAACCACCTTCTTGTTTTTCTGGTACTCTTGAAAAGAAAGAAACAGCTGCTTTTCATTTTCTGTGTTAACTGGCACCCGTTCAGCTCAGGGGCTGCTGTCACAGCCCCACGATGAGGCACCAGGCTGGGCTGAGCCCCTTTCTCTGGGGCTGCTGGGGCAGGGAGAGGGGCTGGGGTGCACACTGGGGAAAATGGCTTGAGTTTTAGTTTTTATTTCAAAAAAAAACCACAAATTCAGCTTGTTTTAAAGCTGATTGCCTTTTTCACCATTGTTAGAACTGAAGCAATTGGGCATCTCTTAATTCCCATCCCACACCAGGTCATTGAATGTCTTCACATGAATAAAGAGCCAACACTGAGCATCTGCAGAGGATAAATGAACTTTTTCTGTTATTCTGTTGAAAAAATACATTCTTACAGTCTTCTGTAAAAATACCCTTGGGCAAAACAGATTATTTTGGCTTTGGACAGCATCATTCACGAAACACTATGCCACAAGTTTGGTCTGAAGGAAACCACACACGATTTGACTCCTTTTATCTCGTATCGGCGGCGAAGAGCTCGGTGTGGTTACAGTTCTTCTCATTTCTCAGAAGAGAGGATCATATTTAATCATTGTGTCAGTTGGCACAAACACCGTGTTTGTAGTGAAATGCTAAAAAACAGCACGTTTATCTTTCCCTCGATCAAGATTCATACGATAGAAGCTCTTAACATTCAAACTCACCAGTAATGAAACATTTGAAGGGCTGAGCTCCCCTGCTTGTTTACTGTAGCTTATTTGAAAGAATGGCCTGCCTAATATAACAAATACAACACCAGTAATCTCCACCCAAGGGCATTCATTCCTTGGCAGGATTCACTTTGGCTCTAAGATATTATTCCTGGACTTTTTTGGGGGAATGACAACAACTAACTTGCTTCACTGAGCAGCACATTTCAAAATCCAGAGTGGCTACGGGGGTTGCCTCATAGCACGTCCTTACCAGCTGCACCAGTGCAGGAGCCAAGAGAAATTTGGAGGGAGAGAGAGAATTGGAAGCCTGGGGAGATGACTGCGATTCCCCATCTGACCCACACCAGAGGGGCCAGGGAATATCTCCTGCATTTCCTGTGGTGAATCTGTCACATCTGCTGGGAGCCCTGCAGACCTCGGGGATGTTACATCACCCTCTGATCCCAGTATGGACCTGCCTGGGTTCGTGTTATTTTATTGGCACAAACTTGTGCTGTGGTATCCAGAAGTCCCAAGCACGGGAAAACCTCCCTTGCACCAGAGAGCGAACAAATGCCAAAGAGAAAATCAGTCCTTGCCTAAAGAGCTCACTTAACACTCCCATTTAAATCTAAATGGGCTTGAATCTCCTCTGTGGGGCCAATGTCTGTCCATTGCCCACCTCACACAGCAGTGACAGCACAGCCTGAGAGCTCAAGGAGACACTGGTGAGATGCAGTGGGTTTTGCTCAGGCTGCAGTTTCGAAGACAGTAAGTTTGAAGAATTGCTTTTCTGATGAAAAGCCTCTTTGAGCTCTAAGAAAACCAACAGGAGGAAGGGACAACAACAGGGTCTCACTGCCTGGCACCCAGGGCTGTCCTGTCCTCCAAGACCATCTCCCCTGGCCACACCAGCATCCTCCAAATCAGCTCCAAAGGGAAGAAGGACCATTGCTAAAACTCCCTCTGGTTTATACTGAATCAGCTCAAACCCTACATCAGATGCTGCTCAGCAGCTCGAGGTTGTGGGACCATTGCTTTCGTAGAGAGTTGAGTTTCGGTGGTTTCTAACGACTTGTTCAGTTGATATGAAATTGTAGAGGAGTTGGAAACTCAGCTGTGCTCTCAGTCAGACAAATGAAAAGCCCGTACAAGGCAGTGCTCAGCCTGCACCCTGTCCCTGCAGTGACTCATTCCACCCCAAAGCTGCCAGGTTTTCTGCCACCAAAACCATCCCAGCCACTCCTGGAAGGTGCACACTCACGTTCTGCAGGATCATCCCTTTGCAGGAGCTTCTGAAAAGAAAAACTGAGCTGCTTCTCTGCTGCCACGAGCCCATTGAATTGGGCAGTGCTGCCACAGGGCCAGAGGCAGGGACAGGATGGGAAAGGCACAGTGTTGGCATCGCATCCCATCCCAACCCTCCCCATGGCACAGCTGAGCCAACAGCACGGGCAGAGGGGGAATTGGCAACCTCAGTCCCCCACAAACACCCTGGGGAACTCCTGAGAGGAGAGTTCGTGAGATTTATAGTGGAGGGGTAACTCTGGGAACTTGGAGCTTTTTTCTCCCACTTTTTTAAGTCTGGAGCCCTGCAGAGTCTTTTGGGGGCGGTTTAAGGGGTGTGCTTGTTTTGTGTCATTTGATGCTGAGCTAGTCATGGTTTCTGGTGTATTTATACACACATGACACGTATTTGTTATACAAGGGGGGGGCGGGTCCCACAAAAATATGGAAACATTTAATTTCAAAAACCTGCATTCTGGCTAAATAGCTTCTTTTTGCACAGATGTCTCTTGCCCTTCTCCTCCTATGGCCTCCCCCAGTGCACCTCTCAGATAAACCCCTTTGATTTATATATATGCTTGCACATGTAAATATAGCTTATACAGAGATGGTTTATATGTTCCATATATTAAAAAAATAGATATAATTTAATTAGAATGCAATGACTTCACCATGCTTGCTCAAAAAACCCAATGAAAGATGAGTTATGATGTTATAAATCTCTATCAGGCAGGAAACTGGACCTTTGCTCATATTAATGAGTGCAGCACCTCATACTTACTGTCCATGGCAGTATTTTATAGAAAACCAGAAAGCCCTGAGTGAAAAAAACCAATTCCAATGCAAGGCCAGCACAGGCAGATTTTCATTCGTTGTTCACAAGGAGGGAAACAACTTTCATTGCCTTGGCAGCAGTGAGGGAGCAGGTGTGGGAAGAGGGGCCGAGCTGGAACTGAGTTCCATGGCTTGATTTTCAAGGAAAGGGGCCCAGAGATGTGCACATACCCCATTGCACTGCTTGGATGGCATTTGATTGTCACCTGGAAGCTTTTCTCTCTCTGTAGACTTTCTCCTCTCCTCTCTGTGTGTCTCAGAAAAGAATTGAGTGTCCTGGTAGAATGAACAGAGATAATGCTCATATGGTTGATTTACTGCTCTGTTACTACATTGACTGAACCCAGATACAAACCCAAAAGACAAAGTTGTGCATCCTGAAGCATTAAAAATGCTTTATTTCAGTTGTCATTCTGTACTGAACAACTCTGAGCAGCTCAGAAAGGTTTAAGCTTCTTTGGACACGGCCATTTGGGCTGGATTTGCAAAGGAGCATCTACAAAGATAAGTCTATCCCACAAAGTGATCATTGCTGTGCCAAGGCCTCTGGTCTGGGAATGCAGGAAAAGGGCAGCTCGAGCAAACGCTGGTCAGAAGGAATAAAGAAAAAAGAAAAGAAAAAGAAACCCACGAGGAGGGAAGGGGCTGGTCAAACACATCTCTTGGAGTTTTTCTGCAGATGGCTTCAGTTTCAAAGCCACTTGAGTCCTTCGCTGCAGAGCATGTGGCCCTCCTTGAGGTTTCTGATGCCTCTTAAGCTGCTGCAGCAAAGAAAAGAACCTGAAAACCAGCCTGGGTGGATTCAATTACAGCCTCAAAATGAGCAAGTAAAGCAACATAAGCCAGTAGTTCCAGCCTTTGAAATGCCAACTTAGAGCGTGAGCAGGGAAAAATAACACTGTGTTAACTCCTTGTTTAGGAAAAAAAGCAGCAGAATTGCTTCCTTTAATGACACATTCGCTGACAGTGGCGCTTTTATGACTCTTTGCCAGTCACCGATGAATCACTGGATGGGAGCACAGGGACAGACTGTTCCTATCTAAAGGTTGGAGTCCCAGTGGTTCAGTATCACCCAAAACAAGGTGCTGCTCCTGCTCCTGCTCCTGCTCCTGCTCCTGCTCCTGCTCCTGCTCCTGCTCCCCCTCATGGAACCACCACCAGCAATTCATCCGGCTCAAGCGCTTGCAGGTTGATGAGCCCAAGGTCACCTCTGGTGTGTCCCCAGGGCAGGCTCAGGGGTCTCCCCATTTCCACCACCCCCAGAGCTCCTGCTGCCCACCATGGCGAGCCAAGGAGGCTCTGGAGCTCACCAGGCATTTCTTCTCTTGTGCTCCCTCCTAAAGCGCTTCATCTGTTTGGACATTTCCCTTCGCAGACATCCGTCCTCTCCAAATTCCTTACATTTCACATTATATATCCTTGAGTTTGATCTTTTGCATTTAAAAATGGGGGTTTTTTGAACCTTAATAATGAGGCCTCAGTGCATCTGCCAGAGTTCCTGGCACAGCCAGTGTCCTGCAGGAGCAATTACTTTCCAGTGAGTCTCTAAAATTGCTTATTTACTTCCACTTGTAGGCCAAAAATACTTTAAAATCAGGACAATTTTTTCCAGTTACACAATCACCCAAAATATCTTGCATCCATGCACTTCCACTGTGGCTCAACAGTCAATCTGAAAACAGCCAAAACAGTTTGTAAAGTATGTTAAAAGTGTTGTCTCACAGAATTTCAGGCTTCAGAAGTGCAGCTCGAGGAGTGCAAATCAACCAGCGCCACGAAGCAAAATCAGTTCCCCTGATTTTATGAAAACAGAGGGAAAAGAGATGGCAAAGGTGAGGGCAGCCAGTCTGTGCTGCTCCTCAGCAGCTTCCTGAGGGGGATTATCAACCCAACCACTTCTAGAAAGACCTTTCATGTCTCTTCATGTCGGGTTTATTTACTGCCCTCAGTAAAACAAAACTGGAGTTGATCTCTGACCAGCCCTGAGATTGGGGATGTTTTTCCATTAGGGATTTTGAATTAATTCGAGTGTGTGGGACAGCAGCTGCTCCTTCCCTTTTCATTTATCCAAAGCATTGATAAAACCTCTTTTGGACAATGTTAGTTTACTTACAGATCCCCTCCCTGTCTTGAGGGCACAGGTAACAAAGTGTACAAAGATCTTCTACAGACCTCCAAAAAATCTTCTAAAGATTTTGAAGTGCTTTGCAAACTGAGCCTCCCTTTGTTTTCCTTACTCATGCATATTTTAAATTCCCTTTTAAGTTTCAACGGTTAGCATGGGTGTAATTCAGAGCAGACTGGGGCCTTACATATTTTGCATACCAACGAGTTATGCGAGTCCAATTTCGGGGAAAAAAAAGATTATGTGAACATTATGATGCAGTTATGGAGTAACTGGCAGTAAAAAAAAAAATAATACAACAAACCCAGAAGGATTTACTTTGTAATTTTAAGCGCGTGTTCACAAATGAAAGCAAAAGCTCTGTGTCTATCCACAATGTCTAGGAGGGAATCAGCTTTTCTCCAAACCAACTGAAGAACCAGAGTCTTAATTTACAGGTTGGAGTCACTGCCACTATTTTTTTTAACACACACACACACACATATATATTTTATATATATATATATATACACACACACACACACATATAAGGCATCCAGGCTTTAAATGATATTGCAAAAGCAGAAATAGCATGATAAACCTTCAAAGCTGAAATAAAAAAGGAGCTGTGTTTTAACTCAGTGTCGGGTATTTATTCAGCCGGCACCGTTTAGTCCGGCGTGTGTGAGTGAGTGCCAGTCTGTGGTTGCAGTTGTGTATAAAAATATTGTAGCCTGCTCCTGCTTTAGGAACTAAACTCCAGTTCCCAGTAGCTCCCTCTGTAATTCTCTTTCCAAATAAAAGGAAGAACTATTCCTGGCTCGTAACGGTGTATTTCTGTGGCTTCTTGGACTGTAATGAAGGCAGCCTGGAATGTTAAAAATTACATACTCAATGCCAATTCTAAACCCCTGGTAATTTGGGCTTTAAATGTTTTGAAGTTTACATTTTGAGTCTGTTATTGTACAACTTTTTAATTAAAATGTTGCTGTAGTCCAGATCAGTAATGCTTCTTGCTCAAGGATCCATTAACATCCAACCACTACTTAGGGAGTTTGATCGTTTTGGTGTTGAGGGCTAAGGCCATCTGCTTGGAAAATTATTTGGGTTTTATTTGGCTCCTTCTAATTGTGGAAATTCAAAGACATCTTTGATATCCAGTGGATTCCAACAATTGAAATGTCAGTTCTCTCTCTATAAATGTTTCAGTGCTGTCTCTGCTCAGACTGAATCTTGATGCAGTTCAAGAAATAACAATGAGCCAGACTTGTCACTGAGGAATCAGGTTTGGGTTTCCCTGCAGAGGGGATTATGTACTATCCATGCACAAGATCATCTCTGTGTTTTCCCATCAAAATGCTACTAAATAAATCAGAAAAATGTGACAAGCTCACTTGGGGGTTCTGATGTCCTTGTAACCCAATAACAGCTATTCTTAGGATTAACAGTTCCATGGGCTCTTCTTGTTACCATCAGTAGCAGAGAGTTTGTAGCCATTTATGCCCAAAATATGCCTTTCACATTTATACCCTGCATGCAACAAAGTGGGACTTTAACCTGACTTTTACCCTCAAGTCAAATTAAAATTCCTCTTGTACCCCATGTAAATAGTGGGAATTTAGCCCAGTATCAGTGAGAGACAAACCACTGAAAGTTACCATCACCAGGCAGAGTGTTGGGGTGAGGTTTTTTGGGGGAGGGAGGAAGACCCCTTCTAAATCCAGTGTCAGAGCTGGCCCAGTTTTTGAAGAAAATCCCCCCAAGGATTTCCCAGCAAGGCCAGCAGAAATGTATTGGCTGGCTGTATAAACAGCTCAGGAGGACAGCAATGGCTTCATGGTATTTCTTCAGTTGAGGGAGAAGTCAGAGCTTTCCAGCTGTTCTTTGTGCCAAATAAGTCAGAAATGTATTTACATTTATTCCAGGTTTAGATAATTTTAGTATTGAGGGTAAGGCCACCTGGTTAGAAAGCTCTCTGGTTTTTGTTTGTCTCCTTCTAATTGTACTTCCTGAACAAACACACAACTATTATTTTATTTGCATTTACTAATTATTTACAATAATAACAACAATTTCCAGTGGGGCATCCATGTCCCCTAAGTGTTTAGAGGCAGCTCTGGACTGCTCTTAAGCAGTGAGGAAACAAAGTCCTTTCCTATCTGAAACAGTCACTCAGCCAAAAAGGACACTGAAAATTACAGTGGACCCTGTTGGTCTCTGACTGGGTTGGCTGTGAAGGCTTCAGACTTTGACTTTATCACCCCACCCCTCTATATTATGTACAAAGAGAAGCAAAACCCCTCTGACATTACAGTTGGAAGGAGCTTTCTTCACACCAACCTCATGCTTTTACACCCAGTGCCTCTCCTGTCATGACATGAAATTCTGTCCCACGCCTGATTTCTACCTCTGAATTTTGTTTTTCGAGTGTAAGTAAAATGAGCTGTTATTATTTCCACCTAATCAAGGCAAAAGCAGTTTCACTTTCTTTGAAGCTTTTTATCTCCCTACAACTGGATTTGAATCTCTGACTTCATCACCACAACCCCAGAGCCATAACCACAAGGCCACATGGTCCCAGAGCTGTTTTTGGAGGTGGTGGTGATGTGAGTTATTTTAGAAGCTGCTAGCTATAAATTTCAGCTATATTTGAAGGAGGGTGAGTGAGCTTTGAAAGTCTTTGGGGAGTCTGTCCTTTGGTGACTGGTGGGCAATTACTGAGGCCACTGGCATGGAAGGGCCACGGAGCAGCTTCCACCAGAAACTACTGAGTGCAAACAAGGAGCAACTGTGAACAACAGACAAACTGATTGTCCTTGCTGGCATTGCTGTCCCAGGATGGTTGTGACGCAGCAAGTCGATCTGCACAGAGTCAGGTTTTCATTACACTGAGCTCCAAATAGCATCAAAACAAGTCAATTTTAGAGCGTGATAGAAACAGCCCAACCACCTTGAGTCTTTTTTAAAAAGGCTTCACCCTGACCCTTCAGTTCATGATTTGCACTCCTGGTTTCCTGCCTGAATATAAACATGGATCTGCTTTTCCATACCACTTGTTCCATGAAACCACCACGAGCTATGATTGGAACTAAAAACCTCAGATTTTCAAATACAGATCACTTGCCAAAATGATAGGCTGGGTTTAAAAGCCTCACTCACCAAGATCTACTCACAGGAGAGTGACCTGGCACAGCCAAAGCCCTGTTGTTGGATGTGATATGAGGTAAAAACCCCAAACAAGCAAAAACTGAACAGCAGAAAATGTTGCTAAAAGCCACAAACCCTGCGATTCAGCTCTTTCACATCAAGGAACTGTTTACATTCTTCTGTTCTCATAAGAGTCATTTTCAACTGCATGAGATAACCACATCTATGTGAATTGTAGATAAACTGGGGAATAAATTGATTTCAATCGTAATAAGGTTCATCTGAGAGATGGTGGCTGAGAGATGGTGGTAGTTACTAATTCAAGATTGTGCTTGATACACTCAGCTCCCAGTTCAGTAGTTTGTTGTCACTGGGGCAGCAAAGCACAGCAGCTTGTGCAGAGTTATTGAGACCAGTAAAACACATTAATTTTACTCTCTTCCTCCTGATATAAATGATCTTTCCCATCGGAGGTGCTTCACACAACAGCCAAGCTCCAAAGGAAAGGCAGAGGGCAAAAATGCTGCAAACCCCAGAGGTGGGCAGCCTCAAAAACAGAATAAGGATTTATTTTCCTTTTATAAGGCATAACCTGGTGGTTCAGGGCACACCTGAAGGACTGAAGGGAACCCTTCAAGGAGAAAAAATAAAATAGGAGAAAATTCCTCAGATTTGTAGAGCTGGAATAGTATTAACTGGGAAAAACCAGCGTTATCATCCCAGGGAGGGATTAATTCTCCATCACTTTCTCCCTTAAGTACAGAGCCTTACAGTTCTTGAGCTTACATGCTCAAGATGGAGATAATTAAAATTAAGGAAGAATAAAAACACCTTACTGCCCAAAAAAAGGCAAGTCAAGGAAATCCTCCTGCTCCAGTGAACCTGCTCCCATGACTGAGTGTCTGAGACAATCCTGGGACTAGAGAGGACACGGAGGTGTCACTGGTGCTCCCTGTTCATGCCCAGGGCTTAAGGTGACCCAGAGAAAGATGAGAAATACTGGAAATACTCCTAGAAAATCAGAGAATCACATCAGTTTAATAATATGGATTTATCATCCATGATTCCAAGTCATTTTTACTGTCACATAGAAGAAGTCACTTTGTGGCAAGATTTCTTAGGCTATTGTGCAATGGCAACACAGGATAAAATGGCACTCACATCTATTCGGACACTTGGAAGCATTTTTGGAAGCAGGAGTCCCTTTGGAATTGTAGTGAAAAGCCTGCAAGGAAAAATACAATACGAAGGGCTGAGGTTACGTGTAAAACTCAGGGGTGAAGGCAGCGATAAAGAGCAGCTGAGCCCTCCTGTTGTCTCTCAGGAAATCAGAATTCAGTTGTGCCTGTTATAACTATTATTTAATAGCTGAGGACTGGCAGCATTTAGAGACTTGTGCTCAGTGCTGGACATGGGTCTGCTAGTGAAGAACTCACAGCAACCATTTTCTCCTGGTTTCCAGGAAGCAAAGGTTACTTCTGGAGCCTAAGAAAACTGTCATAAAAATCTTGAAGGAAAAATAAAAAAAAAATTTAAAAAAACACCAAACAAACAAGGAAAACATTTCACTAGAACCCATCTTTGGAAAAAAATATAAAAATATTTTTCCATCCAGAGAAATAACTATAAATAACATTTGAACTATTAAAAGGGTGAACACAGAAAAAGGCTATTTACATAGGAGTGTTTTGTGCTGTTTCAGTCTAATTTGTCACTGATGGAGGAGCCTCATACGTTGGCTGGAGGAAATCCAGAGCTTTCAAAGGTTTTCTGTCAGGGCTTGAAAAGCTGCCAGTTTTTTTAATGGAGCCGAGCAGTCTCAGGCCTGTTGTTCTCAGAGCCTGTGCGAGCCAGGGCCGCATGTTAGCAGGAAACAGAGCCAAGTGGGCTTCCTGAGCGTCTGAGAGAGGAAACTCTGTAATAAGCATGGAGGCTGTGGTTAAAAATAACTCTGGTATAAAAGGCTGCAGAGGATCCCCTGCGCTCAGAGTCGCGCCGGCTCCGGGCGAGGGAGAAGCTTCTCC
>JAOXXN010000347.1:5120852-5137589 GCA_026770055.1 Myrmophylax atrothorax
TGGCACAGGTTGGGCAGAGAAGCTGTGGCTGCCCCATCCCTGGGAGTGTCCAAGGCCAGGCTGGACAGGGCTTGGAGTAACTGGGCTGGTGGGAGGTGTCCCTGCCCATGGCAGGGGATGGGACTGGATGAGCTTTAATTTCTCTTCCCAACCAAACCATTCTGGGATTCCATGATTCCATGAATCAGCCCTGACCTGAAAGCCAACAGGGACCATCCCCCCACACCCCACCAGCACTCCCAGCCCATCAGCCATTCCTGTAAATCCAGGCCAAGCTCAAATTCCCAAAAGACAGATTTGATGCAGTCCCTGGAGGTTTGAAGAGCTAATTAATTATTGCATCTTTTTGCTTTAGGGATCCTGACACCCAAGTCTCTGCTTTCCCACCAAATCTGTGCCACTTCTATAAGACATAAAAGACCCTGAAGACATTTTTTGCACACTTGGCAAGAGAGGGTACAATTGTGGAGTATCCATGGACACATCACCATGACACCCATTGTCAGGTGTCTCTATTGACCAACTTCCAGGTACAAGCAAACCCCAAATTAAAGGCATCAAAATCGATCTCCTTTAGGACTGGAGCCCTGTACTCCCCACACTTGTTTTGATAATAACTAATGAATCATTAAGTGGGAATTGGAAGAGCAATCATGGTTTAATTTGTTTCACAATACTGCTGTAAGAGTCCATGTACAGTTTAATTATACTGAAAACCACGAATCATTCAGGTCAACTTGCTCTTAACTGGGGCTGCTGTAACAGGGGCAAAAAGAAGAAGAAATAAATCCACACACTCAAAAAAAAAAAATCAGATATTAGAATGTCTCCCTACCTTCTGTGGGCTTATGGAGTCAGAGGTGGGACATCTTGTTGGGACCTGGGCCAGAGAATCAGCTCTGTGCAAGGACACAGTCCTTCTGCTCCATGACTTGGCCATGCCTGTGTCACCAACACATACACTGTCCCTGTTGGGGTCCCTGGTTTGGGATGACACCCCTAGATATGTCCTGGGCATGTCATGGTGCCCTGGGCAGTGCCCAGAGTTCCCTGTTTCCACCTTCAAATGACTGGAACAATCAGAGGACAACAAGATGGCAATGTGGGACACAACCCAGTTGCTCCACTGTCCGTGGAAAACCCGGAGCTCCTCCCACTGCTGAAGATGCTCCAAACGCCTCCACGTTCTCTCCCTGCCTCCTGCTCTCCTGGTTCTCCATCCCTTCAGAGAGATTTTTGATTCCTGCAGGGTATTACAGTGGAAAGTTTTCACATTTCATTTTTACACTGTTTTCTTCCAGGCTGCAGAGAACGAAACACAGTTTATAATATAAGATATTGCAATTGATTATATAATTTCAGAATCAGGCTATAATGTGTCAAAATTAAATGCTTTCATTGGCTGCTTGTAATTTTCCCCTCAAGAATTACCCATGAAGAATATATAAATGTTTGGATTCACAGTCCTATCGGGACTATATTTCAAAATATCCAGAAATCTTTGTGCTAAAAAACAATTCTTCTCTTCTACACTGCTCTGGTTAAACCCACATGGAGCAGAGCTTTGTCCTTGGCAGGGAAAAGGATCAGATACTGCCTGAAGCTCACTAGGGATTTAATTCTTGTTATTAATTTTGCAGAGAAGCTGTCCAGATACTACAAAGAGAGGGCAGGAGCAGGAACCCCTCAAATAGATCATCAGCACAAAGTTATTAACAGCAACATACATTGCAAAGGGAGAAATGGCTCTGATTCATCTGGGTTTTGATTCTGCTTCTTATTTATTTTAGTCTTTGACTGGGGGAAAGGAGAAGACAAATCCCTGAGATGTGGCTGGTCGTGTCTCGCTGTGTGTTGTGCCACGAGCGGGACATTATTGTTGCTGCAGAAGTGTGAGAGTTTTTTCCTCAGGTAATTTTTTTCTTCTGGTGACAGTCAGGTTTGGAGCCTGAAACAATGACCCAGGCCAGCTTCAGGGAGTGTGGCCATGTGTGAGTCACCCTTTGGGGGTCCTCACCTGCTGGGCACCCTCACAAATATGAGGACACAGCCTCAAGTCACACCAGGGGAGGTTCAGGTTGGACATCAGGAGGAATTCCTTCCTGGAAAGGGTGGTCAGGCATTGGAAGGAGCTGCCCAGGGATGTTTGGAGTGCCCACCCCTGGAAGTGCCCAAGGGACAACGGGACGTGGCACTGAGTGCCCTGGGCTGGGGGCAAGGTGGGGTTCGGGTACAAGTTGGACTGGATGGTCTGGGAGGGCTTTTCCAGCTTCGGTGATTCCGGGATTCTTGGCAGGGACACGGCGATGGGGCTCACAGGACCCGCCCGGCCGGGCTCATCCCCCGCGGTGCCGTCGGGGTGCCGGGCACGGAGCTGGAGAGCGCCGGGAGAGCCGCCCGAGGGATCCAGCGGGGCCCGGGGCCGGAGGGAAGCACTGGGAAAGCGGGGAATGGACACGGAGCCCAGCGGGGCCCGGGCAGCGCCGCACACACACGGACCAGCTCAGTCCTGAGCAAAGTGGCGCAACTGGAAAGCAAGATCATGAGTCGGAAAAAGCAGCTAGAATTGCAGAACAGCGAGCCAGGCCTGAAGCCCTTGGATGAAGAGTCCTCTTCATCTGCCTCCAGGCATGAACACGGTGCCAGGGGCAAGAAGTACCTGAAGAACTGTGGGAGCGCCAGGGGGAGTGGGACCCGCAGGGATGCCAGTTCTGAGGGAGAGGAAAGCATCCAAAGCCCTAAAAAGAATGTTATGGTTAAACAACAGCTTGATCTGGATACCGATGAAGAGGAAATGAGAGAATTGATGGAGAACTCTTTGGGGGTTTCCTGTGCAAATGGGAATCAGAAGGTTGTTGTAAGTGATGCTCAGCGGGATGGAAAGGTAAATATAAACATTGCTGCATTGTGTGTTTTTATCAATACTTTTCAGAATTAATTGTTCAGTCAGTTTTTATTTAGGTTACACCAGATGCTGAATTTTGATTTTGCATGTGTTTTGTTCATGATAGGATTCAGCCTCACTTCTTAACATCTTAAAACACCTTAAATTACTCTTATTTTACCCATAATGATTTGTTTTGAGCAATCGACACATAATAATGAAGTAACACTTAAATCTCTTTTTCATGTTCTTCCAAAGAGCAAGACTCCAGTTCCATCAGGAAGGTCTCCTCTGTCTCATAAGGAAATTGTACCAACAGAGGTATCTCAAGCATCTTCTTTTCACAACAAAGACCCACCAGACAGTGGTTTTAGTAGAGTTAATTCACCAGCACCTTCACCCACCAGCAGAAACCGGTCAGGACATACCATGAGATCTTCCATGAATGACAACGCTGTAAAGATTGCTCTGCCTAGAACAGGCTACACCAAACAAAGCCAAGGATGCCTTGGAAGTGACAGAAGTGAAATAAAATCATTAGATGAATTATTTTCAAATGCAGATGATACAGAAGATCCAACCAGCAGCAGCTCAAATGGTAAGTTTTCTAAGCTACTGTCTCAAGGAGACTTGGCATGAATTGTACTGATAATCTGATAAATTCACATAATAAACATGGGCAAATCCCAAAGGAGTGATGGATTACTATTACCTTTTAGCATTACACTTTGAACTATGAAGGTAGTACTGATTTTTTTTCTACTTTTTTCATTTAAGGGCAAGTGTACTGTAACTTTTATGCAAATTCTCATGTCAACACGTTATTTGATTGCAGACTTCAGACTGAATATCCTGAGCCTTGATGATTTGGCCCCAGATATCACTAGCCAGGCAGCAGAACTAAAGCAGAAGGTAAGTAGGAATTCCCTACTGGAACCTGTTCCTAGTCTGCCTTTGTTTGGGGGAGGGTGGAAGTTCTAAAATAAATACTTCTACAGGGGAAAGACATTGAAATTACTCAAGAATCAAACAACTATGTGATGGTGGAAGAGGACCAAGCTACAATGACCAGTGCAGTAACTGGTGTGAACGAGGTTTCTGAAGGGGATGTTGAAAAAAGCATCACTGAAGCCAAAATCTCTGAGCATTTCAGTGGAGTTTCCACAGATTCCCCTGGACACAAACAGGGTTATCTTGATCAGGATGAGACAACTCTTAATACAGAATATTGTGAAGACTTTGAAAGGTCTCTGTCTACAACAGATGGGGAATCTGTATCCAGAACATCAGAGGGACACGCTGAGAGCTGCACAGACTCTGGAGAACACCCGTCCTCAGCCTTGTCCCCAGTGCAGACCCAGGGGCGGCACAAAGGGGGGCACCGAGTGACTGTGAGAGAAACTGGGGTTCAGACAGCAGGGCCCCCGTTCTCCTCCTGCTGGGCAAAGGGTGAGTGCAGAGCTGCTGCCACATTCTATATATCAGCCCCCTCAGCCTTGGTGCTCCTGGTTTCACTACCAGCTTCCCCTCACTGGCACTAAATTAAAAACTCTCTAAAGCCCAACACTTCAGTCTGCTGTCTATAGAAAAGACTGGGATTGAATATCATAGTAAGAACTTAGAACTGGTTTTTGCTTAAAGAAAGCCCCACAGGATCTGTGGCTATGTGAGTGTTAGTGACAAAGCTCATAACAGCACGAGTAATACTCTTACATGAAATTCAGCGCTCTGGTACCTTCACTATTGTAAATAATAGCATTGAGTGTTACTAAAGTGGTTGCTCATCAGAGTTCCCTTTCTGCATTTTATTTCTCTCTTGGGAAAGCACTGTGGCTCCATGACAGGACAGATGTGGCCTTTCACATTCCTGAGGGGGAGCCTCCTGCCTGTCTATTTAAAGGAAAAAGGGCTAAGAGCCACTTCTTGCCACACGCAGGGAGGAAAAAGTCAAAACTCAAGTGTGCTTGACAACACACTTTGAGTACAAAAGCCTTTATTTTTACTCTGCTTAGAGTTAGAAAAGATGCCTTCTGCAATGGTGGCTGTTGTGAGCTGAAGAGTAAAGAAACTGTGGAGGTTGTGTAACTATTTCAGCAGTTTTTTTGGCTGACAGAATTCCCTGTTAGACTGTATGGTGGTTTTAGGGCTGTTTTAGGGTTTTACAGGGGTTCTGGGGCAGCTGCTGTCCCTAGAGACTGCTAAAGATCAACCAAGTTGTAGCACTAAACCGTTCCCCTCTCTCCACCCACTAATTCTGATGTTACCTGACACACAGCAAACACCTCTGCAGTGCTCAGCCCACCTCGAGGAACCAGCTACATTGAGCCCGTGCCCATTGCCAGCCACATCATCAGCATGGATGCAGTAGAAGGTACTGAAAAACATCTTTACCCTTCTGTTGCACTGTTTTCTGCACCCAAGCCCTGCTTGGCTTGCTCAGCCCTTGCTGTGCCTCACCCCAGTCCGTCCTGTCCCTTTCCCACAGCCCTGACCTCATACAGCCCCTCGGTCCTCGTTTTACAAGCCATGTTCAAACAGCACTTGCTGTTGACTCAGCAGTTTGTTGAGAACGTTCAACACCTTCACTCATCCCTCGTGGACTCCTTGGAGCGTGAGAAGTTCCACTACCACACTCTGGAAGAGGCTAAGGAGGTATTTGTGACATACCAGGCACATTGAGCATATATTCCTTTCCAGATGCTTCCAGTATTTGCAACAAACCAAGTTTCTTTGCATATGAATTATTTATAAATTTGTACAGTAAACAAAAAGACTCAAGTCTTGCTGGAAGCCACGGTTTGGAAAGATTAAAGTTTAGCTGTCCTGAAACAAGCAGAGATCTTCCAAATGCTGCACCAGAAGGGTCACTTTCTGTTGCTAGTACAGAAAAATGCAGGTATCTTAACATGAAGATATATTATTTATGAAATACTAGAAAGTAATTATCTACATAATAAAGACATTTGTGTATTAACTTTGCTTTGCAGTACATCAAGAATCACAAATCCCCCCCTCTAACACTCGAACAAGCGCTTGAAGAAATTCGGAGAGCACAGGAGGAGGAACTGCTTTGACTCTTTGAACTTGTATATTTACCGTTCTAAGGCTGGAACAAAACCCTTCCAACTTGCACAGATAAAAAGTTATAAACTATGTACTGTAAGGATTTGTACAAAGTGCTATGTTAGCATAAATGAGTCAGTACAAACTGCTAATTACTCATGTACAAGGATAGGCAGGAACCTTCAGCCAGACTGTCAGCAAAAAAGAAACCAAGAAAACACTTCTCTCTAAAGGGACTGTGGTAAGTCACCAGGGTGTGCATGTTTATCCTGTGGATTGTGAGATCTGTGACCATATCTGTGATCATGGTAGAGGTGAAAGTCTGTACTACAGCCCTTGAGAAATACAACCACAGGAAAAAATTACCATATCCTGACTTTAGTGCCATTATCTGAGCAGTGTTTATATAATCAGCCTTGTTAGATGACAGCAAACCCAAACACACACAAAGTTAAGATAAATTCAGTACAGAGAAGGCCTATAGTCAAGGTACAGGAACCCATTTACTCTGAAATCTGAGCTGCCATTTTATTTTTAAAAAAAGTGTTTATTGGAAGGCAAAACAAAAAAATTCACAAGTTGGTAACATACAGGTGTTGTATGCTGATTCACAGACAGGTACAGTTCCACAGCTACAGCAGATCTAGAACAAACTGATATTCCACCATATTAATTGGATGGTTTTAAGAGGGTTTTGCTATACAAACAAACAACTGGAAAAGGGAACCGCCACGCAGACCTGGGGACTGGAAGTGCAGTGTAAGGGCCTAACAGCTCTAGCTGGTGGTCTCTGGAAACAGTTAGAAAAGGTTTGTTTCTTCTCTCATTTAGATTACAGGAAGTTTCCAAGAACATCTCATTGATAGAAACTTAGCAGAGAAAATGGATTCTCCTCTATTGAACTAATTGGCTTTTATTAAAGGGTATGTACAAAAATATAAAAAGCTCCAAGACTGTCTTCCGTTACAAAGCATTGCCCATCCCTCAGAGAACTGCCCCTCGTGTCCTGCCCAGTGGTGGCTGCAGCAGCTGCTGTGGGGCCTGGAGGTGGGTGGAAGGTCCTAAAAGCTCGCACAGTGCTCAAAGGTCACCTGCACTGGAACTAGATGCTTCATTCCCCTTTTAGACATTAGGATACACTGCTCAGCATCAGTCTGACTTGATCCCAAGGCAGCACCCCTCCACTTCAAATAGAATTAACCTTTTGAGAGAAATAAACATACATTATGGAACTAGAGAACATACAACCACATCACATAACGTCTGTATTCCACAGGATGAATGAGGCACAATCCTGCACCAGGGACAGACTGACTGCGGTTTAGTTCTAGTATAAAATGGGAAACTAATTAAAAAATTTTTCAAGATAAATGGAAATTTTTAAGCTTGCTAGACATGTCATGGTAACAGTTGGCCTTTTGTAAACACTAAATGACAAGTATTGAAGTACATGTCATAGCTTTCCATTTTTCACCATAGTTTTAAAAGTAATTCATTTGTCACTTCCTCCAGACTTTAATCCGGATTTCTATAAGTTTAATGTTTTGTAGAAGATGCAAGACATCTTTCTTCAGAGAGTCTTATTCAGGTGGTGGAGGGTCTTGTGTTTCACGCTTCACTGAAACAATAGGGAAAACAGTTCTTACATTCCGCAGTCACCTAAGCTGTCCCAAATGTCTCATGGAATGAGGGCTCTGACAGTAAGAAACTCTCCCTTTTGGGCTTTATCTGAACCCATTTGATTGCACAGATCTCCTGCAGCCAGAGGCAGAAGTGACTTTTGACTGAACATGCCGATTTTTTTCCTTTTAGCTGTTGCAAGGGCAGTTGTTTGATGTATCACAGACTCTCTGCAAAAATCCATCATTTGGGTAATTGTCTTTGTCTCTTATAAACATCTCTTTTTCTGAACCCTTCCTGTACTACAGGGAATTTATTACCAATTTTGGCTTTGACAGAAGGTGACACTAAGGTAGGAAAGTCTGAGTAGGGCAGGGTAACAGTAAGTGTGGTCTCACTTGGTTCCAACCACACAGACCTCCCTGCTGTGGCACAGCTCCCCCTCCACTCCCTTTGTGACTGCTCCGAGTTTTTGAGGGGTATCATTCAAAGATGCAGGTGCTCAGCATTGAAGCCAGGAAGTCACTTACATAAAACAGGCTAATTAACTAATGTTTCAGAAATTAGAACACAACACAATGCCTAAAAACAACACGCTGGGTTGATCAGAGCACACACGTCCACTTACCTGTTGTTTTATTGTATCCATTACATTAGAAAGAACTAAGAGTTACTCATGTTTTCATTTGGGTTTACAGTCAACAGTAAACAGGACAAAAGCACTACCAAGTCTGCACAGGTTTGTAAATTGCTGAGAAGCATCACTTACATTCATCCCTGGCCTTCATGCGGGCGATAAACGAGTAACTTTTATTTCTTCGGTAGTTTTCGTAAGGGTCGTCCAAGGCAACTCCCACTCCTTTGTACTGATCCCATTTGTCTCGGATATCCCCTCCTTTAATTGGATCCTGAATTCCTTGTTCCTTGGCTCCCAATCCACCAGATCCACTCCATCCTGCAGCAAGGACAAGACATTGCAATCCTGTCACTATTTCTTTATTACTAAATTGTGAAGACAAACATGGAAATACTGGAAACAACCAGAGACAGCATCAATTTGATACAGCAGGATGGGAACAGACAGCCTGAAACAACACATTTCACAAGCATTAATATGCACAGATTCCAGGAGCTGACAGACAGCACCACTATCCCTAAAAGCTTTTCGGAGGGCAAGAGGAAAGGCAGCACAAGCCCAGTCTGTCTGGTCAACCCTGCTGACCTGCACTAGTAAGATGAAATATCTCAGGTAGGTCAGTTCTGTCTGATGCCAAACTCACATTCCTGTCTTTTATATCCTTCCCAGAAGGGTAACAATCACTGCTCCATGTTCTAAGTACTTATACCTCTGAACATCCTTATGCTGACCTTGGGATGGCAAAGGATAATTCCTTATGAACATGCCTTAATTAGATCCAAGAGTTCAGTGCCTGAATTAGTTTCCTGGCTTGTGCAAGACTCTAGAACAGCATCTTACCCATTTTTACTAGCATTTGATGGCCTTTATTTTCTTCTCCAAGTCTCGATTCTGGTATAGGAGGCCCAGAACTGGAGCCCAAACCAGCAGAAGAACTAAGGAAATAAGAAGAACAAATTAAGAACCAGTGATACCATTCTGACACAATGCAAGGTCAGTTCTGTGCTGCTAAGCTTTAACACCCAGCATGATCCCATCCACTCTATTAAGCTATTCTTTAGTAAAGCCATTAGATCATGGAGGTACTGAGGGACCTTCTGGCACCTGCTTCTCAGCACAAGGGAAATCAAACACTGCAGTCTTCCCAGTGGAGCACTCAAGAGGATTCCTCCTGCTCCCAAGGAAGGTGTACAAAGCCTTCATAGTTACACACCAGTTTTGTTGTAACAAAAAGCCACCAGAACAGAGTAATGCTCTCTCTACAAGCACATACAGCAGATAAATTGTTTCTAAATCTGCTTTCCATCTTCTTTCCTGCAATGCTTATTATCCCCCACTAAAGAGGCAGTGCCCTTGGCTGGGGCTCTGTTCCCACCAGCCCAAGTTAAGAGGAGAGAGGACCAAAGCCAGGCTTACGGGGGAGTGGGGCTGCGAGAGCGGGACCGGCGCCGCCGTCCCGGGGAGTACGACTTGGACCTCGACCGGGACCGGGACCGCGAGCGGCTGTGAGAGGAGCGGGACCTGCTCCGGCTCCTGAAAGGGAGAGCACAGATATATCAAAGGCACAAGTTACCAGAGCAACACCAACAGTTCCCAAGGTTCAGCCCCCTGCAATCTACCTGGACTGCGAGCGAGAGTAGGATCGTGACCGAGAGCAGGAGCGGGAGCGCGACCGCGAGTAGGAGCCAGAAGACTTTGAAGATCGTGAATTGGACCGGGAAGAGGAACGACCTCGGCTTTTGGATCGACTGCGAGACCGGGAAGGGCCACTGCACACATAAAAGCAGAGAAACTCCAGTGAAACTCCTGGAAGAGGCACCAGGAACACAAATCTACTTCTGATCAGATGCAAATTACACACAGGCACTGTAGTTCTGCAGATGCCCAGTGAGAATTTAAATGTGACAAAAAGTATTTCATAGAATTGCAGAATAGTTTGGGTTGGAAGGGACCTTAAAGACCATCCAGTTCCACCCCCTGCCATGAGCAAGGACACCTTCCACTAGCCCAGGTTGCTCCAAGCCCCGTCCAACCTGGCCTTGGACACTTCCAGGGATGGGGCAGACACAGATTCTCTGTGCAGCTGGTGCCAGTTCCATTTCAGCAGATCAGACAGAAACTCCAGCACACTGAAACTCAAGTTATCCCATCAGCATGTTGCTGAAGACTTTCCCTTTGCATTTAGCCCAGATGAACAGCACAAAGCAGAAGGCAGCAGACAGGATCTCTCACCTATTTCTCTTCTCCTGACCTTTCCTCCGCCTCGCTCTCATTTTAGCTCTGAAGAATTCATACAGTCCATTCTGCTCCCAGCCTTCACTGCAATAAATGAACCACACACACAGAACTGTAAATTCCACTTCTACAGAGACCTTCAGGATTTTTACTAGATTTTGTATGGAACAAGGGGCCTGGGAAAACCGACTCACAAATCTCAGCGTGAGATCAAACAGCAAGTGCAGTTACAAACACAACAAGAGCATCAGGAGAACCAAGACACAGGTGAAGGAAAGAGAGGCACTTCGTGGTTTGAGACACCTTCTCATGGCATTTTCCTTACCACATGGTTAGCTACACCTGCTCTTACCTGTTTCTAGGCCTGTCATGAGATGGTGGACTATAAAACGCCTCAACCGCAGCCAGGAGTCTCTCACTGGGGGGCATTGGGGGTGGAAGACGAATATCTTTAGGATCTAAAGGTTTATACTCGTGATCTTCAAGCTGCCAGAAACAAAACAAATTACACATGTCATAGGGTGGCTACCTGTAGAGATAAATACAGATTTAACTGTATAGGGACCTCAAATTTCACTACTGGATGAAAATTAATCCAGAAATAAGGATTCTGCAGATGACCCAATGCTTTCTCATGTTGTGAGTTCTATGAGAAAAGCCAGCATTGCACAGGTTGTAGCATTAAGTAGATGCAGATCTCATCCACCTTTGTGCTAACATGGCTGGATAGGAGCCTGGCACAAGCTGGTACATGCTGAGAGTAACACAAATTTAGATGGAAGAGGCCTGTTTGTTCATCTCAACCACAGAATGGATAAATGTAAATATCTCCAAAGATGCTAATACAGATACAATTCCCATTTTCTTTCATTCTTTGTATATATATAACAATTATTTTTGTAAGACATCTTTGTCAGAATTCTGATTACCCAAAACTAGTACACAGTGGCCACATCATCTCTTTGACCACCAGAAAATCACTGGGTATTTCCATTTCCTAAAAATGGGTCAGATTGTTGGGTGTAAATGAGCTCCATCAGCTTTCTCTGGCCCAAAACACTTGAAAAACATCACCATGTCCACTACCTTCTACCTCACTCTGCCCTTACACTCTACACATCTTTGGCTAACTGTTGTGGGATGGAAGGATTTGAAATTACACACATCCATGTTAAACCGTCCCACAAGATCTGGATGTTTAACCCCACCATCAGTCCCACTGGAAGCACTTACTTTGACAAGTGGAGCCATCAGCCCAGCAGGAAGGTCAAAGTAGGGGACGTTTGGCACCAGGCTGGGATCATCGTGGTTCATGTGAGGGGGCCCTTGGCGCCGCATGTGAGGGGGCTGCCCGTTAAACCCATGTGGGGGAGGCCCAAAATCGGGGTGCTGGGGTCCTCCCCAGGGAGGATGCTCACTGATCCCAGGATGAGGCAATCTGTGACCAGGATGATGATGAGGAGGTCCAATTTCTGCAGAGTGGGAGGGTTAAATGTTTTATTTAGCTATCAAGCATGGAAGGCAAACAGAGATGTACTTCAGTTCATTTATCCAAAAAACAATCTTAGTGGACCCAGCAAAGCACCAGAACTGAAGGACTAATGCCCCTGAGATTAGCTCAGTTGGTTAGAGCATGGTGCTAATAACATCAGGGGAGTGGGTTTGATCCCTGTATGGGCCATCCACTTAAGAGCTGAACTTGGTGATCCTTGTGGGTGCCTTCCCACTCAGAATATTCTGTGCTTGTGACCAGAGGCTGGTACAGGTCCACCACTGTGACCACCTCGCAGTGCATCTCCCTCCCTGCTCTCAGCAACCACGCTCAACACAACAGGATCCTTCAGCCTGGAGCTCCTGCCTCCTTTGGGACACACGGTGGTCAAAAGTACCACAAGAAAGACACACTCAAAAATGTTTCAGATGCAGCAAGGCAGCCACTGGTGGGATCTGTTTCTGAAGCTAAGTATACAATCATGTCTTAGCTTGGGCCTGTAATTAGCTCTGTCTCTGTGCCAAATCAACACATATAAAGAAATAAATATGGCAGGAATTGACTCACAGGAGTAGGTGACAAGAAAATACTTTGTTTAAAGAGGCATTTGGAGAAAAGGTGGAGATAATATCCTGATAAAATAGGGAAGTGAGTGACCCACCACTGATGGACGAACGCCATGAACACCAGGAGACCCTGCTGAGCTCATTGCACTATACAGAGAAAAATGCAAGACTGAAAATCAACATCTTCCACAGCAGGACCAACAGTTTTTCCAGGAAAAGCCATTACAGCCACTGCCCAACCTTGAGCCAACACAATCCGACTCATCACCAGAACTCCAGCACAGTCTGTGTTGTCATTGCTTCACTGCTTTCCTCATTTTAACCATCTGGTTTAGTAATCACTTCCTCCAACAGCTTTACATGAAACAACAGATGTTTCAAATCACCACTACAATCCAAAACCAAGCATCTTGTTCTGAGCTTAACCCTAAACAACCTCAGGACAAGGGGGAGTTCTCCCTACTCACTACCACAATTGTTAAAAAACCCCAACCAAACAAGAAACACAAGGGAAAATAAAAGAGCAATCTCTACTGGTGAAGTTAAACACAATCCTAAATCTATAAACTTGAATTTGTTTTCAGTGTTTTTGGACTCGGAGAACTGAGAATCTATTAAGCTTAAAATAGCAATTCTTACATAGCACATAATGGCTCTTCTAAATGACTTGTCTCACAGAACTACAGTGATCTTTGGCCTTTACACTGATAAGGATCATTGCAGAATAATTGTAACTGAAATGGAAACTACATCCTGGCACAACTACAGCAAACTTCCCAAGGGAAGCAGTGCCTGGCTACACGCCCAGACATTCCCGAGGTCCAGTGAGGGAACAAACCAAACCAGAAGGGAGAACTGGAGGTAGGGATCATTTCACCATGCACTATCAAGCCATACAACATTAAAGGCGAGTAATTAGAGAGCTTTTTAGTCAAAATAAAGAGAAGAAAGAGGGCATGGATGAATGTATGCACAGGAACAAATCCTTCCAGCCTGTCTTCTTCCAACTTCCTCCACCTACAGAGGGCACAGCTCTCCTCAGCCCTCATCTACAGCCTGATGTGCAGGAGATTAAATTCACAAGCAAATGCTGCTTCTCACCTTTGAGCTTACTATTTTTAAAGTGAAATAGCCACAAAAGAGGTGCCTGTAGAGACGCTTGCTTGATTTTGGATTACAGTTTCTATAGCTATTAGGGAAGACTCAAAAAGCAAGGAAGCATCCAACTCTGTACATGTTTCCTACTGAGTTCTTAGCATTAGCTTCCCAAACCCCCAAAACTCAACGTTTCTCAGGAAGCCACAACAGTCCACCAAGGATAAGCTGTCACCCCAAGCCCTAAATAATTCTGTAATGGCAATTAGAAAACCTGTCCTGGTACACACTTTACCTTGAGGAAAATCCCCCTGGGGGTAATCAAAACGATGAGGATAAGGAGGCCTTTCAAAGGGATGGCGAGGTGGGAAATCATCCTGCATGAAGCGAGGTGGAAAGCGGTTGAAATTATGCGGATGCGGGGGCTGGTTGAATTGGGGATGTTGCTGATGTGGAGGGAATGGGCCTCTGAAGTGAGGGGGCCGCTGCATTCGAAATGGAGGTTCCCTTTGACCCCCACCCCATGGAGGTTGTTCGTGCTGGTTGTTCCACGGTGCTTCGAACTGGTTGTTCCAAGAAGGATCAGGCTGGTTGTTCCAAGGTGTCTCTCGCTGGTTGTTCCAGCCTTGATCTCTCTGTTCGTTCCACATCCCTTCGTGGTTGTTATTCCAGGGTGGACAATGAGGTGGTCCCTGGTGGTGAAGAACAGAAGCCTGGCCATTAGGCTATGAAAATAAAGAACAAATAATCTACCTTGCTAAAAAAAAAAGCCCATAAGCAACATGCAAAGTGAGAGGACATTCTACACACAGAGCCTGAACAACTGCAGCTTCAGAGAAAAGATGGGAAAAGACCAAACTGTTACTGAACCAAACAGCTCTTGTTCACAGGAATAGTGTGATCGTTGACAAACTAAAATGTATTTAATACTTTGCCTTTAACTGGCCTCAGAATGAGAAAGCTTGGCATTTGGATCTAGATTTCAAACTTTCAGAGCTTTTCATTGCACTTCCACAACCAAGACAGTCATTCCAAACCCACACATCTGGTTTCAGAACTGTTCCTTACCTGCTGTTGACCCCATGGTGCAACAGGGTGAGGTTGGTCAAACCAGGGTGGTTTATTTGGCGGAATCTGATCATGAGATCCAGGCCCACGAGGTCCACCCGAGGCAGGATCCTGCACTCCAGACCCGGCTGTGTCATATTCTGTAGAACCAGCCAGAGGCAGCTGAGATTTACCATCATCTGAAACAATGCAGAGACTATTATAAGCATCAATAGTTAATAAAACACCGGCACAGCTGCATCAGGCTCCAGCTAAACTTCTTCTGCAGAAATTTGTTACCAAGAGAGAGGATTTTTGATCCGCTTAACATTCATCTCTCTGTGGTTTTTTTAATAATCAATCATCAGACAGAAAGCTGCTGCAAGGCTCCAAACAGATTCAGGTTTATCCCTGAATCAAACCAGCACAGCAAAGGGCCTTCACTACTGAAAAAGGAGCAAAAAGATGACTCTCCCCAACACTGTCACACACTGATTTCTGATTTCAGGTCCCAGAACTGGTCAGTACCTGCTTGTGAAACTGGAGCAGATGGTGGAGCCGAGGCTGGGGCTGCTGTGGGGGCTTGAGGTGGGGGTGTTGATTTCACCTCATTCTCCAGTGGGGGGATTTGGATCTGTTGCTGCTGCTGCTGCTGCGTTAAACTGTTCACAAACTCTTCATGCTGAGTTTTCAGGTTCTGGATCTGCTGCTGGAAGGCCACTTGCACAGGCTGTACAACCGTTGCATATTCAGTGATCAAGTTCGCCTGATAAAAGAAGGAAAGAACAAGTGAACACTGTACCTGTAATACTTGTCCTATCTCTCCATTCAGAAGTCCTTTTATTGCTCTCCACCCTCTCTCCCAAAAAGTGCATGAGGATGCAGGACAATGCTGGCAGAACCACCCAGTCTCACTAGGAACTTCTGTGGACATTTTCAAAATATTTTCTGCAGGCTGGAACCCACCACCCTTATCAGCTCCTTTCCAAAAAAGCTCAAACCAACAGCATTCATTATTAATAATAAAAATGAATATTTCCTGCTGTCACAATGATGTTTGTACTCAATATATCCAACTTAAAGCCATGGTTTCTCGTTTCTTTTTGACCAAACATTAATTTCCATGAAAGATGCTGTCAGGTATGTACAGGACTGTATCAGTCTGTATCCTGCATCCAGGATTATTCAGTGTTTGAAATAACAAGGTTGCATTTTACATTAATTTTTGTAATCTCTTGTAAACAACTTCAAGTGAGTCAGGAAATTATTTTTTCTTTTTGAAAGGTTTAACATTTCCTAAATGTGTTTTATATACATATATATATATATAAATAATAAAACTGTTACTTTTGTGGCTAACCTGGTACTGGCCAAGTCCAAGAGCCGGGCTCTGCAACTGCTGAATAATGGACTCATCAAAGTACCCATTTTTCTCCCATAGTTGAAGCAGCTGCATAAATTCAAGAGTGAAAAGCCTTTAGAAAGGATGAAAGATCAAAGAAAAACTGAGGCACAGCACTTTTATGTCTCCAGCTTTTCACAAGACCTTGGATTTCAACAGTTATTTTTGCACCACTGAGGATTCAGATCCATCACCATCATTGTAACTTTTAAATAAAACTCGGGTACTTTCAAGTTCTAGTTCAAACAATCAGACCAGAAAAATCTCAGTGGTCTTCTTCCAACCTCCTATTTGTGAATTTGCACAGCACCAACCTAAACAAAGCAAAAGTCACAGTTAAACCAAAACCAGATACTCACTCTGGCAATTTTTTGTTGCTTATCCTCCTCCACTGCTAGAAAACTGGTGCAGTAAATAGGCACAACCACCTTCTGCAAAGCAGCCAGGAGATCTCGTGCCTGCTTCCGTTGGCTGCAGGAAAGGAATGGGAAGAGTTACCTTTTTCACTATAACACTGAGGGCATTGGAATAGTCACATCATCTCTCATTTGGGGTGTTCAGCCTGGAGAAGAGGAGGCTCAGAGGTGACCTCACCACTGCCTACAACTATCTGAAGGGCAGTTCTGGCCAGGTGGGGGTTGGTCTCTTCTCCCAGGCACTCAGCAATAGGACAAGGGGGCACGGGCTCAAGCTCTG